>CM062813.1:134731518-135059018 GCA_031772625.1 Pinus tabuliformis
TTAATTTTATCATATACCTTCTTAGTAGATTTGCAATGCATCACTATGACTAGATCAAATTGGTTAATACTAAACAAGATTACATTTCTAAACTTTGCATTATTTGATTGGGCTCTTCTTTCATTTGGATCTATTGGAGGAGTTGTTGGAACTATGTATCCAACTTCTATAGATGCTCATACATCAACACCAAGAGAAATTAGGTCATATTCAATTCTTATTTTCTAGAATATATAATTAGTTCCATTTAATATTAGTGCTATATTTGAAAAAAATCCATCCTGACTAGCCATGATTCACCAAATATCTACCTTCCAGTTGTTAAACTATTTCTGAAGTAACCCACTTTGATACCAATTGTTGGGAATCAAATAATATTGAGAGGGGGGCAAGTGAATCAATATTGTACAATTTTTTAAACTTAATTATTCAAACAAATGCAATCAACAACATATCCAAGCATCATTCAAATTAATTGTTGAACATAGTAAGTAACATGGAAATTCATACGAGAGAAAGCAACAAAACTTCCTTTATTATGATGTAAATTCAATCTAAAACCTCAGTTACACCAATATTTGTGAGTGTCAATTCATAGGAGGCACCAACCCCCTCATAAATGAAATCCCTAACACGTTAGAGACACTAATCCCCTCATATCTAAAAGCCCCAACTTGCTAGAGGCACCAATCCATTTTTTTACAAGAACCAACCTAAAACATCTAATCAGGTCTATTGTTTCATATCATTTTCAAACTCAGATCTTTGGAAATTAATATGCATCTAAATCACTATTTCATATCAAAATTTTTCTCTATTTATTTGTTCACACCTAATCTTCAACGGTTGGGTAAACAGGAACGTGAACAGTCATCAAGAAGATGAACTGATCCGTCCATTTTATGTATATAAACAATAGTTATCTAATGAAATAATCAGTCAGTTATTCTTCTGCCCATTCTGGAGTTACCCTGGCCTGACATGGTATCAGAGCGCAGGTCCCAGATTCCTTGTAACTCCCATCTCCGTCTTGCGCGCTCCTCTGTCCTGAGCGCTGCTCTGTCCTGAGCGCTGCATCTGTCCAGAGTGTTATTAATTCTCTGCGCATAATTGATTGTCTGCGCCTCATTGATTCTCTACGCATCCGTTTTGCTGCCTCTCCACACCGTATACCTTGTTGCCATTGCGCACAGTTATCGTTTGACATTCATAATCTTTACAAAAATCTCCTGAAGGAAATTTCGAGTTCCTCGTGACTGAATCATATCATTCCCATGGCATTTGCCTCTTCCAGCCTTTCGAGCTCGCCTGTAAGCACCTTTATGCAGAGCCCTGGACACGATTCCTTCGATTAAAATTAGGGATTGATCAACATGGGACGCCAGTGCCAGTGCCACAGCGCGCTCGATGTAACTGACCTGCTGGCCGCTCATGTTGAGGACTTTGATGACATTGGGGTCGTGCCGATTTTCAGGCTCACGAACTAGTCGAATCATTTCACGGCCATTGATGGTGCCCGTGTAGTACTGCAATCCCACGACATTGGCCAGGACAAAGCCGACCATGTAGTTGTTGTCGGAGCTTTGGGTTTCCAGGAAGTTTTCGACCTCCTCGTCTGCTTCTTCAAAGCCCAGGTCAGCCATCCTTGCAGTTCTACTCTTAGGTCTTTTGTGCTCTGTAAAACTTCAACTGGTATAATTTTAGTCAAGATTCGATACCCCGCACCCTTTTTGGGCTCTACCGTTGAATATCGAATAAGCCAAAGGAATAAGTATGGAGGGTTCCTAGGTGTGCAACGAAGTATCGGAGAAACAATGTCGGCGGGAGGCGAGAAGCTTTTGAAATTTGAGAGCAGTTTTGTCATCGCTTATTATTTGAGAGCACTGTAATTTATTTGAGAGCAGTTTTGTCTTCACTTATTATTTGAAAGCACTGTAATTTATTTGAGAGCAGTTTTGTCTTCACTTATTATTTGAGAGCACTGTAATTTATTTGAGAGCAGTTTTGTCATCATTTATTATTTGAGAGCAGTTCGGATTCTGTTTGTCATCACTCACGACCGCAAGGATATGGTATGGTAACTGATTTGGAATTGCGCGTTTTATTCCATGTGAGTGTGAATGTCCGAATGGTAATGCTGTGAGTCAAGTATTGCGCAGTTTATGTAAGCAGTCTTTCAAAGCAGTCAAAGTATTGTGCAGTTTTCAAAGGGTTTATTTATCATTCAGAGTATTGCGTTGTTCTTCAAAGTGTTTATATATATCAATCAAAGTGTTTGATATTATGCAATTTATTACACAGTTTTCTTTTGAATGATAATGCTGCATTGAAAAGTTATCATTTCAATGCTGATGCTTCTAGCAAACATTAGAGGGATTTGAAGGCTGTAACGTAAGGAAAGTTTTTTTTTATCAGCAGAGACATTTTTTTTACAGAATGCATTCAATCATCTCTATGGTCGGAATAGTTCTCACTGGCAAGGAGAACTATTCTGAATGGTCCCGGATGGTAAAACACACCCTCATCTACAATGAGTTGTGGAAAGTTCAAAGGAGTATGTGTCGGAGAAGAAGACAAAGACCCTGTGCAGCCTACATCAGATAAAGAGCTTGTCATTTGGGAAAACAAGAATAGCAAAGCCTATGCATTGATCGCAGCATCTGTAAATGAAGAAGTAAGTCGTCATATTTCATCCTATTCCACTGCCTTTGAAGCTTTACAAAAGCTGAAAGAACTCTATCATTCACATTTTGCACTTGAAGTTGTTCAGCTCATGATTAAACTCTTCACTCTTGAACTGAAAAATAATGATCCTCTTGCTCTTGCATTTGAAATAAAGTCTATAATGCATGATATTAAATCCACTAAGGTTGAGCTGGATATCTCTCTTATTGCCTTTCTCAAAGCACTTTATTCTACCTACTCCAATTATCTTGAGTCATTACAAGCAAATGGAAATCTTAAAGATATAACCTTTGACTCTCTTGTGAAAAAGTTTGCTGAAAGAGAGAAAGCCTTTGGAAAGAAGACAGACCCTGAATCTTCTGAAGAGACTGTTTGCCTTGCTCATAAAGAAAAGCATCCTGCTCAAGATTCTACAAGAGGAAGAGGTGGACGAAGAGGAAGAGGAAGATACTTCAGAGGCGGGGGGGCAAACATTCTCAAGCAGAAAAAGCAGATCTGCATTGCATTCGTTGCAAACGAAATGGATCACATGATGCTTCTACATGCAAGCTACCATGGGAAAAAATTGAGCAGAGAAGAAATCAGCAGAAAGGTAAAACTGATGACACAGACAAAGGTAAAGCACCTGAATCTGCTCACTATATTGAGGCACAATGTAACATTGGAGTAAATGAAGATTTGTTTAATGCTTCACTTGCTTCTTCGAAAAATGATTGGTTGCTTGATTCAGGAGCAACCTGTCATATGACTCATAGGAAAGATTTTTTTGAAGATTTCACTGACAATGTTGATGGAGTAGTATACTTTGCAGATCAGTCAAAAATCAAGCCATCAGGGCTTGGCACAATCAGGCTTAAACTGCTTGGTCTTCCAGACTTTCTTCTGAATCATGTTCTATATCTCCCACAACTCAAGAGAAACTTGATGTCCTTGGTCCACATCCGCCAGCAAGGTCACTCCATTCATATGTTTGATGGAAAGCTTGAGGTAAGAAAGGCATCTGACCACTCATTTGTCATGAGGGGAATAGAAGAAGAAAGACTTCTGAAACTGCAAGGAACCTCTGCTCATGCACAACATTTCTCATATATTTCTCATCATGAAGAAGGTACACTTCCGTCAAGTTTATTATGGCATGCTAGATTTGGACATTTAAACTATGATAGTCTCCGCTTGTTGAAGAAAAATGGTGTTGCTGGTTTTCCTACCATTCCTAGAAAACATAAGCAATGTGATGCTTGCATTCTAGGAAAGCATAGCAAACAGTCTTTTCATGATTCACATTCAAGAGCACATAGGAAGCTTGAACTCATTCATTCAGATTTATGTGGTCCAATGCCTGTTCCTTCTGCAAATGGAAATAAATATATCATGACATTTATTGATGATTACACCAGAATGTGTTGGGTTTATTTATTGAAGAACAAATCTGATGCTTTTCAAACATTCAAGAATTTTCATAAATGGATTGAAAATGATGCACAATCTCATATTGGGTCTATTCGCACTGATAATGGAAAAGAATATACATCAAATGAATTTGAAAACTATCTTCGCCAACATGGGATCAAACATCAAACAACTGTACCTTATAATCCCCAACAGAATGGTGTAGCAGAAAGAATGAATAGAACAATCTTGAATATGGTACGATCCATGCTTTTCTTCAAAAATGTAAAGATAATGTTTTGGGCTGATGCTGTTCTATGTGCTACATATATAAAGAATAGATGTCCATCTAGTGCTATAAGAAACAAGACTCCTTATGAATTGTGGTATGGACATGTTCCTTCGGTAAAACATCTCAGGATTTTTGGTTCCACCTGTTATGCTTTAATACCAAAGGTACATAGAAACAAACTTGGTGCTAGAAGTCGTAAGTGTATCTTCCTGGGGTATTCAAACACCTCTAAAGCATACCGTCTCTATGATGAAGTAAATAAAAAGTTTGTTGTATCTAGAGATGTCATTTTTCTTGAATCATCCAAATATGACAGTGTTGTTGAGTGGCAAATTGATCGCTTGGATAGATTCACAAAAACAAAATCATTTCAAGAGTTTGATAATCAGATTCCACATCTTGAAGGGGGGATTCCTATACTAGATCAACATGTGGAATCTTCTTCTGAAGAACAATCTCCCTTGCATGAAACTCCAACACCGGATGATCCTTTAAGTGATGTAATTGATAGAATTGGGAGACTCAATCTTGATTCAGTCCCAACTCAATCAACAGAGCAGCCTGGACCATCTCAGAAAGGTCCCCCAAAGTGGCTGACAAAGACACTTGAAAGTGTTCATCCTGATGAAATTGGAAAAACAGGAACCAGAAATACAAACTGACAAGATGGAGGTGATGTAGATAACTCTAATTCACCTGTTGATATGGATGTTACTTATGATTGTGAATTGAACTTGTCTACAGATTTTGAACCAACTTCCTTCAAAGAAGTTGCTTCTCATGATAAATGGAAAGAAGCGATGCAGAAGGAGTATGATGCCCTCATAAAGAATGGCACTTGGAAGCTGGTTGATCCTCCATTTGGAACCAAACCAATTGGCTGCAAGTGGGTCTACAAGAACAAGTACAAAGCTGATGGCTCACTTGACAAGCACAAATCTAGGCTTGTGGCAAAAGGTTTTGCACAGAAGGAAGGGGTCGATTATGAGACAACTTTTGCCCCCACAGCAAAATGGGCCACCATCCGGACACTCTTTGCACTAGCTGCTCAGAACGGTTGGAAAGTCCATCAAATGGATGTAAAAACTGCATTCTTGAATGGAGATCTAAAAGAAAATGTTTTTATGTCCCAGCCTGAAGGATTTGTTGTAAAAGGACATGAACATAAAGTATGCAAACTTGTGAAGTCCTTGTATGGCCTCAAACAAGCACCACGAGCCTGGTATGAAAAACTAACTGAGCATCTTCTGAAACTCAACTTCAAACATTTTGATCTTGATGATGCAACTTTATTTGTCAAGAAAGTTGGCAAAACAATTGTATATCTTGTGGTATATGTAGATGATCTTTTAATGACAGGGAACAATGAAAGCTATATTGCATCCATAAAGAAAGAATTAGGAAAAAATTTTGAAATGACTGATTTGGGCTATGTTCATTTCTATCTTGGCATTGAAGTAACCCAACATCCAAAATCCATATTTCTTTCTCAAAAGAAATACATTGGAGATTTGTTAAACAGATTTGTCATGACAGAGTGCAATCCTCTTTCTACTCCAATGGAACAAAACTTGAAGCTCACATCTATTGAAGGAAAGGAATTTGAGGATGCAACAAAGTATAGATAGCTTGTAGGAAGTCTCATCTACCTCACTACTACCAGACCAGACATTTCATTTGCTGTTGGAATCCTCTCTAGGTTTATGCAAAAGCCTTGTGAGGGACATTGGTCTGCTGCAAAAAGAGTTCTAAGGTACTTGAAGGGAACTCAAGACCTTGGAATCAAGTATACACAGGTGGACGACTTCAGCTTGATTGGATACTCTGATTCAGACTTCGATGGAGACAAAGAAACTGGGGTATCTACTTCAGGATATGCTATGAGTCTTGGATCAGGAGCTGTCTCCTGGAGATCACGCAAACAATCAGTTCCAGCATATTCCACAACAGAAGCAGAATACGTGGCAGCAGCTGAAGCAACGAAAGAAATTGTGTGGCTCAGGAAAATTCTTGAAGATTTGCAGGTAAAACAAGTACAATCAACTCCACTCATGATTTATAACACCTCTGCAATAAAGTTGGCCAAGAACTCAAAGTTCCATGATCGTAATAAGCACATCAATACTAAATATCATCTGATCCGACATCATGTTGAGGCCAAAACAATCCATCTCCGTCATTGTTCCACAAATGAGCAAATTGGAGACATCTTCACCAAAGCGCTTGGAAGAGAAAAGCTTGAAAGATTCAGAACGATGCTTGGACTCACCAACATCCCTTCAGATTAAGGGGGGGAATGTTCACACCTAATCTTCAACGGTTGGGTAAACAGGAACGTGAACAGTCATCAAGAAGATGAACTGATCCATCCATTTTATGTATATAAACAATAGTTATCTAATGAAATAATCAGTCAGTTATTCTTCTGCCCATTCTGGAGTTACCCTGGCCTGACATTATTAACGACATCCTCTCTTCCTTTAATCAAAATTTTTCACACATGCATACTCTATCACCACAACCTCTCTTCCTTAACTATAAATATGCTCACTGACTTCTAATATGCATTTCAGTTCCCTAATATTCTTCTTGTACAAATCGAACTAGTTTATCAATTATACATGGAAAATAGCTCTCTCACTCTTTGTTTACATCAATAGTTATCATGCTCAGTTGTGCATGGGAACCTCACCTTTCTCACATTGTCTTATTGTTTATATATAGATGTTCCCTCCTTTTCTACAATCCCGCAAACTTTAATCTTTGACAAAATTTGGCACCAAAACACATTTATGTCTCAACCCTTGCTAACTAACTTTTGATTACATGTCATCACGACCCAGAACCACAATCTTCAACCTTTAGGAGCTTAGCACTAATTGGTTAAACCATCAAACACTTACATTGATTCTCCATGCATTTATATTTGATCAAGGACTAAACAACCAATTTGGGCCCCTTACCTAACTTATTATTAATGAATGGGAGGTGGAATTTATCATTTTCATAACTTAAACAATGGTAACTTCTCTGAGCACACAAAATGAGATCTCATTGACTTGTCAGAGAAAACGAAAAATAAATCTACTTTTGTCCTAATCCGATTCAGCTCCACATACACTCCATGATTCCACTAGACTACTGCATAGGCTCCACCTATTTCCACATATGTACTTATCATATAGACACCTACACACAAATTTCCAGGCATGAGACTTGAATTTTAGCCAACTCACCTACCATGTCACTAACACCTTTAGTTGTTGCCATCGCTCCACATGGTGCCTTCTAGGTGGTGCTACATTTCACCTAAAAAATAACAACTTGGCCACACAGAAGGGTTAATCCTGCCTACCACATGTCACCCTGATAGTGTGCCACTTCATCTACTCATCCACATCCCTTGGGGCCATTTCAGTAATCTAACTTCACATGCATTGAATGTTGTGCTATTGGGGATTAAGGATAATCCTTAATTAAGTTGGCTTAAAACTTAATTAATTAGCCTAGATACACATTTCATAGCTAAATATCTTTCCACATCAACTAGACAACTTAACTACCAACTCATCTATGTCAACTTATTGTCCTACCATTTCTATTTTCCAACATATCACCAACAAAAAACTCAAACGCCTAACATTGCTTCCATTTTTCCATTCTAGTCCAAAGGTCCCCAAGTGAGTTCACTTGATAAACCTTGCAAACCATCAAAGGTTATAGATTTGGGGATTCAGACTAATACCCAATTATATTAGAATAATCCTCAATCAAACAAATCACCTATGATTCAATATACCACTAGAACCTGAAGGAGTTGGAACCCTACTTAAATTGCCAAATTTCAACCTTATTTTTCTCTTCATTTCGTTGGACTTAGATCAGGTTCCATATAACATTGGAAAGTAATATGAGAGAACTATCCAAATAAATAATCAATTTTCTCATTGAAGCTAAGGAGCTGAAGCAAAAGTTCCCTCACATATGTTACCTTCATCTTTGATTTTAAACTAGGCAGGAACACTCATGGAAACAATAGAGATAACACATTTACCAAGCTCCCTTATAAACTTGACACAATAAACTTCAACTACTAACATGCTCAAAAATATCACTTGAACAACTTCCCTCTGAACTTGACATTGCTTGACATCAATGACTAACTTTTTACATCAATTTCAGCACTTTGCACGACATATATACATTTACTTATTTAAAATATGCAATGAAATATTTATCTATAATGAACATTATATATATATATATAATTGTTATTGAAATGTATTTGTTAAGATAGATATTCAAATATTTTATTTAAGGCTCACATTAAGGTTTTTAACATGTAAAAGACTTGTGCATCTTCGTCATACTAGAAAGTGAAAATATTAGATTTTTTTATTTTTTTCATTACTTTACTTTTAATTACTTTATCTCTATATAAAGTTAATATAAAGTTACTTTACTCAATATGGACATTAAAATAATTTATTTGTGATTGAGGGCAAAGTGTGTGTATATATATATAGTAACACCACATCTTGTTTATTGGGTTTGTCTAGGGTGGTTGGGAGGAATGATTAGGATCCTCCCAACCCATGTTCAATTCCTATAAGTGACATGGTGATATTTGTTGTAATATCTTTGAGACTATGATGTGATGTGTAGAAACATTAATATTCCTCGTATATAAATAAATAAATAAATAAATATATATATATATATATATATATATATATATATATATATATATATATATATATATATATATATATATATATATATATATAGATATAGATATAGATAGATAGATAGATATAGATATAGATATATATATATATTAAAATCGCATCTCAACCCATGGAAGGAATTACTCATTTCCTTCATATTGAATTGTAATATCAATCAATGATGTTTTTTTTGTTTTTTTTTCACTAAAAGGACACTTGTCAACTCCAGTTTTAGCATAGAAAGAAATACACATTTCTCAAAAGAATGTTGATATTATCAACCATGTAATATGTTCTGTTGCGAAGTCATCTAGTCATGTGGAGTGACTTTCCATATTACTTCTAGATTAGGCACAAGCCTCACTAGGAACTGGGTCATACTATAAACAAATATGAATGTAAACATTATCATAGATATGTACCTTCACCATCCATAATTTTATTTTAAATTCCAATAATGAAAAATCATTTAACCTTTCAATTTCCTTTCAAAGTTTAGCTCACGATTTATTTAAAGTATTTTCCTTTAAATTTCTATACATCCCAATTATTATTAAAAATAATTAAAAATTGATCAATATAATTTATTTATTTATTTTAAAATTAAAATTTATTAATCATTTGAAAATTTACATAATTCTAAGGTTATTGTTCACCTCTTTTCTATGTTTAAAATAGACCAACGGCATAACAATAACTTACATCTAATCAGTGAGCCTCCTAATGGGATCAATCAACATCCTATTCCCCCTTGTCACCATTTTTCACAAATCCCTATGCATATACCTTACATTTCCCAGAGTTTTATCCCTGAACTGCTTCATTTGAGCCAGATTGAGGACCAACAATCCTTTTAGGCCTACTGGAGTGTGTTCACCAGCGGGTTGCTCCCCTTTGCACCAGTGTTGGTTCTAGAAATCCGGGAGAATGATCAGGATTCCAGAAGCTTCCCCTACTAGGAGTTTCTAGAAGTTTTTTCAACCACTCACCTTGTATAAAACATTTGGATCCTATCCTTCCCTACATTGGAGTTTTCACCACTTATTCTTTGATCCTATCCCTCCATCAAAGGTGGATCTCAAACCCTAGATTGGTAATTGGATAAGAAATCCCACCTTACGTCTCCTTCCTATATATTTATCTCATTCCACAAGCATCAGGTGAGTTTTGGGGGTTAGTTTTTGGAGAGTGATTATGCCCTTATGATGTTGTAGTCAGTGGCCATCATCTCATTCATTTAGGGTGATTGGAGGGAGGTGCATATTGTGACAAGGAAAGGAAAAGTCAACAACTTGGAGGAGCTCTTTTACAACATCACCTGCTACTTATGGTTGTAATCTCCTTCCATTTATAGTAATGCAAAGAAATCATTATTTTCCTATATGTGATGTTTTTATTTCACTTATTTCAATACCGTGTTGATCTATTGAATGAAGTACTTAGATGATACTGCATAAATCTCATAGTTTCTTGGCTTGCATTATCTGATTGTGCAGGTTCTAATTTTTGTAATTGGAGTTGGGATTTGAGCTTCCAAGCTAAAGAAGGAGTGGAGTCTGCGAAAGATTCTAGGTAGGCCTCACTCCATCAACTATTTACTTTAAGGAAAAGCATAGTGTTCCTTGTCTCTCTGTTTTTTTAGGTTATCCACCGACCTAGGGGAGATAATTTTGTCTGCAATTGTAAATCCCATATAACAAATTGGAAACGATACTGAGGAACAGAGTATTCCCTTGGTGGTTTCCTTGTCCCCTTTGTTTTATTACCTCCTTGACAGACCTTTGTTATATCATCCAACCAAGAACAAGCCTAGGAAGTGATTTCATTGATCCTTTTTTACAAATTTTCTGTTGAAATCCTCTTTTCCAGGCCTAACGCTACCCAAGAGCCTCTGATAGAGTGCTTCACCTCACCCAGACCCACTTTGTACTACTGTTGCAATGCACTAGTACCTCTTCTACACCAATGTTGGTCTTCTTTTTTGCACAAATTATTCCTTGGTTCTTGAGCCTCTCTTTGGTCAGCCTACTTCCAGCTGAACTTCCCTGAGTCTTGAGTGTCTTCTGGTCTCTCTAAAGCCTCAATTTGGTTTGCATTTGTGTTTTTTTCCTTTGGTAAGAATTGGTTTTGATTTTTCTTTGTTATTATCATTTGGTTGCTTGTAAACTTGTTTCGTTTGATCATTGATCGCTTGGATGAATTTTTTTTCTGGTCCTCATTTTGAAACGTGCATTTGAATCAATGATTAGACTTTCAATCTTGGTTTTCTTCATTTTGAAAACTAAGTGTAGTGAAAAGAAAAAATCTTGCATTTGCATCTAGGGTTTTTGTGTGAAATTGGAATTCCCTAGTGTGAAATTTCATATTATTGCTTTCATTTTTGTTGAATTGTGTATGATTGTTAATCACCTTTGAGTGACATCTCTTTTGATTTTTGGAATTTTCACCCAATTTTAGTTTGATTCCTATGTTCATGAAATCTGAGATTACATTTGATTTCATTGGAATCCTATTTTGTTTATTTCGAATAATTATCTTACATAGATCACATTTTCATGGTTAGAAATCTCATTTTCACAGCTGGAAAGGAAATTGTGCATAGATTACATTTTCATAGTTTTTAGGGGAATCATGCATAGATTACATTGCATGGTTTGGCATATTTTAATCCTTTGAATTGAATTGGAATAGTGAAATTGAAAGATCTAGTTAGGAAGCTCTTTTTGGTTGCATATTTGATTGTTGCATCATTATTTGCACCTCTTCCCTACACTAGATAGCTTTCATCGAAAATGAAAAGAGTTATTTTTTCCATATTAGTTGCATCATAGGCGTGTTCATATGACATCGAGTTCTAAGCCTTGAAACTGAAATCTAATTCAAGATAAACATTAAAATTCATCTCAATTAACCTAAGGAGCATTTGAAACTTAACGACACACATAGAGGTTTAGGCTAGAGACATGTTATGGCGCCGTTAAAACGTAGGAGTTATCATTGTTTTCCAACATTGCATCCCAGTGGTGAAATATCCTTCCACGTACGTAAGTTTATAGGATCATTCCCCACGTACCTTTGGGTATATCGGATGGTGCTCCACGCATGAAAATTATATGGGGACGCTCTCATCAAACGGTTACACATTAGACAACATTACTACGGACTGCACTCCCATGTACCATTGAGTATATTTTGGGAGTCCCATATAGGTTGATATCCATCCATAAGTAACTGATTCGGATGCCTTGTATACCGTGATACACTGAACACAACATTTGAGGAGATTGGTTGTCGTACGTTAAGTCCTTTGATCACAAAGGTGTCTATTACAGTTCATGATTGCTTGGTAAAACTTTATGCCTAGTTACCCCTTTGTTTTGTTTGTCTTTAATTTCTAAAATCAATTAATTGACTACGAAATAACATCCTCCCCATGGAACAACTCCTTAGTGGATATTAGATTGAGAATAATGGCAACAATTTCGGAGTCTACCATTCAAGGGAACCCCTCTGGCAAGAATCCTTGTCCTTTTCCTTCTTTTGGAAATCTTGGTGCTCCTTACATGGCAACATTGTCCCTTCCCGGATTCACCAATGGTTTTCCAGTTTGGTTATTTTCGACCCCTACGATTTTGAATGTCTAAAATTATTCTCAACCAGATTCTCCTCCACCTAAAAAATATCAACCTGAAGTTTATCCTAAAGTTGACCCTTTGCTTCTTCACCTATTCGGTCTTCTTCCTCCTCTTCGTCTAGTGAAAGAATGCAAGATAGTAACCAGGTGGATAATAAGAAGAAGAAAAATAAGTAGGGAGGTAACCAAGTAGCCATTTCTACCGATGCGACTAATTTTGAGAAACCTTCCAATCATCCTCGTAGATTTAAATTCCCTTGCATGTTATGTAAGGGTGACCACCTTCTTAGAGATTGTCCTGGTATTCCCAAGGTATTAGAATTGTGGTTCACAGAGGCCATTGTCTTTAGCTTCTAGAGATCATGATGGTGACAAACACTCAACTAGTGATAGTAAGATCCATGGGAAAAAGGGTAAAGTCAAATTTAAATGTAACTTATGTGAAGGGAATCACCCATTCACCTTTGTCCTTATATGGATGAAGCCCCAAAATTGTTGGAAAAACTTAGAGCTTCTCAACCACAGCTTCCAGCTAGTTATCGTAAGATTTCTCCCAATCCTCCACTAGTTGATGAAGTGATTGATCAAAATTTGAATCCCACCAATCCTACTATCTCTGAATGTGAATCCCATGAGTCTGTTCTCGACCAACCATTGGTTGAGAAAATGGTTGACTTAATTCCACCGTCAGTTGATCGTAACTTTCCTATAGAGAGTAAGGATCATACAACTTAGGTTCTTATTGTTTCTTCTTATTTCTTCTAATTCTACCAGACAAGGGGGAATTTCACCCATCCCTATGAAACCCCCTCCAAGGAAACGAGTCATTGCCTTTAATTGGAGTCGATTGACAGAACCTCATCTCCCTTCTTACATGCCTTTTAAGATCATGGTAAAGGCTTATAATCAGGACATTATGTTGGGTGTGGAGCCTGATTATCTTATTTATTCAGAGGTATTGCCACATTGGACCCCAGTTCGTAATGTGGCGGCGACGCCACCCGTAAAATGTACGCCGCTAGGGGGTCCATGAGGGGCAACGGTGATTATTTGGAGCCCCCTCCTGGTGGGGATCGGGGGCAACGCCCTTGAAGCTAAAAATAGATGTAAAATTGCCTTGTAAAATGTTGTAATTTCATAGTAAATCTAGGTTGTTCATTAGGCAAAGATCTTATGGTAAAAGTTATGCTTAATTTAGGGTTTTTTTCCCTAGAAGGCAACCCCTCACTATATATGAGGGAATTGTACTGCGTCTATGTAGATCTATATTCTGAGCGAGAAAGAGAGAGGAGATTGTGTGAGAGCGAAGAGGGAATTTAGAGCGGATCTATTGTAGGTTGTATCTCTTCATTTTGCTGGATAATATAAAAGGAAGGACTAGGTGGACGTAGCCAAAATTGGGTGAACCACATATATCTATGTCTTTCTTGTTTTATGTGTTTTCTATGTTTATATTTCTACAATATATTTTATGTGTTCCATTTCTCTGTAATATATAATTTTATAACATCTGGTATCAAAGCTGAAGGTCTATTTGGCTGATAAACTCGCAGGAGAGAAGGGTTCCTGGTTCAAGTGAGAGCAATGGCGGAAGATGGTAGGTTTAGGGTCGAAAAATTTAACAGCCAAAAACTACCAACTATGGAAGATGCAGATGGAATATTATCTGTATCAGAAAGATATGTACCTACCATTGAGTGGAAAGACAAAGAAGCTGACGAGTATGACAGACAAAGAATGGGATATTCTTGATAGAAAGGCACTTGGAACAATACGATTTTTCCTAGCGGTGTAGGTAGCCTCTAATATTTCAAAGGAAACGACAACATAGGGTTTAATATCAACATTGGCCAAACTATATGAAAAAACCTCAGCCTCAAATAAGGTGTTTCTTGTTAAGTGTTTATTTAATATGAAGATGTCATAAGGTCAATCTGTTGCTGATAATTTAAATGAATTTAATATAGTTACCAGCAAGTTAAGTTCTATAGGGGTAACTTTTGATGATGAAGTTATGGCTCTGTTATTTCTGTGCTCATTGCCAGAAAGTTGGAATGGTTTAGTTATGGCCATTAGTAACTATGTCTCTGGATCTAGTACTTTAAAGTTTGATGATGTTGTCGGTGCAATCCTTAGCGAGGAAATGCGACGGAAAAGCTCTAGTGAGACATCAGGTAATGCTTTGACTGCAGAGACTAGGGGAAGAAAAATGGAAAGAGGAAATATCCTAGGATATCGCAGTAAGTCAAGGAAAGGCAAATCCAACTCCAGATTGGGGATAGTGTGCTCAAAATGTGGGAAGAAAGGACACGTGAAGAAAGACTGTAATTCTCGGAAGGGAAAACAAGGAGACGTGCAGTAAGAAAACAATCATGAAGTGAATGTGACAGGTGATGTGTTGCAATATGCTTTGATTCTTTCATTAGAAAATATTATTGATGCCTGGGTGGTAGATTCAGGGGCCTAATTCCATGCCACACCTGATAGGAAACATTTTCATGATTATGTTCAAGGAGATTTTGGATAGCTTCAATTGGGTGATGATAAACCCTGTAAAATCATTGGAATGGGTACAGTTTTCATAAAACAACAGAATGTAAATAAATGGCTATTGAAAGAGGTAATGCATGTTCCAGATCTAAAGAAAAATCTAATTTCAACAGGGCAGTTGGGAGGTGGATGTTGTGTGACTACTTTTATAGATAAAACCTGGAAGGTCACTAAAGGAGCCCTAGTAATAGCAAAAGGAGAAAAGGTTGGTACATTGTATTTATGCAATGGTATTTCTAATTCTGTTAATGCTTTAACCTCTTTAGAAGAAGATACGGTATTTTGGAATCATAGGCTTGGGCACATGAGTGAGAAGGGGATGCAGATTCTTCACTCAAGAAATTTGTTGCCAAGTTTCAAGCATGTTGATTTAAAACTCTGTGAGAATTGTGTTTATGGAAAACAAAAGAGAGACATATTCCTTAGAGTTGGGAAAGAAAAGAAGAGCGAAAAATTAGAGCTTGTGCATACAGATGTATGGGGACCTGCTCAGGTATCATCTCTCGATGGCTCTCATTATTATGTTACTTTTATTGACGATGCAACCAGAAAAACCTGGATTTACTGCATTCGAAATAAATCTGATGTATCTGATACTTTCAAGAAATGGAAATATTTGGTTGAAAATGAGACAGGAAAAAGGTTGAAGTGTCTCAAATCAGACAATGGAGGTGAATATTGCAGCAAATAGTTTGATAGGTACTATTCAGATAATGGAATTCATAGAGAGAAGACAGTTCCAGGAACACCATAAGAAAATGGTGTTTCAGAAAGGATGAATAGGACAATCATGGAGCATGCAAGGTGCATGAGATTGCATGCAGGATTTCCTTTACAATTTTGGGCAAATGCTGTAGATACTGTTGTTTATCTAATAAATAGAGGGCCTTCAAGTTTCTTAGATGGTGGTATTCTAGAGGAGGCATGGACAGGTGTTGTGGCCACAACTACCACCCTATTGGAACATGCCTCTGATAGAAAATTTTCAATGGGTCCCCTATAAATATGGTCTTTCATCCCTCTGAATGATTTGTTTCATCCCAGTGATTTTAACTATGTGGAGACCCAAATCTTCCATTCACAGATGGGTAAAGCCCTTTGACAAATCCCTCACTTAAGCCCTTCATTCCTATATTTATCGGGATTTGTTTAACCCCTCAAAACCCTCATTGCATCACTATTCCCTTCACCATGCCTTATAGTGGAAATCCTTCACAAAGCACACATGAATCACCCCTTTCGCTCATCGCACTCCACCTTGATCAAAGGGAAAAGGGCCAATTTATCATGACTGAATGAGAGCGATGCGAGTAAGTCCTCCATCGCATCACAAATCACCAACCGGCCAGGCCCCAAAGCCATATATAAAGGGCACATAAGCATTCCGGACCCAACGACCATATTAACAGAGGTATATTGTGTTTCGGATCTGAGACCATCGCTCATCGCTATCGGGAGGGTCCAAGATCCATGCATATGGTGCGCCCTAACCACCCAGACCCGCCGATGATTATAAACCCCAGCATATTAATTTTCAAATCCGCCCCAATGGCCATACACGGGTCTTTCCATATATCCATGTGTTTGCGATGAAACATTAAAGTCAAGGTTTTCCAAAGGGAATGGTAACATTACGGACCCGAAGGGATTTATGAACATTAATGTATATGTGTTTTTAGGTCTACCTCCCAATCGCATATCGCATATCGGCGGAGCCTCGAGCCTTATACATATTACGCACAGTGATATAGCGGACCCGCCAACCTATCAAATATGACATATATATTTTCGGGTCCGAAGCCCTATCACACATCGCAATCGGCGGAGCCTCAGGCTTGCGCATATTGTGATATGCAATAGGCTAGACCCGACGATATTCACAGGCTCCAGTATATAATATTTGAGGTCCGGCTTGGGCGATTGACTCAGGTTTTTCCTATGTTTTTCTTTGTTTTCCAAATTTTCTGAAATTATAATGGGATCAGGTTTTCATGTAAAAGGCAAGCATGTGGACTCCCGATAGTGCAATTGCGCATTGGGGCGGTGGAAGGCATGTGTCCTATGACCTGAGAGGGAACCGATACCTGATTGCGATGAAAGGAGGCCCTCGAAAACTGTGCCAAGCCTATGTTTTGAGCAGGAAATTGCATGTTCACTGTGTTTAATGCATAGATATTTTTCACACTTGTTTCCACAGTTATAAAAATTAATGGAAGCAGTGTCTGTGTTTCATGTGAATGTCTCTCTCATATCGCTCACAATTATGAAGCTAATGATAGCTATCTCTATAGGTGAGAATTGAAGGACGTAGGAGGAGATATGAAGAGCCATGGATGCAGAAGCACTACGTTTAAGGGTCTGGATGCAAGCATTCTGGGTCGGGAGCCCACACATTACCTATGCATTCCATAAGAAGAGTTGTCCCGGTCTTCATTATGGGGAGGCAACACATAGTCACCCTTTTTTCCAACACTTGTTCTCCTCCTCAGGAAAGGAATCAACCTGGCCATTATGCCTTCTACGTGCCAGCAGTCACGCTAATGATCCTTTCTCTGTGTACTCGATTGGCATATCTAAAACAGTGGGAAGATGAAGAGGCAGGGTGACCTCAACTTGTCGACAGTTTCACCAACCTGTCGCAGTTGTACATATTGATCTGTTTAACGACAAGAGGCAGGGGAGGTCATGGAAGGCCAAGGGTCGTTCAGGGGCGCATAAGTATTACCTATAAAGAGGAGGAAGGGCTTTTGATTTTCGAGAATAATAGTGTCGGTTTATTGTGAATGAGGAGGATTGTTTTTGGGAGAAGGAGCCATTAGTTTCAGACTCATTGTATTGTTTTGGATCAGGATGTTTTTACTGGCATGAATATAAATGTCATTTATGTTTAAGAATATTGATTACTTACAGTTCACTATTAGTCTTGTTAAATTGAATGTGATTTAGTTTCATGGTTAACTTGTGAATGGTCTCTGATTTGAAACTACATTAAACATCAATTGCAGTTTCAATTCCATAGAAGAATGTGGATTCCTATATGAGTGATTGGATTGCAATCTAGCTTTAATACAGTCTTGTCCAGTTGTGAATTCAATGATTGATTCATTTGGACTTGAATATATGCATGATGTTTAACCTTCTTTATCACGCTCCTGTTGAACATATATATGATGTTTAAACCTCTGTATCATGCTCTTGCAGGATAGAGTAGAGTAGCTAGGACTAGTTTAGAGTAATTAGTAGTATAGATAGGATTTAATACATAAAGGTTAGTTGTTTCATTTTATTGATTTAATTGAAGTCTTCCTCCCGGAAGAAATATTTGCGACATGTCCAAGCGGTTTACGAGGTCCCTTAAAACCCGTCAGAGCTAGCCAACCCAAACGAAAGAAGGTCTAATTGGGGCTTGCGATCGGGTTAGACCAAACAAAGCAAAATGTTCGCCCTGTGAAAGCGTTTGCTCCCAGAGTTCCTATTGAGAAGAGTGGGCCTGGCGGTCAACCCAAGAATACCCCTGTTGCAAGTCACCCAGAGAAAGAAAATGTGTCTCCCACTGCAACGAATTCTAATCAACATGGTAAACCCCCACTTAAAAATGGAAAAATAGGTATGTTTACTCTGCCCTATCCTATCTATAACATAGATTATAATATCATGGATGATCTCATGAAGTTTAGGGCTAATATCACATATTTTGACTTGTTAAAATTAACACAGCAAAGAGATCTGCTGTTGAAATCTATGAATGAGCGGAACTGCAAAAAACCCACCACCTCAAGCACCCAAACCAAGAATCCAATGTCCAAACCTGTTAGTACCACTAGTGTAGCCCAAATACCCTCAACTATGGAGGCCACGTTGTCTAAAATGAATCAAAAACCCCAAGAGGTCAGCGCAGCCATGATAGGGAGGAAATCGAAATCTATGACCCCACCATTCCTCATTACGTTTGAAATTTTCAACATGAATATCCACAACGGCTTGGTAGATTCTGATGCCTCATCCACTGTCATGCCTTATGTTGTGGCTAAAAGACTTCAGGCCATACCTGAAAAAACTAGAACTTGAATCATGCAATTAGATAGGACAAATGTGATACTAATTGGAGAATTGAAGGATGTGTTGATTCGGATGGCTGCTAAACCACAATACACACAGGTCATCGATATAGCGGTAGTCGATATACCTGAGGCCTATATAATGTTGCTTAGCAGGGACTGGTCAGCTAAATTGAATGGATACTTCTCGACTGATTGGTCCGATCTCTTATTGCCTCAGAAGGGAAAGGGTGATACGCTGAGAGTTGATAGAGAGAGATACATGAAGTATGTGGTAACATAACTAAATGGTCCTAATGAACCTGTAATGTTTACCAACTCCATCCTTGGGAACTATAGTTTCAATGTTTATAATACAGAAACCTATTTTGGAGAGTTTCATGCAGAAACCGTTGAAGAAACTTTGACACACACATAGTTGGAAATTCCCTCCTATAATCCAACTGATAAGCTATCCTGTATTATAGTAGATGATAGGACCAATTTCTTATATAGTAGTTCAATTGATGTAACATTAGATGTAATATTCTAGACACTCTATTTTGACGGCTGTAACTGCCTTGAAGGTGCATGTGCCGGAAGTATTCTCATCGACCCGCAAGGGAACCAACATCTAATGGCCAGCCGGTTGGAGTTCGCATGCACCAACATCACAGCAGAATATGAGGGCTTATTGCAAGGCTTGAAGAAAGCCATTGGTATGAATGTGAAAAATCTTAAGGTTTTTGGTGACTCACAGATAATCATAGATCAAGTAAGGAAAAGGATACATTGCAATTCTCCACACCTGGTGAGGTACCATCATGAGGTATGGGATTTAATTGACAATTTTGATTCCTTTAATATTACATACATACCTCGAGGCCAAAACCAAGATGTTGATCTGATGGCTAATATGGCTGCTAAACGTTTTCCTGATTTTAGATTGAAGAAAAATAAATGTTTTGTTGAATTGATTTTTAGACCATCCATGCCTGATAACATCTCGAACTAGTAGGTTTTTGAAGATGATGAGCAAATCCTTGAGTTCCTACACTGCGAGAAGACATTTAAGAGTGCAATCATTGACGAAAGGGAGCATGACAAGCTTATGAATGAAGAGGAAGATGAGGAAAAGGATCAGCCCAATGTGATTCCAAAATCAGTGGTTAGGATGGAGCACTTGTATGACTTGCATGATAAATTCAAGAAACCTACTAACTGCAAAACACACAGCTCGTCCATGAAGTATGAAATGGTCAACCTTGGGACCGAAAAGGACCCAAAAAATGTTAATCTAGGCCTGGGGTGTTCTCCACTAGAAAAGGCTACATTTGTCAAACTATTTAAAGAATACAAGGATGTCTTTGCATGGACATATGAAGACCTAAAGACCTTTGATACCAGTGTTATGCAGCATGTGATCCCTTTGGAAAAGGAGGCCAAGCCCTACCAACAAAAGCTGCATAAGATGCATCCAAGCTTAGAACCATTGGTGAAGAAAGAACTGAACAAGATGTTGGATGCCAAAATCATATTCCTGGTCAGACACACCCACTGGGTAGCTAATATCGTGCCAATGAGAAAGAAAAATGGAGACATCAGACTGTGTATTGATTTTAGAAACCTGAACAGAGCATCTCAAAAGGACAACTATCCTATCCCTTATATGGAACACATCCTTCAGCGCATTTCTGGGTCTGAAATGTTATCCCTATTAGATGGTTTTTCAGGATATAATCAAGTACTAGTATCACATGGGGATCAGCTTAAGACAGCGTTCAACACCAAATGGGGCACTTACGCATACCGAAAAATGCCTTTTGGTCTCATTAAAGCGGGTGCCACATTCCAAAGAGCTATGGACATAGCCTTCCGAGGGTTGATGAACAGATCGGTAGTGGTGTACATGGATGACATCACTGTGTATTCATATTGCAGGAGGGATCACATTTATCACCTGAGGCAGATTTTTGAAAGATGTGAAGGTATGGAATTTCTTTGATTCCCAAGAAGAGAATCTTTGTAGCCACAAAGGGGAAACTACTGGGTCATATCCTTTCTAAAGACGGGATTGTGATTGATCCTAAAAGAATACAGACCATCATGAGAATACAGCCCCCTGCTAATAAAAAAGCCATGCAATCTTTCTTCAGGAGGATTAATTTCATTAGAAAGTTCATCTCAGGCTTCGCCAAAATAATATGCCCCTTGCAGCTGATGATGAAGAAAGACGTTGCGTACAAATGGAGCAATGAAGCCAAGGAAGCGTTTCGGTGAATCAAGGAAGCCATTGTTGAAGCTCCTGCACTGGTTAGCCTTGATTTCGGCAAAAGAGTTTTCCTATGCACCTTTCTTTCTGACCTTTCATATGCCGCAATTCTCACCCAAAAAAATGATGAGGCAATGAGGTCCCCATTTCCTACATGAGTTCAAATCTCCAAGGAGCGGAACTAAATTACCCAGACATGGAGAAACAAGGCTACGCAGTTTTCAAGGCCATTAAAGATTTCTGCCCTTACTTACTAAAGGCCAAAACCAAAGTCATCTTGCCCCATCGAGCTGTAAGAGCCCTCTTCGTGCAGAAAGAAATGGGTGAATAAAGAGGAAATTAGATGACCGCCCTGCAAGAGTTTGACTTGGAGATAAAGCCGGCACAGATAGTTCGAGGCAGGGACTTTGCAGGCTAGCGGCAGAAGCCTTAGCAGACCAAAAGGAGGCACCTGAAGAATCAAGAACACCGAGCGTACAATATGCACAAAGGGAACTCGGGGAGGAGCTCTTATGGATTAACGAAGTGCTGATGTATGAGTGAGAAGCATCGGAAACCTTTTTGGACCCCGAGTCATGGTACCATGACATACGCTTCTATTTAGTGTGGGGTTCGTGTCTTGAACACATGGATGCATCACAGAGGAGAGCTCTCAAATTAAAATCCAATATGTATTATTTGGCCAACAACATCTTGTACAGAAAAAATCATGATGGAATCTGGCTAAGGTGTTTAGAGAAAGATGATGCCAACCATGTATTGAAAGAAATGCACGACGGCCCAGCAGGTGGTCATTATGGCGGAGAGACCACTGCCCACAAAATATTGAGAGCTGGATATTATTGGCCCACAGTGTTCAGAGACTCGCATGCCTATGCTCGCAAATGCAAGGCATGCCAAACTGCCATAGGACGAGAAAGAAATCCTGTTGTTCCCCTCAGACCTGTCATGATTTACTGACCGTTCCAGCAATGGGGCCTAGATTTCATAGGTGAGATCACTCCAAACTCCTCACAGCAGCACAAGTATATACTCATAGTGACTGATTACTTCACTAAATGGACCGAAGCCATCCCGCTCCAGAAGGTGAATGAATATGAGGTAATATCATTCGTTGAGAAATTCATTATCAACTGGTATAACATCCCTGATGCTCTCATCTTTGATAACACCTTTTATTTTTCATCTCTGAGACTGACTAATTTTTCCATTGATAAGTCAATCCACATAAAATACGCAACAAACTATTATCCCTGGGGAAACGGAGTTGCAAAGTCTTCCAATAAGAACCTTATCTGCATAATTTGCAAGACAATCACTGATAACCAGAGGAACTGGCACAACGCCTTAACAAATTCCCTTTGGGCCGATAGGGTCACCCCTAAAGTGGCCTTGGGAAACTCTCCATACTTCCTAGTCTATGGACAGGAAGCCATCTTGCCCCCAAACATTGCCCTCCCATCCTTACAGCTCTCCCAAGCTTCAAGAGGAACCCCTTCAGCCCTGCTTCAAGAAAGGATCGACCAACTGATGAAGCTGGAGGAATTAAGGGATAGAGCCAGAATTAAATTCAAAAATCACCAAATGATTGTAAAAAGATGGTTTGATCATCATCTGGTGGGAGATAAATATTTCCAAGTGGGGGAACTAGTTCTGAAATGGGACAAGCTGAGTGAGCCAAAGGGTAAACACACAAAATTCCAACATCTATGGCTGGGCCCATTCCAAGTCATTGAAAAGATTGGTCAAGGGACTTACAAGTTGAAAACATTACAAGGGGAGACTGAAAAGCTCCCTGTTAATGGCCAGCATTTGAAGAGATACTTCCAGTAGCCACCGCTTTGGTGGTTACCTCCTGAGTAGGTTAGAGTTCATTTCTTTTGTTGTTAGTGTAGTTGTATTTCTGTCCTTTCCTTTGTTTTCTTCCAAGTTTGTTCTCCTATTGTTTTTCATTACATCCCTTTTAAACCAACTAATTATAGTCATTCGGTCTTGCTCTACCTTTCAGATCTGCCTTCATTCTCTACTCTCGGCCTTTCCCTGCCTCATTAGCTTCCTGATGATTCTATTGTTCTTGAATCCATCATTTCCCCTGCAAATCAATCAAACCTTCTATCAGCCCATGAGCACTTGAGAATCAACAATGGAATGCAAACCAAAACCCCTCATTGGCATCTGTTGAGAACTATGTGAGATCTGTTGATAACTTAAATATCTAGAGCATGTAAGGGCATCTTTATAAAACAAAAAAATGTGTAACTACAGCTGGACTAGCATGGAGAAATGCTGCATTTCAATAAATCCCACTCAGACCTAGCCTATAATTTCTTGTAAGGTTTACATTCATTCTCCCTTGGTCCCATCCACCACATTAAATGGTCTAATACTTATTACTCACAAGTAAACCTCCTTTTCATGGGCTAAGCTCACTGTCTTATACCCTGTGGCAAATCTAATTGCGCTCTAGTCCTTATGCCTGAAACTAGAAGGACTTATCTAAAAAGAAATGAAATGTCAAGTCCTTGTACCAATCTGGAATGACAGGTTGTTTGGGAAGCTGGTTAGAGTAAGGACTATTGTTGGGCTCAGAGTGTTGGTTGACACAGCAAGCCCAACCTTGCTTAAGCGGTTTAAAAATATGGCATGATCCATGACTACGCCCCATTCACTCAATAAATATAGCACCGAAATCTTCATATAAAGTGCAAGAAAAACATGTCTACATCAAGCTTGATGAGGCATAAAGAGCTGAGGTACACACCTAAACAAGTATGGATAGACCAGTGACGGCCCTAAAGGGATTTTTGAAAGTGGGAAACAGGTAGAGGAAGTTCAATAAACCCCATAATAGTACCATTGGAGAATGCCTATCAAAATCCTATCAGCAAGTAGAAGTTATTTCTCTATCCCCTCTGAAGCACTAATGTATAAGTGGAACCCATGCTTGTCTATCTATATAGTTTACATTTCAAGTTTATTTTAACATCCTGATGTTCTATTGATTTGAAGGTTATTTGGAAGCAAAGATAACTGGTTCGCCATTTGTTGTGGCCACAACTACCACCCTATTGAAACATGCCTCTGATAGCAAATTTTCAATGGGTCCCCTATAAATCTGGTCTTTCATCCCTCCGAATGATCTATTTCATCCCAGTGATTTTAACTATGTGGAGAGCCAAATCTTCCATTCACATATGGGTAAAGCCCTTTAACAGATCCCTTGCTTAAGCCCTTCATTCCTATATTTAGCGGGATTTTTTTAACCCCTCAAAACCCTCATCGCATCATTGTTCCCTTCACCATGCCTTATAGTGGAAATCCTTCACAAAGCACACATGAATCACCCCTTTCGCTCATCGCACTCCACCTTGATCAAAGGGAAAAGGGCTGATTTATCATGAGTGAATGAGAGCGATGTGAGTAAGTCCTCCATCGCATCGCAAATCGCCAACCGGCCAGGCCCCAAAGCCATATATAAAGGGCACATAAGCATTTTGGACCCGACGGCCATATTAACAGAGGTATATTGTGTTTCAGATCCGAGACCATCACTCATCGCTATCAGCAGGGTCCGGGATCCATGCATATGGCGTGCCCTAACCACCCGAACCCGCCAATGATTATAAACCCCAACATATTAATTTTCAAATCCACCCCAACGGCCATACGCGAGTCTTTCCATATATCTATGTGTTTTTCGATGAAACATTAAATTCAGGGTTTTCCAAAGGGAATGGTAACATTACGGACCCGAAGGGATTTATGAACATTAATGTATATGTGTTTTTCAGGTCCACCTCCCAATCCAATATCACATATTGGCGGAGCCCCGGGTCTTATACATATTACACACAATAATATAGCAGACCCGCTGACCTATCAAATATGACATATATATATTTTCAGGTCCAAAGTCCTATCGCACATCGCGACCGGCAAAACCTTAGGCTTGTGCATATTGTGATATGCGATAGGCTGGACCCGGTGATATTCACAGGCTCCAGCATATAATATTTGAGGTCCGACTTGGGCGATTGACTCGGGTTTTTCCTGTGTTTTTCTTTGTTTTCCAAATTTTCTGAAATTATAATGGGATCGGGTTTTCATGTAAAAGGCAAGCTTGTGGACTCCCGATAGTGCAATTGCGCATCGGGGCAGTGGAAGGCATGGGTCCTATGACCTGAGAGGGAGCCAATACCCAATTGCGATGAAAGGAGGCCCTCAAAAACTATGCCAAGCCTATGTTTTGAGCAGGAAATTGCATGTTGACTATGTTTTATGCATAGATCCTTTTCACACTTGTTTCCACAGTTATAAAATTAATGGAAGCAACGTCTGTGTTTCATGTGAATGTCTCTGTCATATCGCTCACAATTATGAAGCTAATGATAGCTATCTCTATAGGTGAGAAGTGAAGGACGCAGGAGGGGATACAAAGAGCCATGGATGCAGAAGTGTTACATTTAAGGGTTTGGATGCAAGCATTCCAGGTCAGGATCCCACGCATTGCCTATGCATTCCGTAAGTAGAGTTTTCCCGGTCTTCATTATGGGGAGGCAACACGCAGTCACCCTTTTTGCCAACACTTGTTCTCCTCATTGGGAAAGGAATCGACCCAGTCGTTATGCCTTCTACGTGCCAACAGTCACGCTAATGATCATTTCTCTGTGTACTCGATTGGCATATCTGAAACAGTGGGAATATGAAGAGGCAGGGTGACCTCAGCTTGTCGGCAGTTTCACCAACTTGTCGCAGCTATACATATTGATCTGTGTAATGATAAGAGGCAGGGGAGGTCATGGAAGGCTGAGGGTCGTTTAGGGCCACATAAGTATTACCTCCGAAGAGGAGAAAGGGCTTTTGATTTTTTAGAAGAACATTGTCTCTTTATTGTGAATGAGGAGGACTTTTTTTGTGGAGAAGAAGGAGCCATTAGTTTCAGACTCATTGTATTGTTTTGGATCAGGATGTCATTACTGGCATGAATATAAATGCCATTTATGTTTAAGCATATTGATTACTTACAGTTCACTATTAGTCTTGTTAAATTGAATGTGATTCAGTTTCATGGTTAACTTGTGAATGGCCTCTGATTTGAAACTACATTAAACATCAGTTGCAGTTTTAATTCCATAGAAGAATGTGGATTCCCATATGAATGATTGGATTGCAATCTAGCTTTAATACAGTCTTGTCCAGCTCTGAATCTAGTGATTGATTCATTTGGACTTGAATCTATGCATGATTTTTAACCTTCTTTATCATGCTCCTGCTGAACATATAGATGATGTTTAAACCTCTTTATCATGCTCTTACAAGATAGAGTTGAGTAGTTAGGACTAGTTTAGAGTAGTTAGAAGTAGTATAGATATGATTTAATACATAGAGGTTAGTTGTTTCATTTTATTGATTTAATTGAAGTCTTCCTCCCAGAAGCAATCTTTCGACATGTCCAAGTGGTTTACGGGGTCCCTTAAAACCCGTCGGAGCTAGCCAACCCAAACGAAAGCAAATCTAATTGGGGCTTGTGATTGGGTTAGTTCCCCTTGTTGGCATAGTGCACATTAGCCATGTCAAAAATAGGTAAAAAGTTAAACTACTCATTTTTAAAGCCTTTGTCCACATTAGTAAAGAAAATAGAACAAAGCTTGAGGAAAAATCAAAGAAATGTACCTTTATTGGATATGGTGTTAATGATTTTGGTTATCGCTTTTATGAATATAAAAACACAAAATAATTAGGAGTAGAGATGTCATATTCAATGAAAAGGCTTTTTATAAGGATCGGATGCAGGAAAAGAAACAGGAAAAAGAAAATAGAGAATACACAGTGCTTGATGAGATCACAGAAAAAGTGAAGGTGCCAGAAAATCATAATGATCAACAACTAGAACAACAACCACAACAACAAAAAGCACCTCAAATGCCTAAAAGTGGTGTAAGAAGATCTACCGAGATAAGTAGACCCCCTGAATGATACTCTCCTTCATTATATTATGTATTGTTGACTAATTCTAGTGAACCAGAATGTTATGAAGAAGCAGTGCAGGTAGAAACCAGGAAGAAGTGGGGTCAAGCCATGAAAGAAGAGATGGACTCCTTAACACATATCCAGACTTGGGACTTAGTTAGCTTTCCTGCAGGCAAAACAACATTACAGAATAAATGGGTTTACATGTTGAAGGAAGAAGATGGAGGTAGAAAAAGATATAAAATCTAGACTTGTGGTGAAGGGGTTTGCATAGAAAAAGGGTATAGACTTTGATGAGATATCATCTCCTGTTGTTAAAATGACTTCAATCAGAACTATTTTAAGTCTAGTAGCAGCTGAAGATTTGCATCTTGAACATTTAGATGTAAAGACAACCTTTCTCCATTGAGATTTGGAGGAAGAGATATATATGCAGTAACCACAAGGATATGAGGTAAAAGGGAAGGAGAAACTAGTGTGCAGGGTGAAGAAGAGCTTCTATGGTTTAAAAAAGGCTCCAAGGCAATGGTATCTAAAATTTAACAGGTTTGTGTTTGAACAAGGTTATACTATATGTCACTCTGATCATTGTGTTTATCTCAAAAGAAAAAATGATGGCAGCTATATTATATTGTTATTATATGTAGATGGCATGCTTGTTGCAGGTTCTAACATGCAGGAAATAAATGTGCTCAAAAGAAAATTGGAAAACTCGATTTCAATGAAGGATTTGGGTGTTGCAAAAAAAATCCTTGGTATGAGAATAACTAGAGATAGGGAGAATCGAAAATTAACATTGTCTCGCAGTGAGTACATAGAAAAGGTGTTGAAAATATTTAATATGCAAAATGAAAAACCAGTCTTTGGCTAGCCATTTCAAACTAAGTAAGGAGGTGTGTCCCAAGACTTGGAAAGAAATGGCTTGTATGTCTAAAGTTCCATATGCATGAGCAGTCGGAAGCTTAATGTATGTAATGGTCTGCACAAGGCTTGATATTGCACATGCAGTGGGAGTCGTAAGCAGGTACATGAACAATCCAGGAAAAGAACATTGGATGGCGGTGAAGTGGATCCTTAGGTATTTGAGAGGTACCACAAATCAAGCATTATGCTTTGGTGATTCGAAAATTTCTCTACAGGGATATGTTGATGCAGATATGGCAGGTGATAGAGATAACAAGAGGAGCACAACAGGGTATGTGTTAACTGTAGGTGGAATAGCTGTCAGTTGGGTTTCAAAACTGCAAAGTGTTGTTGCACTCTCAACAACGAAAGCAGAGTATGTTGATGCTACAGATGATAGTAAATAAATGATTTGGTTACAAAGGTTTATGGATGAATTAGGTAAGAAGCAGGAGTTGGACAGATTATACAGTGGCAGCCAGAGTGCCATAAACCTTGCAAAGAACTCTACATTTCATTCCAAGACTAAACATATATAGCTCAAGTACCATTTCATACGATCAGTGTTGGAAGATGGATAGTTGAAGCTGGAAAAGATACACACTAGCCAGAATCCTGCAGATATGTTAACAAAATTTGTAACCAGGGAGAAACTAAGATTCTTCTCAGTTTCAATTAGTCTTCAAGAATGATGAAGAAGATGAGAAACAATCAGGTACAAAGTGGAGTCATTGTCCAGCAAATGAAGCAGCGGTAGATTTGCTATAATCAGTCTCCAAGTGGGAGATTATACGCCGCCAGGGGGGTCCAAGGGGGGTGACGGCGATTATTTGGAGCGCCCCCCCTGTTGGGGGATCGGGGGCAACACCCCCGAAGCTAAAAATAGATGTAAAATTTCCTTGTAAAATGTTGTAATTTCGTAGTCATTCTAAGAGAGAAAGAGAGAGGAGATTGTGTGAGAGCGAAGAGGGAATTACAGCAGATCTACTGTAGGTTGTATCTCTTCATTTTGTTGGATAATATAAAAGGAAGTACTACTTGTTTCTCCATGCACATAGCCTAAATTGGGTGAACCACGTATATTTGTGTTTCTCTTGTTTTATGTGTTTTCTGTGTTTATATTTCTACAATATATTTTATGTGTTCCATTCCTCTATAATATATAATTTTCTAACACATCCATCACACTGTTATAGATGAGGTAGCTTCTGTTAGTATTATATCCTCCTCTACTTGGAAAGCTTTGGGTTCCCCATAGCTTGTGTCTAATGCTCCAAATTTGTTAGCTTTTAAGAGAAGAACTAGTCAACCCTTAGGGATCCCTCCTCAGTTTCTTATTACCTTGGGAGGAAAAATTGTATGTATTGATGTTATGGTTGTCATAGACCCTTTAGACTTCAATTTTCTCCTAGGGTGAGACTATGTTTATGCTATGAATGATGTTGTATCCACACTCTTTCGAGTGATTTTCTTCCCACATGATGGACTGATCCCATTCACATACCTACTATTGAATATGAGCCTTTCATTGTGAATCATTTACTGGGGGAATTGGAGTCTGGTCTTTCCATTGGATCCTTTGATATATATCCCTTCCAGAGCATTGTTCTCCCATCTGATGAGAACCTCTTGGAATCCATGTTCTCTTGGAGGCCATGAACAAGGTCCTTGGAGCAGAGTTCCTTTGCTTGTTTCAAGCTCCTTAAAAAATTAAACAAGGTCCTTGGAGCATAGTTCCTTTTCTTGTGTCAATCTCGTTAAAAAATGAAACAAATTCCTTGGAGAAGAGTTTTTTTTTTTGTGTCAAGCTCCCTAAAAAATGAAACAAGCTTCAGGAGTAGAGTTCCTTTTCTAGTGTCAAGCTCGTAAAAAATGAAACAATGTGTCAAAGAAGAGTTCCTTTTCTTGTGTCAAGCTCGTTAAAGAATGAAACAATCTCTTATGAGGATAATTATTTTACTATGTCAACCTCGTTAAAAAATGAAATAGGTTCCTATGAGCATAGTTATTTTCCTGTATCAAGCTCATTAAAAACTGAAACAAATCCCCTTTGAATTAGAGTCTTTTATTAGATCTCATAAATTCCTAGTCGAGTCTTTCACTTGATATCGTAAATGAACCTTCATTTCATCCACCTATTAGTACCCATTAGTCTACTTAGGTGCATGAAATGGAGTTTTGGCGGCATGTACCTCAATTGAGTCATTATGCTGGGGGCATGCAAACTTATTTCAAGCATAATTTTTCCTTTGTTTTGAGCTTGTGTAAAAATGAAACAAATTTCAATCATAGTTTCCCATGATTCAAGCTTCTGTAAAAAAGAAACCATTCCCATTTTATCCCTCGTGATTCCCATTTTTATTAGCGTTTTTTTGCCATATGAGCCTTGGTTTTCTCATTCCATTGTCACCATCTGCTTGGCCAATTATACACTTTCACTTGGTTGTTTTATCATTTCTTGAGGAACTGTTGTGATGCGTGGTCTTATTAGCCAGCCCCATGACCTTTATGTATTCCATCATTAGTGGAACTAGTTTCTACCTTTTATACCACTCGTTCCTCCAAGAGGAGTAATCTTTCAACTCTTTTCAAACTCCCAAAATATGAAACGATTGTCGAGCACTTGTCTTTTTGAACTCGTAAAAGTAAACGAAAAGACATCTACTCGGTATAATTTAACCCTTTTCTAGACTGAGATAGACTAACTACAAAAAAGGAATACCTTAGTCAAACATGGCTAAGAGGTTCTCTTGGGTATTGTTTTCTACATTTTTGAACCTAAGGGGAAACCTACAGAAAGGGACATACGGAGTTTTCTTTTTTGCCTCTTTTTCAAACTCTCTAAACATGAAAATATCTCGAGTTTTGCCTTCACTGGACTCATAAAAACATCAAACATCGATGGACTTGTCGAACATGACAAGGTCAAACCACTCCTTCTCAGGGTTCATTAAATATACTCGGAGGGATTCATCTGAAGGATGAACTTACAGATCAAGTATATGTTATCCTCCTCAAACTTGTTAAAAAATAAAGAGGTAATAACCAGTATGGTTGGGGAAATTGGGAAAACAAGGGATTCCATTTTGTTAATGGTAGCAAGTCGCTCTTCAACACAGCACTCTTCCACTTCATCTTCGTCGTTGTTGGGTTGGGTAATATACTTGTCTTTTGGTTATCATACCATTTTCAGAGCCTCCATTTTGGTTTTGGGTCAATGTTTCCAACTCCATTCTGTGTCGTCAGCATGTTCAAGAGAAGTCATTGAGTTGAACTCCACTACAATACTCTTAAACCTTAATTTCATGTCTTCCTTTCCTGATCCAGTTCGGTGTCAACATCATTCTGATCATTTTGTCTCAATCATGATACTCATTTCATGTCGTTGATGGGGGATACGTCAAATCCCTCCTGCTATGGGTCACCTCCTATCGACATCAGCACATCATCCAAGAAGTTAACTTAGAAAAACCCCTTGGTGCATTCATACATCAATGGAAAGTTTCCTCGCTCTCAGCAACAGTTTTACATCAATGGCCTTCAATCGAAAGGGTGTGTGTGGTGTTCGACATCAACTCATTTACTCACACCATACAGATTGTAATATAGTACCTTAAGAGTCATTAACATCACTGGTGGTTTTTCTCGCGTCTGTTAACAGCTTACATCATTGGATGGTAATCATATGTTGTCTACCATGTTCGACTCTAGCTCATTGATTCACATGGTTCGACTCATACATTGGTTGGTCATATGAATGAGATAGAAGACCTCGGATCTAGTTTCATCCATTCGAGTTGCAATTTCAAGAGTTATACAAAGATCACAATGTATGATGGTCGTGATCATATAGACAGTCATCCAGTTATGGGTCCACTAGCTGCATCTGTGGACACGTATTTTGATCATTGTATAAGTTATGTTAGCTTATGATATGAGTATGGGTATGCCTCCCTCAGCAAACAAATATGTCATGTTGTAAATGTATTGTAACAGATGAAGCTCGTCAGTTTTCCTTGATCCCTACTTGTCACAAGGTAAAGCACTTCAATCATCATTCATCATCTATGACTTTGCACTTTAGGGGGCATTCTGTTATAAGCCATTTTGTAACATTTGATCAATGAAAATCCTAATGGGATCAATCAACATCCTATTCCCCCTGGTCACCATCTTGCACAAAGCCCTATGCATGTACCATTCATTTCCCAGAGTTTCAACCTTGAACTGCTTCATCTGATCTAGTTTGATGATCAACATTCCTTGTAGGCCTGCTAGAGTGCGTTCACTGATAGGTTTCTCCATTGTGGCCTGCGTTGGTCATGAATAGGTTGCTCCCCTTTGCACCTGCATTGGTTCTAGAAATATGGGAGAATCGTCGGGATTCAAGAAGCTTCCCTTACTATGAGTTTCCAAAAGTTGTTTCAACTACTTACCTTGGATAAAAAATTTAGATCCTTTCCTTCCCTACATTGGAGTTTTCACCGCTTATCCTTTGATCCTATCCCTCCATCAAAGGTGTATCTCAAACCCTAAATTGGTAATTGGATAAGAACTCCCAACTTACCTCCCTTTCCTATATATTTACCTCATTCGACAAGCATCAAGTGAGTAATGGGGGTTGGCTTTTGGATAGTGATTATGCCCTTATGATGTTGTAGTGAGTGGTCATAATCTCATGCATTTAGGGTGATCAGAGGTGCATATTGTGACAAGGAAAGGATAAGTCAACAACTTGGAGGATCTCTTCTACAATATCAACTGCTACTTATGGTTATAATCTCCTTCCATTTATAGTAATGAAAATAATTCATTGTTTTCCTATATTTGATGTTGTTATTTCACTTATTTCAATACCATGTTAATCTATTGAATGAATTACTTAGATGATACTACATAGATCTCGTAGTTTCTTGGCTTGTGTTATCTAACTGTGTAGGTTCCAATTTTGGAAATCAGAGCTAGGATTGGAGATTCCAAGCTAAAGAATGAGTGAAGTGTGTGAAGGATTCCAGGTAGGCCTCACTCCATCATCTATTTACTTTAAGGAAAATCATTGTGTTCCTTGTCTCTCTGTTGTTCTAGGTTAGCCATCGACCTAGGGGATATACTTTTGTCCATAATCGTAAATCTCGTATAACAATGAGCACACACATGTGCCTCGAGGCACATTGAGATGGAGATCACAGTGGCTCACCCACCTCAAGAAATGTGACGATATGTGATGTTTCGATTCACAACTTAGGATTTTTTCCCATAATTAAGGAAACTCACCCACTGTGCAAGACGAGCACTAAGGAGAGTTGTTGGGCACCCCTATAGGAGAAAACAAATATTATTTTGTCTTCTTCTTCAATTTATTTACATATATTTGTAGGAACTAACTTGTTGGAGGCACTAACCCCCAAAATGTGTAGCACCCACTCACAATAGGCTACAACCTTATTAAGGCACCAACCTTTAAAATGGGCAAACACCCACTTGAAATACCTTACAACCCGATTGAGGCATCAAACTTGGAAATGTGAAAGCTTCAACTTGATGTAGGCTTCAACCTGATTAATACACCAACCTAAGTGGAGGCAAACACATCATTCTTCAACCTTGCTTGGACCACTTTTCATAGTATTCTACACTACATCCACATGCCCCTCAAACATTATAGGTCTTCAAAGCTAATCATGTTATTACTACCACAATGTTGTCATAACATGTTCATAACCTACTATGCTCATCACAGCAACCTATTCATTAATTTGGTACCATGAAACCTTTCCCTAATCCGTATTTGGTCATACTTATAACACCTTCTTAAAAAGCGTGAAACCTTTTCATAACACACAAAACAAGAAATAAAGACTTATAGTATAAAAAATGAATCTTCATAACCCCTAAAAAATCACCACTAAATTTTGATCATTTTCCCTTTTCTATAATTCAATTTGGCTCTAGAATAAGTCCAAAAACCCATATAAAACTATATAGAAATTAATTATTTGAAAAAAAATAGATACTAGGTGCACTACAAAATGACCCTTTACAAGTTCTACAAAATTTCATTCAATAGAATGAACAAACTTGCATGCTAATAGCCATGGAAAACAAAATTTTGGCATATATACCTTAGAAGTTGAACCATCAACCTCTCGCATGAAATCCACACGATACACCAACTCTATTTCTCGTATCCCTCACTTGTATCAATATACCAACTTCCTGATATGGCAAGTTAGTTGGGTCGATTAATAAAGTGGGTGTAAACACCTTGAACTTGCCCACGATACCCATCACATTGAAACCACTCAACAGTAGAACCTAAGACCGAAAGCTTGTTCACTTATATCCACAAAACCATTGAGTTGTAGTGTTTCATCATTTCATTTGAATGGATTATATATATATATATATATATATATATATATATATATATATATATTCATTTGTGTGACCTGGAGCATATGGGCCAACCTTAGGGCCGATGTGTAAGCTAGGGATTTATGAGACTTTGCACCTAGTTGACCCATATGATTTTAACCATATTGGCTTGCCCCTATTTTTATATGCCATGGTCCTTTGGGCCTAACCATTAAGCCATGTGACCGAATCCTTAGTGGTGATGGTCACTGATTTGATGATGTTAGGATGTTGTCATCACACCATGTGGCATCCCATGAGAGGTGCCATGTGTCACTTGAATTCGAGCCCATTCATCACTCAAAAATTGCAACTATATCTACCACATGGAAATCATCCAAACTACCACATCACCCTATTGATGTCATCAAATCGGTGTGTCATGCCACATCGTCACTACGTCATCTTCTTGAGCTAATCACAATCTGCCATGTATCACTGTACTCACTTAGATCTACCATCTAATCATCCTTGATGGAGGTGACACATAGAACTGCCATGTAACTCCCTTGCTTACATGTGATAGTCTACTTCCATGTTCCTCTGTCATTTGGCCAATCGTATCTTGCCACTTGTATGCCCACTAGGTGTCTTCCATGTGTCATAGATTTATTGGTGTGGTGAGTGCGTTAAACATCATGCATCTTTGCATATCATCCACCATACATGTTTTTGGCCATTATTAGATTGATTGAAAGGTGCATGATGTTTAACATAGTTAAACAATGCACATTGTGCCTGGTGTTGTTGACTGATTGGCAATCTTTAAATCCACCCTCAACATGTGCGATATTTAAATAATTTGGTGATTTTAAATTAATTTTATGCTATGGTCCTTATTACAACTACCAACTTCAAAAGATCATAACTTCTCATCTAGGAGGAGCTTTTCTAAGTGTGATATGTGGTTGGGAAGGTCTCAAAGAGTACTATCCAACCATACCATCTATAGATTCATTAAGGCATCATGAATTTGAAAACACCTCAATAAAATTTAGATCATTTTGACTTGATGTAATGAAGGCCTACACGGGATCATACTAACATACTTCTTCCTTTCATTCATAAATGACACTTGATGGGCCTTTAAATTGTATATATTTTAAGTCCCATTTAGTCATTACTAGACACTTGAAACATTTGTTTAACCCCCTTACTTACACATTATAGTGTTAATGCATAGTCTTAATGGGTCCTTAGGAATTTGATTCCCCCTTGCTTATTATTTTCCTAATATTATTGAATTTGCATAATATTGAGAGAATATTGATTAAATTCTCAAGATTTTTGTAATGAAAGAATTTAGGGACTTTCTCCCGTTGGGGATTAGATCCCCTTTTTAAGTGATTTTGGAAGGGAAAGTTGCCTATTTTCAAGGAGGCTACTTCTCCATCAATTTTTATAAGTACCAATTCCAATTATCCTCTAGGGGCATGGAATTTTCGGTCTTCTTGTAAAGAAAATGGTTATTTAGTAGTTTTTCTTTCATTTCTAGTAGGGATTTACTTGACTTGATTCCAGTAATGAACTTTTGTTTCATTTTCAGCTTCTACTGCTTGTTTTCCTTCATAGGATTCTGAATATCTTTCGTCTTGGCCATCTTGGGAGCCTCAAAGCCTTGTTGTGCAATCACTTTATCTTCTTTACATTTCTTATTCACTTACATTTCTTCTTCTTACATTTCCTATTTTTTCACTTAATATCCATGTTTCTTTTGTTGTAGGTTAAATTGGTTAAGTGATTGAATTAAGTGGTTTTGTAGGTAATTTATATAGTTACAAGTATGATTCATTCTTAAAAAAACTCTATGAAGTCATATTGATCATTGATCTACTTGGATTGGTTTATTAGTTCACAATTCTGAAATTTCTGGTTTTAGTAATAAATTTCTATTGAATTTTAGCACATGTTAATGAAGTTATTTTGAGTTGATTTCACTTTGATTGATGTCTGAAAATATTCAACTTAGTAACAAAATTTACCCCACAACGTTTGCATTTGATTGGCTTAATAATTTGGCATGTTAACTCGACGGATAGACTTGATGGAAGTTTCTTGTAGCAAAGTAGTTGTTGTCTCTCCCAGATACAACCGTGGATTGCTTACAAGACCAGTGCCTGGGCACATCTAAATTCAGTGTGTCTTATATGATCCTAAAGAAACCGTAGGCATCATATGCATCTTCTACATACATTAATTACAAATATACAACTATACATATAACAACATGGGTTGGTTCCTTCATCCAAGGACATAAGCCATGTATTACTGGTATCCTTTCACATATATAACTCACAAGAATAAGGTAAAAACTAGTGGAGGCTGAGTAATCAAGGACTTACAGTATAATCAGATTTTGCATAATAATGAAAGAAGAGGAGGAGAATACTATCTCATCACATAAAGCTTGAAACATCAAGAATTCTATACTTATCTGAGCTAAAGATAGATAGGTGGATGTAAGAAGAGTGAATGTTGTGATTTCAGGAAGCGCACATTTAAAGATATAATCTCATACTTGCATACAGGCATATGTATTAACTAGTTAACACCAATGAATCTGTAAGAATATAAGAGATATTTATGGCAACTACAATTTTCTTGAAATCAGGGAGGAAGTGCAAACATAATGGAATTTTAACAAAGAAAAAACATATTGTAATACTCAAACATGGGAATCACCATTGTTTCATTCATATTCAAAAATATGTAGATCTGGAATCCATACAACTTAGGAAGCACATGCATTTTTTTCCTAGAATTCAGAACCTTTCTTCAATGTTTCTTCCTCCCTTTTATAATGAGAGCGAGGGTAAGAAAATCAATTACATAAATATCTTCAGGTGGAAATTTACAGTTTTGTATGAATGGTTTTCTCAGCGTAAATCCTATAAGTATTACAACAAGGAGATTCCTTTCTTGAAATCAAAACAGAATAACAATACAGTGATCAAAACAACAAAATGGAATTAATCCATCACAACTGAAATGATGGTTTCTTGAAATATATTCATGCCACTCTTCATTGCTAGCCTTTGGTCCTAGCATGTTCCTTCTAACTCATGGTTAATCCTCTCTTGGTCAATTCAGGTCACTCTCAGTCTTTAACAACCTTTGAAACGACTTCCAACTCATATGCCCTTTTAAATTTCTGTTAGATAATATCGGTGCCCTAAAAATTCCAATGTCGTGTTTCATGGAGTACCCAGAAGTCTTTCGAACATTGGCCTTTTAACATAGGAACATTGTGAAACAAGTGAGCCCAACTGCCCTTTACACCCTTGGGAATACACCCCCTTTCGCTTCTTCCTTTATGTGATCAAGGGCTTGAACCGAGTGCTTAGTACTTTGGGCGTTATGGCTTTCAATTCTCGAACGGGGGCCTTTTCCTTTGTTACTTGAAAAACCTTTAATAACCCCTTACACCACATCGGTTGATATCCCATATGCGAAAACCTCATGAAATACAACCTATGGAACATCGCATCTGAGGGGGCCCTTTTCTTATCGCAATCGCAATCCCACATCCAGCGTTGAATACACTTTCCCTTAAGTTTTTCCACTAAGTAGTTGCGATTGCTGATATGCGGGGTGACGTCATCTTTCCCAGGTGTCACTTGGAAATGGCCCCATATGACCTCTGAAAACGTTAAAACCAAGTGACACGTGTATGTCTGCCACGTTAGCATTCGTACCGCCACTTTTCATCCATACTACAACATAATTGGTGATGTCAGCTGCCATGTCTACTCTGAGGACCAATCAAAGGTCACCCCGTGGCCCCCTGAAGGAGAGAGAAAAAGGTCCGCCTTACCCTATTTTTTCATGCTTTTCCTTTGTATTTGGCTTTCTCGGCCCCCTAATGATGCACCACTTTATCGCAACATCAGCGGTTCGCAGGTCTTTTTAAGTTGAAACCCCGCCAATCGCCAATAGTTGATGCCCCCTAGAGGAGAGAGAAAGGAGAGGCCTAGCCCTTGTTTTTTCTATGATTTTCTTTGTTAACTCTTTTAGACCCTTTGCCGACAGTGCAACAATATATCACAAATTGGCTCCTACATGCTTTGGAGTATGTTGTGACTGTGGGACTACTGGATTTGCAAGATGTGAGATGTGATATCGGCGTTCGGAACTACGACATGTCGATAACCTTAGTTGTGTGCCCCAAGGATCCTATCGATGGCTGATTGTGATAAATGCTTCGCCCGGACCTGTTAGTGTCAGTCTTTCCAGCCTTCCTCCAGTGATCAAACATGCTCTTACAAAGTGATTTTGAAGTGTCAAGGTCAAATTTTGTCATTTCAAAGAGTTTTCAAGCAAAATTTGGTCACTAGGCAGTAGGTCTAGGGTTGTTTTCACTCCTTTCAAAGTTGCCCAAATGTCAGTCCATGTCATCATTCAGCTGAGTGTATCATCATTCAGAGGGTTGTCATCATCATATTAGGTTCCATTGAGTCATTTTACATCTTGTTCATGCTTCAGTTGCACCTAGGCAAGGTCATTTCCCTCTCCTAGGGTTTTGAAAGATAATTTCTCTTGAATGGTCAAATCATTAGCAAAACTTGTATCTTGATGCTCATACACCTTCCCCTATCCTTAAAGTACATTATTAAATGTTTCCCATCCCTTAGATCCGCCAAATTCCTCATTTTCGCACAAACCCTAGTTTCTAGCTACAACCTGGCAATTTTCTAGGTTGGGCCTGTGTTTTGCCCTTTTGGACCCCTTCCCCTCACTCAATCTCTGAGATTCCACATTCCCCTACTTCCTAACATCCCTCCCTACTTCCAAAAATTTCCCCAAGAATTTAGAAGCCCCTTATCCCATTCATTTCGCTTCATCTCGACAAAATTCCTTGTTTCACACATCCGGATAAGTTTCACTCAAAAGCCGTTTCAGAGCAATCAAAGATGAATTTTGGAAAATTGAGAGATTTTTTTGTCCAAAACATTCCAAAGAAGAAAAACCTCCTTCTCTTTTTGCACAGGTATCATGGTTTGAGAGAAATGTAAAGAATATCGTTGCCTCAGGAGAATCAAAGACACCTATGAAGTGACCTTGGGAAAATCCAGTTTTCTCCTAGCTTTATTGGCCAAATGATTTTCTTAATGGGTAAAATGATAACTAGACACAAAGAGATTTCCAATGAGCTATCATGAGCTCCGTTTGGGGTTGAGGAAGGCATTCAAAAGTTGACTGCAACAGCACTCTTCCTTGAGGCAGCCTCATTTGGCACTTTTTTCCCAGTCTTTGAGATTTGTTTTTTGACACGGAAAATGAACTCCAAATTGAAAAATTCCAGTTGGGTTGGAAAGTAGACTCAAATACCTTTCCAACGATCTATCCTGCACCCGATTCTGACACTAGGAAGGCCTCCAAAAGCCTCCTGCAAAGGCGCGCGACCTGTTGAGTGCGCGCGTCCTGTCAGGGGGGTCTTACCAGTTGAGAAAATACACTGGCGCGACCTGTTGGGCGCACGCTACCTGTTGGGAAATCATCCACAAAAAATTGCTATGAACTTAAAATTGACCCCAAATCTCTTCAAGGTTGCTGGTAGGCCTCTAATCATCAAGGTTTATTGCTTGCTAAAGCTTCCATGAGCATGAAAATGTGTTTTAATGCCATCAATTTGAAAGGAGAAGTTCATGTGTATTTTGTTTAAAAATGTCAAAGTGAAAGTAAAGCTAGGGTTTTGTTTTGCTGCTCTCAAGGTTATCCCTTTCACTTCCATCTTTTCCCCACATCTCATTACCACCTCCCTTGTCATTTTCACCTAATCTCCTTACCAAAAATATCAAAGTCCCTAAACCCTACCTCCTATGAAACCCCTACAAAATATGATTATGTGATGGTATATGTTTCATAATTGCTTCCCTAAATTCCCCTTTCATATGTATTTTCCCTAAATCCCTTCAAAAATCCCCCTCCCTAAGATCTCCCTTGTGTTTTTGTCCCCTTCGAGCAGCATTTAAACAGTCAAAACAGCAGGGTATCCCATGGGAGGATTTTATCTCTCGAGAGGCTATGTTTCTCCAGGTCAATGCTCATTTGGAGAGGTTGGCCAAGGCACTAAAACGATGAAAAAGGCCCGATACCCTCCACATCTTGGATGAGGCTTCCTTGAAGGAGAATGATATTAAATGACCTCACTACAGCACAAATTTCAAAAAAAATTGAGCATTTTTGGTCACTTATGAATTTTTGGGCAAAAAACAGGTTTTTCTCCTTGATAGGTTGCGCGCGACCTATTCGATGGGCAACTTCATTTTGGGAAAACTCAGCATTTCTGGATTTTTCATGCAAAGATACACTTGCTCAGCAATTACCAAGAGATTTCATCAAGTTTTGAGCCTCCAGAAGGTCAAAAAACATGCAAAAATTGACTTTCTACCACCTTTTTGACAAACAAGGAGCAGTCTTGGGAGATTGCAATTTTGGAGGGGTACATGGCCACCAATTTCAGAAATTCCACTTGGGTTGGAAAGTAGACATCCATACCTTTCCAACAAGCCCACTTTTGCCTCATTTGGACACCTAGCAGTGCCTCAAACGGAGCTCCAAAGAAGCGCGACCTATCAGGATTAGGGCGCAACCTATCAGGCAATTTTCATAATTTTTCACCTACAGCTCAGGAATTCGCCCAGCTTTGGCCAGTTTTGACTTGGGATGGGATTTTTCACCCTCTTTGATGTAATTAATGTATTTTCATGTTGATATGACACTTATTTACCTATTCTAGAAGATTCATTCATGAAATAGCAAACATTTAATGAATGAATTGGTTTCCTAGCTTATAGAGGCAAGTTGTTTTGACTGCCTAGATTTTAGTGCTCAGTTTAGAATTGGTTGAAACAGCTCCTAGAAGGATGATCTCGACCCCTAGAGGCAAGGAAAGATGTTAGATTGCCTATATTATGTACTTTCTTGGTCATTTTCATGGTTGGACTCTTGAGGGAGAAAGCTCTATTGTATTATTCATTGTATCTCTGCAATTTTGGCAAAGGAAGAAAGACCAGGGTTTTGCAGTCCTTTTTGGGATTCCTGTGGTTACATGTATTGATGGTGTGCTTCTCTTTGTACTTGTAAGTGTTTTATGTGAAATCATCCTCTTTCTTTTTCTTCTGAAATTAGGCAAATGAAGTGTTAAAGTAGAATTCATGATTTCCATGCTCTGCTTTTAAATTTGCTTAATATCAATGTTTTCATCTGTTTAAGGAGAACTCAAGGTGATTGCTTGCTCTCCTTAGCTCCTCACCGGTCATTCCTACCCATTCACTTAATTTAAAGGCATCAATACAGTCTCCTACCTTGCCCCAAAGAACCCCCTGCAAAAACTGTGTCCAATCCCCGCACCCAAAATTGCCTTTCACCGATTTTCCACCAAAATCCAAAAATCCCAAAACAAACCCTTTTTATCAGTTTACTAGCCTAAAATCAGTGTTTCCTTTTTGGTTATCTCACCCATTGAAGATCTTTACCGAGATAGACCGGAGAGAGCCCTCTCCTGCCCCGTAGGGCTAGCTACGAGGCTAAGTGGTTTGATGTTGCCTTGGAGTTTACCTTTCTCAGCCTGAGGTGAAATTTCAAGCGTTAACATATTGGCGACCATACTGGTGAAAACAACTTGTCTGTTGATTGATGTGTTTGCTTCATAAGTCTTAGACGGAGCCTGAAGTTACGCCAGGTAGCCTTCGAAACGCTTTTGCTTTGCATAAGCGGAAGTAGATAAAAGTTGCTTCAGTCAATCTCCGTGAGCTTGTGAATACAGCACTTCAATTGCATTTTACCCCAGTTCATTTGTAAACTCTGAACTTTTGGATGATTAGTTGAGAGTTTTCACAGGCTGAAATCATTCACTGGCGACTCTTTCACTGAAAACTCCAGAGATCAATGCTTCATGGTGACTTCACTGCAGAGAGATCAGTAGCTTTGAGCTTTTCAAGATGGATTGGATTGCAAGAAGATATGCTCCCTTGAGCCGAGATCACATCCCTAGTTTTCCAAATAAAATTCCGAAGGTAGATTGGTCAAGGAATTTGCCTACATTTAAAGATGATGGTAAGAAGGATGCTGCTTTACATCTAGTTAGATTTCATATGCATATTCGCAAGTTGAAGGTGGATTTTCCTGAAGATTGCTTAATGAAGATATTCCTAGCCACTCTAGAAGGTGAAGCCCAATCATGGTATGAAAGTTTGCCGCCTGCTTGTATTTACTGTTTAAAGGATTTTCATGCTATGTTCATTGAACAATATAAGGACTCTTATCCATCATTAAATTTAGTTCAAGACTGTTGCAAGCATGCTTATAGTTTTATTGAAAGCCTTGAGAAATATTATGAAGATGATAATTTTATGGACGTTGAGATTATGGAGGCTCTGTATGAGAATCCATTTCAGCAGCACACAGAAATCTTTGAGGATACTTGTCAAGATCAGCAGGTTGAAGATAATATGGCTGAAAATGATGAAAGAGAGGGTTCTATTTCAGATCTGCCCACAGAAGAAGACAACGAGCAGGGTAGTCAAGATTCATGTGATGCAATCAAGTCAAATATTTCAGATCAACATTCAGATCATGATGACCAAGAATACCTTGTGCCGAATCCTATAAAGAAAAACTTGGCTGTTGAGATCATTTGGCATGAAGAAAACAAAGTTACAAATTTAAGTGCTCCCATTTCATCAGAACAGAGTCTTCATGAGGAGGTCATTCAGTCTGCTCATGAACAGCAAGGTGAGATCTTTGCTCAAGCAAGTGATAAAGTTTCTTTGAGTGAATTTGTGGTAGACGATGTAAATGATAATATTGTGCTGGATAATATTGAAGAATGTAATAAGGAACTCGATAATTTGGTTGTGATATCATATGAAGATGACCTACCATATTGTCATACTACAGAAGATCATAGCATACAATCTTACCTTTCAGATTCTTCATATGTTTCATGTGCTGAAATGTTTTTACAAGAGCAGATCTGCTCATCTACCTGTTCAGAGTTTTTTGAAGCCCATGAGCATACTTTTACTGAAGCACATGATGAAGGCAGATCAGAATTTGAAGCAAAAGACACCTTGTTCTTTCAGCAGGAGGTGGCAATGTCAAGTCTTCATGTTTTCCAGGATCCAATGGCAGATTTGTTACAGTCAGAAGTGAAAGTGATTATTGTTGTGTTCAGTGATGAAGGAGATCATGGTCAGCTATGTTTTTGGATGCCCAGTTACCAGTATCTATTGTTGATCATGAGATCTGATTGGGAGAATCAGTCAAGAATCCATCTGCTTGATTGGTTGCATTGGCATTTTGATATAGTTTGATGGTATATTGTCTTGTAAGAAACACAGGTGGTTGTCATCATGATTTCAAATCTTGATGGACTGCTGCCCTTCAAAAAGCTTTGTAAAGTCTTGTTTTAAGTCAGTCATGAGTCATTTGTGTTTGGTCTGTTAAGTGAGTTTTTTCAAGTTATTTCAGTTTGCCATCGAGTCGGTTTGAGTCAAGCTTTAGTTAAGTTTCAGTCAGTTTTCAGTCAAGTTATCATTTAATAAATGAGTCAAAGTCTTGTGTCGTTTGCCGAAATAATGGACTCCATCGCCCAATGGTTAAAAGCACTGGTCTGCTCTCCTAGAGGTCTGCGGTTCTTGGCACCTCCAAGGAGCTACCATCCCCATTGGAGCCAATTTTAGTGTCATTCTTTCCAGCCTTCCTCCAGTGATCAAACGTGCTCTTACAAAGTGATTTTGAAGTGTCAAGGTCAAATTCTGTCATTTCAAAGAGTTTTCAAGCAAAATTTGGTCACTAGGCATTAGGTCTAGGGTTGTTTTCACTCCTTTCAAAGTTGCCCAAATGTCAGTCCATGTCATCATTCAGCTGAGTGTATCATCATTCAGAGGGTTTTCATCATCATATTAGGTTCCATTGAGTCATTTTACATCTTGTTCATGCTTCAGTTGCACCTAGGCAAGGTCATTTCCCTCTCCTAGGGTTTTGAAAGCTAATTTCTCTTGAATGGTCAAATCATTAGCAAAAATTGTATCTTGATGTTCATACACCTTCCCCTATCCTTTAATTACCTTATTAAATGTTTCCCATCCCTTAGATCCGCCAAATTCCTCATTTTCGCACAAACCCTAGTTTCTAGCTACAACCTGGCAATTTTCTAGGTTGGGCCTGTGTTTTGCCCTTTTAGACCCCTTCCCCTCACTCAATCTCTGAGATTCCACTTTCCCCTACTTCCTAACATCCCTCCCTACTTCCAAAAATTTCCCCAAGAATTTAGAAGCCCCTTATCCCCTTCATTTCGCTTCATCTCGACAAAATTCCTTGTTTCACACATCGGGATAAGTTTCACTCAAAAGCCGTTTCAGAGCAATCAAAGATGAATTTTGGAAAACTGAGAGAGGTTTTTGTCAAACACATTCCAAAGAAGAAAAACCTCCTCACTTTTTTCACAGTTGTCATGGTTTGAGAGAAATGTCAAGAATACCGTTGCGTCAGGAGAATCAAAGACACCTATGAAGTGACCTTGGGAAAATAAATTTTTCTCCTAGCTTGATTGGCCAAATGATTTTTTTAATAGGTAAAATGATAACTAGACACAAAGATCTTTCCAATGAGCTATCATGAGCTCAATTTGGGGTTGAGTAAAGCATTCAAACGTTGACTGCAACAACACTCTTCCTTGAGGCAGCCTCATTTGGCACTTTTTGACCAGTCTTGGGAGATTTGCGTTTTGACAGGGCAAATGAAGTCCAAATTAAAAACTTCCAGTTGGGTTGGACAGTAGACTCAAAGACCTTTAACGAGCTATCCTGCACTGGATTCTGACACTAGGAAGGCCTCAAAACGCCTCCTGAAAAAGCGCGCGACCTGTCAGGGGGGTCTTACAAGTTGAGAAAATACATTGGCGCGACCTGTTGGGCACGCGTGACCTGTTGGGAAATCATCCACAAAAAATTGCCTGTGAACTGCAAATTGACCCCAAATCTCTTCAAGGTTGCTGGTAGGCCTCTAATCATCAAGTTTTATTGCTTGCTAATGCTTGCATGAGCATGAAAATGTGTTTTAATGCCATCAATTTGAAAGGAGAAGTTCATGTGTATTTTGTTTTAAAATGTCAAAGTGCAAGTAAAGCTAGGGTTTTGTTTTGCTGCTCTCAAGGTTAGCCCTTTCACTTCCATCTTTTCCCCACATCTCATTACCACCTCCCTTGTCATTTTCACCTAATCTCCTTACCAAAAATATCAAAGTCCCTAAACCCTACCTCCTATGAAACCCCTACAAAATATGATTATGTGATGGTATATGTTTCATAATTGCTTCCCTAAATTCCCCTTTCATATGTATTTTCCCTAAATCCCTTCAAAATTCCCCCTCCCTAACATCTCCCTTGTGTTTTTTTCCCCTTGGACCAGCATTTAAACAGTCAAAACAGCAGGGTATCCCATGGGAGGATTTTATCTCTCGAGAGGCTATGTTTCTCCAGGTCAATGCTCATTTGGAGAGGTTGGCCAAGGCACTAAAACGACGAAAAAGGCCTGATCCCCTCCACATCTTGGCTGAGGCTTCCTTGAAGGAACATGATATTAAATGACCTCACTACAAGCACAAATTTAAAAAAAAATTGAACATTTTTGGTCACTTATGAATTTTTGGGCAAAAAACAGGTTTTTCTCCTTGATAGGTCGCGCGCCGCGCGCGACCTATTCGATGGGAAACTTCATTTTGGAAAAACTCAGCATTTCTGGATTTTTCATGCAAAGATACACTTGCTCAGAAATTACCAAGAGATTTCATCAAGTTTTGAGCCTCCAGAAGGTCAAAAAACATGCAAAAATTGACTTTCTACCACCTTTTTGACAAACAGGGAGCAGTCTTGGGAGATTGCAATTTTGGAGGGGAAAATGGCCACCAAATTCATAAATTTTACTTGTGTTGGAAAGTAGACATCCATACCTTTCCAACAAGCCCAATTTTGCCTCATTTGGACACCTGGAAGTGCCTCAAACGGAGCTCCAAAGAAGCGCGACCTATCAGGCAATTTTCATAATTTTTCACCTACAGCTCAGGAATTCGCCCAGATTTGGCCAGTTTTGACTTGGGATGGGATTTTTCACCCTCTTTGATGTAATTAATGTATTTTCATGTTGATATGACACTTATTTACCTATTCTAGAAGATTCATTCATGAAATAGCAAACATTTAATGAATGAATTGGTTTCCTAGCTTATAGAGGCAAGTTGTTTTGACTGCCTAGATTTTAGTGCTCAGTTTAGAATTGGTTGAAACAACTCCTAGAAGGATGAGCTCGACCCCTAGAGGCAAGGAAAGATGTTAGATTGCCTATATTATGTACTTTCTTGGTCATTTTCATGGTTGGACTCTTGAGGGAGAAAGCTCTATTGTATTATTCATTTTATCTCTGCAATTTTGGCAAAGGAAGAAAGACCAGGGTTTTGCAGTCCTTTTTGGGATTCCTGTGGTTACATGTATTGATGGTGTGCTTCTCTTTGTACTTGTAAGTGTGTTATGTGAAATCATCCTCTTTCTTTTTCTTCTGAAATTAGGCAAATGAAGTGTTAAAGTAGAATTCATGATTTCCATGCTCTGCTTTTAAATTTGCTTAATATCAATGTTTTCATCTGTTTAAGGAGAACTCAAGGTGATTGTTTGCTCTCCTTAGCTCCTCACCGGTCATTCCTACCCATTCACTTAATTTAAAGGCATCAATACAGTCTCCTACCTTGCCCCAAAGAACCCCCTGCAAAAACTATGTCCAATCCCCGCACCCAAAATTGCCTTTCCCCGATTTTCCACCAAAATCCAAAAATCCCAAAACAAACCCTTTTTATCAGTTTACTAGCCTAAAATCAGTGTTTCCTTTTTGGTTATCTCGCCCATTGAAGATCTTTACCGAGATAGACCGGAGAGAGCCCTCTCCTGCCCCGTAGGGCTAGCTACGAGGCTAAGTGGTTTGATGTTGCCTTGGAGTTTACCTTTCTCAACCTGAGGTGAAATTTCAAGCGCTAACATATTGGCGACCATACTGGTGAAAACAACTTGTCGTTGATTGATGTGTTTGCTTCATAAGTCTTAGACGGAGCCTGAAGTTACGCCAGGTAGCCTTCGAAACGCTTTTGCTTTGCATAAGCGGAAGTAGATAAACGTTGCTTCAGTCAATCTCCGTGAGCTTGTGAATACAGCACTTCAATTGCATTTTACCCCAGTTCATTTGTAAACTCTGAACTTTTGGATGATTAGTTGAGAGTTTTCACAGGCTGAAATCATTCACTGGCGACTCTTTCACTGAAAACTCCAGAGATCAATGCTTCATGGTGACTTCACTGCAGTGAGATCAGTAGCTTTGAGCTTTTCAAGATGGATCGGATTGCAAGAAGATATGCTCCCTTGAGCCGAGATCACATCCCTGGTTTTCCAAATAAAATTCCGAAGGTAGATTGGTCAAGGAATTTGCCTACATTTAAAGATGATGGTAAGAAGGATGTTGCTTTACATCTAGTTAGATTTCATATGCATATTCGCAAGTTGAAGGTGGATTTTCCTGAAGATTGCTTAATGAAAATATTCCTGGCCACTCTGGAAGGTGAAGCCCAATCATGGTATGAAAGTTTGCCGCCTGCTTGTATTTACTGTTTAAAGGATTTTCATGCTATGTTCATTGAACAATATAAGGACTCTTATCCATCATTAAATTTAGTTCAAGACTGTTGCAAGCATGCTTATAGTTTTATTGAAAGCCTTAAGAAATATTATGAAGTTGATAGTTTTATGGACATTGAGATTATGGAGGCTCTGTATGAGAATCCATTTCAGCAGCACACAGAAATCTTTGAGGATACTTGTCAAGATCAGCAGGTTGAAGATAATATGGCTGAAAATGATGAAAGAGAGGGTTCTATTTCAGATCTGCCCACAGAAGAAGACAGCGAGCAGGGTAGTCAAGATTCATGTGATGCAATCAAGTCAAATATTTCAGATCAACATTCAGTTCATGATGACCAAGAATACCTTGTGCCGAATCCTATAAAGAAAAACTTGGCTGTTGAGATCATTTGGCATGAAGAAAACAAAGTTACAAATTTAAGTGCTCCCATTTCATCAGAACTGAGTCTTCATGAGGAGGTTATTCAGTCTGCTCATGAACAGCAAGGTGAGATCTTTGCTCAAGCAAGTGACAAAGTTTCTTTAAGTGAATTTGTGGTAGACGATGTAAATGATAATATTGTGCTGGATAATATTGAAGAATGTAATAAGGAACTCGATAATTTGGTTGTGATATCATATGAAGATGACCTACCATATTGTCAGACTACAGAAGATCATAGCATACAAGCTTAACTTTCAGATTCTTCATATGTTTCATGTGCTGAAATTTTTTTACAAGAGCAGATCTGCTCATCTACCTGTTCAGAGTTTTTTGAAGCCCATGAGCATACTTTTACTGAAGCACATGATGAAGGCAGATCAGAATTTGAAGCAAAAGACACCTTGTTCTTTCAGCAGGAGGTGGCAATGTCAAGTCTTCATGTTTTCCAGGATCCAATGGCAGATTTGTTACAGTCAGCAGTGAAAGTGATTATTGTTGTGTTCAGTGATGAAGGAGATCATGGTCAGCTATGTTTTTGGATGCCCAGTTACCAGTATCTATTGTTGATCATGAGATCTGATTGGGAGAATCAGTCAAGAAGCCATCTGCTTGATTGGTTGCATTGGCATTTTGATATAGTTTGATGGTATATTGTCTTGTAAGAAACACAGGTGGTTGTCATCATGATTTCAAATCTTAATGGACTGCTGCCCTTCAAAAAGCTTTGTAAAGTCTTGTTTTAAGTCAGTCATGAGTCATTTTTGTTTGGTCTGTTAAGTGAGTTTTTTCAAGTTATTTCAGTTTGCCATCGAGTCGGTTTGAGTCAAGCTTTAGTTAAGTTTCAGTCAGTTTTCAGTCAAGTTATCATTTAATAAATGAGTCAAAGTCTTGTGTCGTTTGCCGAAATAATGGACTCCATCACCCAATGGTTAAAAGCACTGGTCTGCTCTCCTAGAGGTCTGCGGTTCTTGGCACCTCCAAGGAGCTACCATCCCCATTGGAGCCAATGTTAGTGTCGGTCTTTCCAGCCTTCCTCCAGTGATCAAACGTGCTCTTACAAAGTGATTTTGAAGTGTCAAGGTCAAATTTTGTCATTTCAAAGAGTTTTCAAGCAAAATTTGGTCACTATGCATTAGGTCTAGGGTTGTTTTCACTCCTTTCAAAGTTGCCCAAATGTCAGTCCATGTCATCATTCAGCTGAGTGTATCATCATTCAGAGGGTTGTCATCATCATATTAGGTTCCATTGAGTCATTTTACATCTTGTTCATGCTTCAGTTGCACCTAGGCAAGGTCATTTCCCTCTCCTAGGGTTCTGAAAGCTAATTTCTCTTGAATGGTCAAATCATTAGCAAAACTTGTATCTTGATGTTCATACACCTTCCCCTATCCTTAAAGTACCTTATTAAATGTTTCCCATCCCTTAGATCCGCCAAATTCCTCATTTTCGCACAAACCCTAGTTTCTAGCTACAACCTGGCAATTTTTTAGGTTGGGCCTGTGTTTTTCCCTTTTGGACCCCTTCCCCTCACTCAATCTTTGAGATTCCACTTTCCCCTGCTTCCTAACATCCCTCCCTACTTCCAAAAATTTCCCCAAGAATTTAGAAGCCCATTATCCCCTTCATTTCGCTTCATCTCGACAAAATTCCTTTTTTCACACATCGGGATAAGTTTCACTCAAAAGCCGTTTCAGAGAAATCAAAGATGAATTTTGGAAAACTGAGAGAGGTTTTTGTCCAAAACATTCCAAAGAAGAAACACCTCCTTCACTTTTTTCACAGGTGTCATGGTTTGAGAGAAATGTCAAAAATATCGTTGCCTCAGGAGAATCAAAGACACCTCTGAAGTCACCTTGGGAAAATCACATTTTCGCCTAGCTTTGATTGGCCAAATGATTTTTTAATGGGTAAAATGATAACTAGACACAAATAGCTTTCCAATGAGCTATCATGAGCTCAATTTGGGGTTGAGGAAGGCATTCAAACGTTGACTGCAACAACACTCTTCCTTGAGGCAGCCTCATTTGGCACTTTTTGACCAGTCTTGAGAGATTTGATTTTTGACAGGGAAAATGAACTCCAAATTGAAAAATTCCAGTTGGGTTGGAAAGTATACTCAAATGCCTTTCCAACAAGCTATCCTGCACCCGATTCTGACACTGGGAAGGCCTCCAAAAGCCTCCTGCAAAAGCGCGTGACCTGTTGAGTGTGCGCGACTTGTCAGGGGGGTCTTACTAGTTGAGAAAATACACTGGCGCGACCTGTTGGGCGCACGCGACCTGTTGGGAAATCATCCACAAAAAATTGCCTGTGAACTGAAAATTGACCCCAAATCTCTTCAAGGTTGCTGGTAGGCCTCTAATCATCAAGGTTTATTGCTTGCTAATGCTTGCATGAGCATGAAAATGTGTTTTAATGCCATCAATTTGAAAGGAGAAGTTCATGTGTATTTTGTTTAAAAATGTCAAAGTGCAAGTAAAGCTAGGGTTTTGTTTTGCTGCTCTCAAGGTTATCCCTTTCACTTCCATTTTTTCCCCACATCCCATTACCACCTCCCTTGTCATTTTCACCTAATCTCCTTACCAAAAATATCAAAGTCCCTAAACCCTACCTCCTATGAAACCCCTACAAAATATGATTATGTGATGGTATATGTTTCATAATTGCTTCCCTAAATTCCCCTTTCATATGTATTTTCCCTAAATCCCTTCAAAATTCCCCCTCCCTAACATCTCCCTTGTGTTTTTGTCCCCTTGGAGCAGCATTTAAACAGTCAAAACAACAGGGTATCCCATGGGAGGATTTTATCTCTCGAGAGGCTATGTTTCTCCAGGTCAATGCTCATTTGGAGAGGTTGGCCAAGGCACTAAAACGACGAAAAAGGCCTGATCCCCTCCACATCTTGGCTGAGGCTTCCTTTAAGGAGCATGATATTAAATGACCTCACTACAGCACAAATTTCAAAAAAAATTGAGCATTTTTGGTCACTTATGAATTTTTGGGCAAAAAACAGGTTTTTCTCCTTGATAGGTCGCCCACCGCGCGCGACCTATTCGATGGGCAACTTCATTTTGGGAAAACTCAACATTTCTGGATTTTCATGCAAAGATACACTTGCTCAGCAATTACCAATAGATTTCATCAAGTTTTGAGCCTCCAGAAGGTCAAAAAACATGCAAAAATTGACTTTCTGCCACCTTTTTGACAAACAGGGAGCAGTCTTGGGCGCTTGCAATTTTGGAGGGGCAAATGGCCACCAAATTCAGAAATTCCACTTGGGTTGGAAATTAGACATCCAGACCTTTCCAACAAGCCCACTTTTTCCTCATTTGGACACCCGAAAGTGCCTCAAACGGAGCTCCAAAGAAGCGCGACCTATCAGGATTAGGGCGCGACCTATCAGGCAATTTTCATAATTTTTCACCTACAGCTCAGGAATTCGCCCAACTTTGGCCAGTTTTGACTTGGGATGGGATTTTTCACCCTCTTTGATGTAATTAATGTATTTTCATGTTGATATGACACTTATTTACCTATTCTAGAAGATTCATTCATGAAATAGAAAACATTTAATGAATGAATTGGTTTCCTAGCTTATAGAGGCAAGTTGTTTTGACTGCCTAGATTTTAGTGCTCAGTTTAGAATTGGTTGAAACGGCTCCTAGAAGGATGAGATCGACCCCTAGAGGCAAGGAAAGATGTTAGATTGCCTATATTATGTACTTTCTTGGTCATTTTCATGGTTGGACTCTTGAGGGAGAAAGCTCTATTGTATTATTCATTGTATCTCTGCAATTTTGGCAAAGGAAGAAAGACCAGGGTTTTGCAGTCCTTTTTGGGATTCTGTGGTTACATGTATTGATGGTGTGCTTCTCTTTGTACTTGTAAGTGTGTTATGTGAAATCATCCTCTTTCTTTTTCTTCTGAAATTAGGCAAATGAAGTGTTAAAGTAGAATTCATGATTTCCATGCTCTGCTTTTAAATTTGCTTAATATCAATGTTTTCATCTGTTTAAGGAGAACTCAAGGTGATTGCTTGCTCTCCTTAGCTCCTCACCAGTCATTCCTACCCATTCACTTAATTTAAAGGCATCAATACAGTCTCCTACCTTGCCCCAAATAACCCCCTGCAAAAACTGTGTCCAATCCCCGCACCCAAAATTGCCTTTCCCCGATTTTCCACCAAAATCCAAAAATCCTAAAACAAACCCTTTTTATCAGTTTACTAGCCTAAAATCAGTGTTTCCTTTTTGGTTATCTCGCCCATTAAAGATCTTTACCGAGATAGACCGGAGAGAGCCCTCTCCTGCCCCGTAGGGCTAGCTAGGAGGCTAAGTGGTTTGATGTTGCCTTGGAGTTTACCTTTCTCAGCCTGAGGTGAAATTTCAAGCGCTAACAGGACCCATCAACTACCGATATGCGATATCGGCAGATTGCTACTTTTCATTCCGCCAGTGTTCCTTGCCTGCTGACCTCCGCCGATAGCCGATTTGCAATTGTGATCGGCGCCCCAGACCTCCAATTGTGATTTTCCCTCCATACTTAGTCATTTTTGGTTTGTTGGGCTTTTCCAAGGTAGACCTTCAAAATGATTTATCTTTTTCTCCAGGAGTCCATTTTTTGACTTCCATATACCGTTGGAAATCTCTTTCCGAGCACTATGCAATGGGGAGGGTCTGATTTAGCTCTGAGATCTTCTGTGGCTAGAGAAAGGGGCTCCAAATTTCACTGCTCTTGGGCAACTTTGACCATTTGAAACCCACAATGCAGTGAGTGACAACAATAGTAATAAATTTATGTTGAATTTTAGCACATGTTAATGAAGTTATTTACCCCATAGCATTTGTGCTTGATTAGCCTAGTAGTTTGACAGGCTAACTTGACAAACATGCTTGCTGAAATATTCCTATAGCAATCTTGTGGCAATTTTTTTTTTAGTTCTTCCCTTGCCCAGAGTCACTCCAAATATATGGTAGGCATATATTTATGTCTTATAATAGCCCATAGTTGAGATGAGGCTTGGTTAGGCCACCATTTAGCTTCTATATTGCTTGCTTCTTGAATGTTGATTTTTGCAACTAGCCTAGATTTCCTTTTTCCAATTTACTTTAAGCAAAGTGTGATTTCTTTCTTACAAGAGTAATCAAGGACTTTTCTTTCCTACAAAGTATAATATATTTTCTTTATTTTCATTTCCTTTCCAGCAAGATAGATTAGATTTTCTTTGTTTTCATTTGTTTATGTGGACTTTACATTTTTGTAAATAGTTCCTTTCTTTCATTTACTTTCCAGCAAAATTAGAATAGGTTTTCTTATTCCTATTTACCTTTTGCAACATAGGAGTGATGTCTTACCTATATATTTACTCATTTGAAGATGTTTCATTGTCTTCTTTCGCTTGCATCAATGGGAATCATACTAGGAAGAGGAAGGTGATTGGTGCATATACAATGTCAACACCTCTGAATTTTGTATGAACCTCAAGTTGATAATTAAAGTTGATCCCTAAAAAGTTCCAAAATTATTGTTGTAATATTGAGGTTCATCACTTTTTGGTGTCATTTCTAGGGAGGGTGTCAAAGCAAGCACTCTCTTGTTCTTTAACTGATTATTTCTTTTGTTTCTGCAAAAACAATTTTTTTGCATTAGACATCTTTCATTTCAAAAATATGAAATTGAATTGCATTAGCATTATCATTCAAAAAATTTATAAAAACAAAAAATATTTCTCTAATACCACAAACCCGTCACTTGATCCTGTGGTGTAGTAAGAACCATATCACCATCCACTTTTGTAGGTAGAATAAATGGATGGAGATTATTACAATGAGAAAGATCCTTTTGGATTTACCATTCAGGATACTAATACCAACATTCATATGAAGAACATCCCTCCATCTCTTCTTCCCAACTTCCATAGTATGAGGTCAAAAGACTAGGAAACCTTTCTTTTTAAATTTGAAATACTTTGTAGATCTTATGGTTACTTGTTAAGCACTCAAACACGAAGATTGTTTCTGGAAACATTGAAGGATAGAGCTCTTAAATGGTTCATGAGTTTATGGAATAATTCAATAAGATCATGGAATGATATGCAAAAGATATTTCAAACAAATATAAAGCCTATTGTATATACCATGATCTTAAAGAGAAATTAATTAGAATGACTCAAAAAGAAGATGTGAGCCTTGAGGATATGCTAAATATATTTATGTATAATGTTAAGAGGGGCAATTTGTATAATTTAGGAGTTGGCACACTAAAAACCCTCTTACTTAGAACAATCAGAAATTAGTGGATTGATCACCTTCATCTAATGAGTAAGGGGGGTGTATACCAATTATCATTTGAAGAAATTTATGAGATATATAAGCACATATCAAGAGGAAGGACGAGAGTAAGTAAATCAACATGGAGATCGGTAAGTCAAGTTGAAGTTGGTAATTTGTTAGATAACTTTAAAATAGAAATATTAGCAATCTAAGTGAAAAAAATAGATATGTTAGGAATGAAAAAAGATAATTCTGAAATTTATGTTATCTATGCATAATCACATACTACTAAATATTTCTCATCATTACCAAGGTTTAAGGAAATTTACCAAAAGGATAGTGGAGAAAATCAAACACTAAAGTAGATATGTTATGTAGCTTCAAGAAGACCATGATAGCCTAGTCAACCCGGTATGATGCAAGATCCTAATTCGCAATTTCAAGATTATGAAAAACAATCTAAAAGTAATTGGAACACACCCTTTCCTTGGTAACCTTGGCCATCTCAACCCTAAAACCAATATTTGCACAAAGGTTGGCAAAAACCTTATGGAATAATTCCATAATATCCTATATTTATTCTTCAATATCCTCCATACTAAACTCAATTTTATCCATACCATTCACATCCACCACAACCAAAGCCTTAACCGCATCCATGTCAAAGATCCATTCCCACTTAACTCCCTACACAACCATTTTTGAACCCAAATTGTTGATACCTAATCTTTGGGATTAGGAGAATTATGTAAATATTATAAATACAAAAAATAAGGAAGGTGAAGAGACACTAGAATTTTAATTCCAAGAGCCTCTCTTCAATGTATTTATCAATGATCTCTTAATTCAACTACACAACCACATTCGTGGAGTTACTCTTGGCTTGACATGGTATCATAGCTAACCCCATTTTTGGTTTTCCTCTACCCTATAACTCCTATTTACCTGCCAATATTCCCTACCATTGATATAGCGTTCTCTGCTTTCTGTGTTAAAGCATTGAACAGTTTGGCGTGTTTGTACGTTGCTCTGGGTGTTGAAATGAATCGAAGGTCGTGACATGTGTTGTGATATGTTTTCATTATATACACAGCATTTGAAGCGTTGATCAGAAACTTCGATGAGCATGGAAATCTATGGTGTTGAGCAATGCCATTTTTGATGACCATGTGTGCGTTATACACTGAAGCCTTTGCTGGTGCGTATGAATGTTGGTTCTGTGTTGACATATTTGTGGAGGCTAAGTGCAATGGGTTGTGTATGGACTTTCTGAAGACTGAGTTGTTGTTGTGCATTGTGTGATATGCCTCGACTACATTGAATGTTGCGTTGATATGCCTCGACTACGTATAATTCAGTGTTCTCCATAATTCGATTAAATATATATATAGAGGTACTTTGTATTATGTTCTCACTTCTTTATGAGTAGAGGTTCTTGAAGAATGCTTTGGATTTCATACACATGTTGAATAGTTTTTTAAAATATCGTAATGAGAATTGGTTCCTTTTTTATAAATATGTGATAGGTCAAACGTGTTTCCATAGTGCTCCCATGGGTTACATAATATAAAATATGGTGTGTCCCTTTTTCTTTTTTTAAATCACAAAACGTGTATGGAGTGTTTTTAAAAGGTAATGAAGCCCATGTTATGTGATGTATTATATGAGAATGATAATGTATTATATTTGAGTGAATGTGGCATAAGTGGTATGTAGGAGGGTATGTGAGCATTATGTCATGGTTTGAAATTGTATGGTGTATGGAGGTATATTGAGAGCTTATATTTTTAGTTGAATATTTTTTTGAAAATAAAGATAATCAATTTGATTACAAAAACATCAATCTTTCGTTGCAAGTATTATAATTTTGGGCCCAAATCAAATTATATGATTTATTCACTCATTTTCATAGTGGGAGTAGTTCTTATTAGAAAAAAGAACTACCATGAGTGGTCAACGAAGATAAAACACACCTTGATTTTCAATGAGTTGTGGAAAGGGGTTTGTGAAGAAGAAGGAGACAGTGCACCTGAAAAGTCCACTTTTGACAAGGAGCTTGTCATTTGGGAAAATAAGAACAAGGCCTATGCCTTAATTGTAGCATCCGTAAATGATGAGGTGAGTCATCATATTTCTCCATTTTCAAATGTCTTTCAAGCATTAAAGAAGTTGAAAGAAACGTATGTATCATACTCTGAACTCGAAGTTGTTCAATTATTGATTAAGTTGTTCAATCTTGAGTTGAAAAATGATGACCCTCTTGCCTTAGCATAAAAAATAAGATCCATTATGCATGACATAAAGGCCACCGATTTTTAAATAGATGTTCCTCTCACAACCTATGTCAAGGCATTATATCCCACCTATTCACATTATCTTGAGTCATTGAAAGAAACTGAAAAATTTAAGGAGATTTCCTTTGACTCCCTTGAGGAGAAGTTTATTGAAAGAGAGAAGGATTTTGGGAAGAACGCATCTCCTCAATCTTCTAAATAATTTGTGTGCCTTGCACAGAAAGAGAATAATCATGCACAAGATTCTTCTAAAGGAAGAGGTGGTCAAAGAGGAAGAGGAAGGAAGAATTTTAGAGGTAGGGGGGTAGACATTTCCTAGGAGAAAGGTATGCTCTTCATTGCATATGATGCAATATATATGGACATGATGCTTACACATGTAAGTTGCCTTGGGACAGAATTGAGTAGGAAATAAATGAAGAAAAAGGTAAAACACCTGGTAAAGGGAAAGGAAAATCACTTGAGTCTGCTCATTATGTTGTGGCACATTTCAACATTAGAGTAACTGAAGACTTGTTCATTGTTTCACTTGCTTCATGGAAATATGGTTGGTTGCTTGATTCAAGAGAAACTTTCCACATGAATTTCATAAGATATTTCTTTGAAGAATTCACTAACAATGTTGATGGAGTAGTATACTTTGCAGACAAGTCAAAATTTAAGCCATCAGGGCTTGGCACCATCAGGCTCAAGCTGCCTGGTCTTCCAGACTTTCTTCTGCATGATGTTCTATACCCCTAGAGTTGAGGATAAACTTATTGTCTTTGGTCCACATTCTCCAACAATGACACTCCATTCATATATTTGATAGCAAGGTTGAGGTCATAAAAACATCATATTTCTCACTTGTCATGACTGGGATAGAAGAAGAAAGAATTTTGAAGTTAACCATGCATCCATTGGCTGAAATTTTATATGTGGAAATACATAATGATGATGGTAACAAGCTCAAAAAATTTCAACAAATTCGAGTGTATATTTTTAAAGAAATTGGTTGACATCACCTAGAACCATTTCTCATTTTTCTCAATATTTGTGTCTCCATTGTACGAGATTGTTTATAGAGAGATGCAAAAGGATGATGGTAACATGCTCCAAAAAAATTAGGTGAAGAAAATCTATTGTTTGAGAGATATTGGCTAAACAAGTCTGCTACAAGAATTGGACTACAACCCATATTTGAAAAATTACACAGATCAAGCAAGGAAATCTTCTCCACAACTTATTCATCCATTTAATCATCCTTTGTTCTTCTAGGCACTTGGAGGCTTTTAGGCACTTGGCACCATTTACCATCACAAATTGAAGGAAATAGACTAGGAGGGCCTTAGAATCACCAAATTAATTGAAGAAGGACCCCAACAATGAAAAGAAGGTTGGGCAGTAATGAAAAAAACATATCTCTAACAACATCTAGCCATGAAGGCACAATTTTTTCCTCCATGCAACACTTGCAACAAAAGTCTTCAGATCTAAAGCATTGGCAACAAAGCTCCATAGGTAAGTAAGATATGAAAATCAAACCTTTTGGATTCCATGAAATATTAAGAAATTTCTCTTGTGTGTGTCTAAGTATTAAGAATCACTTCTTGGCTAAACAAAGTTTCCATCTACCTCAACTCACACATGAGGGGACAGGGAGAGACAAAATAAGAAATCTCATGCAAAAATGAGATTGTCGACTTATATGGTGAGGTGGCATGATCTCATGGTCTCATAATCTCATGATTTTCATTTTAAATTATGAGTGATAGATGAGACAACTACTCCTTCATGCAAATCCCACCTACCACCTCAAATCAAGGAGAAATAGTAAAATAAGTTTGCATGTTGCAGGGGATATGATACTACAAGAGAGTTTTTATATAAAAAAAATTATACCTGAGAGCTACTATATAAAATACTTACTACAGGGGTGCTGGAAAATAATTAATTAAATGCTATAGGGTACAGAGCAACACAACAGAGCTATAAAGGGTTTGTTACAGATAGTTTGGGAAATATAATACTAAATTCTCCAAGGATGAAAGGTCTCCAAGTCACCATGTTGGTCATCACATCATCCCTCTCTCTTGCTTCAGGTTATCCGCCATTATTTCTCCCTTTGTAAGAAGAAAGAGTTGTGTTAAGTGTTTTCATTTTCTAAACTTTGTGAGAATAGTAGAATTTAGATTGCTTGTTAAGGATTTAAATGATAATTTGAAGGATAAGATGATGTGTTATGGCCAAGAATCCAAAAACCACTCCTACAATTGAAAATTGAGGCCACCATTATCAAAATTTTTCCTTTTCAAAGCTGCTACAAGAAACTATGTTTCTTGTAGCAACCCCTGTTCACCACCAGTCCAATTGTTTTTTTCTTTGAAGGGAGTTTCCATAAGGGCTAGAAGGTATACTTACCAAGAGGAACCCTCAATACAATTTGTGGGAGGCATAAGGCATACTTAAACTTTTGTGGGGAAGAAACTGTGTCATACAAGTCAAACTCTAGCCTCACATCTAGAGCACAGAACTCACAAATTGACAACATGGGTGGAGATTTGGTAAGAGGGAAGCCTACCAACACCAATAGGATCCATCAACACCCTGAGGTGCTCAACATTTTCTAAAATTACAATTGGATGGGATTCTTTGAAAAATTGAAGGGGTATTACATTGGAATTTTCAGTTAACCTTCAAAATACAAGTGACCAAGATTTTGTGACAATAATAAGAGAATTGAAGGTCTATTTCAATGAAAATGACATAAGCATGATCACTACCTAATCCATGGGAGTGCACTAGCACAAGGATTAAGAAAAGAGGAAATGAGTGCCAAGAAATCCTCCATTTTTCAAGGAGTTAACACACAGTGCTACAATATTTTGTACAGGATGCTTTAAGATATTGTGTGAAGTGCTACATGAGGTGAATTTTACCCGGAACTTTGAAGTACAAAGGAAATAAATAGGATAGAGGGTAAGTGTTGGCTTGATGGGGCCTGGTCTAGGTTCAAAGTTAATTAGCCAAACAAATCCCTACACTACTAGCCCTTTCGGCAACGGCCCATGGAGCGTGGGCTGAGGTCTCACCCGAAGCAGTATGGGGGGATGCTGGAACCAAGTTTCTGCACCCTTGAGATGTTTGGGGGGTCGATTTAGTCCAACTGTGAATGGCTTCACACAGGTCACTTCGCACACTGCCCTGACCTACGAGGCCTTCGCGATCTGTTATAATCGCCTTCGTGCAGCCCTAACCAGGGGTTGAGGTGATTTCGCACTGCTAAGGCAGTGATCTGCGTTATTTCCCCAAGTTACACCACGGATCTTACTTATCTTCTTATAATTGTTAGTTAACTTTGTGTAAACAGATACCTTATCTTATATTCACTTAATCAAAACAATCATATATGTTCGCACCGCATATAAATAACAGAAATGGAATTTATACTCAATACATTCAATGCAGAAAGCAGTAAATAAATACACAGGAATGGTATAAAACTTCTCTTTATTAATGCTTCAATTGGTTACAGACTCAACCTACCCTGCACACTCAGCTACAGGGGTCCGCGCACTCAGCTGCGGAGTACTAGGCCTCTATGCACTCAGATGTAGAGCCTTCTCCTACTCTGTGACCCAATGACTCGACTCTACACTTAGAAAAGACTCAATTCTTCTTCTTCTATTCCATCATTAGATCCTATTTTCTTACAACTTAGACCTTCGCTCTATTTATACAATCCCATGGTCCGCGGACCATGACTAGATCTCTAAGCCCGACATTACATTACAAAAATGAGGGTGGACAACCCTATGATTCATTTACAAGCTCATGCTCCGCGCCCACAAAACGCGTAGTCTTTACATCGGATTTAGTCAAAATCTGGGCTTTAAGCCCCAAAAATTCCCTTGGGGAATACCGTGCCCAATAGGCCCCCAACACAAACATCATGACTCGCCCTCGAGTTACTTTGTCAGTGCAGAGATCTTTGCGCAGAGACCTCCCAACTCTTCTCGAACTGTTGCAAGGTCGGCAACGCACTGAGCGGTTGCCTGTTGTACCTCCTGGACATGATGTTCAAAGACTGTTGTAGCTGAACTACTTCCCTGCACCTGGTTATAGTCTCACGCCTCCTTTCATCTGCCTATAGTGCTAAGAATGTGCTTCAGTCAGCTAGTCAGATAACCGGGCCACCCGTGTATGGCTTCAACCAACTGCCATTCACTTTTCCTGGGAAAGGTTCTCCATTTAAATTTACCAACTGCATTGGGCCTCCGTCTGTGACCTCCTTAATAACAGACGAGCCCAGCCAATCCATTTTTAATTTTCCCAAAAATTTATCAAACTTACTATCATACAGTAACACCAAATCGTTCACCTTGAAGGTGTGCAACTTAACATGTCAATCGAGCCAGGCCTTTTCGCATTGCTTTTGTACCTATTGGTGAAAGCCAACCAAAAATCATTCTCCATTGAGTTCCTCCAACTACGCGAGCCTCTCCTCCAGGGCTCTGCGGTCCATCATACCTGTGAGCGCTACTATGCGCAGACTAGGCATGATGTATTCTATCAACATTACGGCTTCCACTCCATAAACCAGTCGGAAAGGTGTCTGTCCTGTCAGTTTCTTGCATGTCGTCCTATAAGCCCATAAAACTACAGGTATGCGCAGGTCCCAATCACTTCATTGTGTGTTGCATAATTTGGTCAATGCAGTCTCCAGTACTTTTTTAAATGCTTCTACTGTCCTGTTAGCTTATGGGTGATATGGTGTGCTTTTCTGATGATACACCTGAAATTCTTCTGTCAGCGCGCTAATCATCTCATTCAGGAAATGTGTACCACGGTCGCTCATCAAGTTCTTCAGACATCCAAATCATGTCAATATGTGTTCAAACAGAAACTTCGCGGCCGTGAAATCTTTTACCGGCTGTGCTTCTGCCCAACAAGTCAGGTACTCTATCGCAGTGATAATATATCTCGTGCCTGTTTTTCCTTGAGGGTTGATACGTCCTACAAAGTTGATCGCCCACTTTTCAAAGGGTTGCAGCGTCATTTGCGGATTCAAAGGAATCTCATCCCTTCACGATGATTCACCTATTCTTTGACATACACCATAGGCCTTGCAATGTGCTTTTGAATCCTGATGAAGGGTCAGCCACCACAACCCAACACAGAGAATCTTCTGTGTGGTCGCTCTCCCTACATAATGTCCTCCCGTAGCGCCCCCATGAATGTCCGCAAGGATATTTCTTCATTCAAATTCAGGTACATACCTTCACAGTATCTCATCATTCCCCATCTTATATAGGTGCCTCGTAATGACAGAGAAATATTTCATGCGCACTACTAGTTCCTTCTTCTGCTGGATGGAGTACTCTTTCGGCGCAGTTCCAGTCGTGAGAAAGTGGATTATATCTTCAAAATGTCCATCCGCTATGCGTATAGCAAAGATTTGTGTTTCAGGTAAACCTTCCTCCATACTAGTAGGTTCCTCTCCTGTCTCAATGCACGACAGGTGATCTGGTCCTCTAGGCGCGGAGTTCATGCGTATCCATGTAGGTTGTTTTCCATATGTCGGCATCCACCTGGATAGATGTGCACGCGGATTATCCTGTCCATCATACTTGTTTGTTAGTCGCATCTTAGGCTTCCCAAACCGTGTGCGCATCATTCTCCTGCATTCGCGCCAGTCCTCAAAGCTCCCTTTGTGCGTACCCCACCACCTCGAGGGCGTAGTGCACAATACCCAATTCAAGGCCTGGAGACGTTGATTTTCAAGCACCTCCCTTTCAAACTTATCTAGGAAAGTATCTACCTCACTTAACCCATCATAAGTTGGCAGATCCCTTACTTCTGTCGATATGCAATGTAGCAATATTTTCATCATATTAAAGTTCAGCATGGTTACCTCGTGTAATCGGTTCTGCCATTTCTCTATCTCCTCATCAGAATCTGACGTACAGGAGCTTTCATACTCCCATGAGATCCGTCCGTCCACGATGGGATTTACCCAATATTTGTTGGGTCCCTATAATACTAGTGATTACCCCATTACTATTGTAGTTATACCACTTATAATATTGTTGTGCCCCTATTGCCCCCATATTGTTATTACTGTGCCCCATAGAATCCCTCTATTATTATTTTTGTGGCTTTATATTATTATTGTTAGGTCGGTTGGGTTATATTGTGACTCCTTAGACTCCTATATATAGAAAGGAGGTTTTTTCATTTGAATCATCCAAGAATTGTTCATTTATGTAATGTAAAGGAGGTTGCCCCTCGAAGAGGCTGAATTCTAAGGCGTTGATCTATCTTTTCTATCTTTTCTTGAGCTGGTTTCATAACATTTTGTATCAGAGCTTTGGATTCTAGGGTTTCGCTGCTCCAAACAGGTCATCGTGGAATTTTCACTATAACTTTTTTTTTGCGACATTTCAGAAGCTAAAAAAACAACCCATTTGAGAAGACATCGTGCTGAATCTCGGGTCCTAATTTCAGAGCTTTTTGCATTATATTTGTGGAGATATGATCTGAGGAAGTTGGTCTTTTTGCAGACTCCTGAATTACATTCCAAACAGGTGACCTAGGTAAAATCATCATAACTTTTTCCCTGAGCATTGGATTGAAATTTCGTAAGAAGGCGCAGAAAGAGGACAGACTATAGTTTCTTGTATATATTTTTCAGAGCCAAAGGACAAAACAGTGACTCATGGCACGCCGTACAAGTTTTCTCTACTGAACTAGTATATAATCAGGTCACTGTGGGAGATTTCGCATAACTCTTCCTTGGAGAATCCAAATTGGATCATACTGGTGTCATTGGAAAGAGGACACAGAGGGCTACCATAGGTTGTAATTTCATAACTGGATGATCTGAAAATACAGAGATACATCAGAGGCAATATCGAGCTCCTACAAAGTAAAAAAAAGGTGTGTAGATTCTTTTAAATTTTTTGATTAAGAGTGGTTTGAAAATTTATTTTGAAGGAATTCAAAGGGCTAGTAGAGCATTATTATCGGTAACTGATGCCCTGAGGAAAGAAAATGCAAACAGCTAGTAAGGAACTTGAAAGCTCTAGCATGACTCATGAAGAAGAAGAAGAAATGTTATATGATATATCAAAATTACAAGAACAAGTGCAACAAGTGTCACTTGCACAAAAAGCAACAGAATCTAAGATGGATGGTTTAAGGAAAGATGTAGAAGCTAAGATGGATGGTTTAAAGAAAGGTGTAGAAGCTAAGATGGATTGTTTAAAGAAAGGCATAAAAGCTAAGATGGATGGCATGGAAGCTAAGGTGAATGGCATGGACGCTAAAATTGATGGCATGGATGTTAAGATGGAAGAATTGAAGATAAATATGAATAAGTTGCTACAAAAAATGGTCACTAATGGTGAAAGGGTACTAAAGTAAACTCATGATGAGAACAAAAGAAATTTTAATCATGATTCCATAGACTCTAATGTTCGATCGAAGACTCACCATATTCCAAAAATCGATATGAGGAAGTTTGATGGCAAGGATCCTGCCACATGGATATTACAGATGGAGCAATTCTTCGATCTCAATAATGTGCAAAACACACAAAAGGTACGTATGGAAACTTTATATTTGGAACCAAATCAGTTTGTATGGTATCAATGGCTTTGCTCTTGTAAACAATTTATCACTTGGGAAATTTTTACGGAATAATTGATAGCACATTATGAGGATACAAAAAGCAATACTTTTTTTAGCCAATTGATAAGTCTCAAACAAAAGGGTTCAATAATGGAGCACATTGAGGAGTTCCAAAAATTGAACATAAGGGTAAAATATATTCTAGAGGAGCATAGGATTGATGTGTTCATAGGGTCTTTAAAGGATAATATTCAACATGATGTTCGCCTTTGGGAACCTGATTCGTTAGAGAAGGCATTCAGGTTAGCAAGAAAAATGGAAAGCAAAATTATGGCAACCAGGAAGCATACCACTCACAACTATAAAGACGGAAGTGTTGTTGCCCCTAGTCTTCCACAACCTATAAGGTTGACACCACAACAATTGGAAGAAAAAAGAGCAAAAGGGCTTTGTTATAGTTGTGATAGCAGATACACTAAAGGTCATAAATGTGCTGAGAAGAAATTATTCTACATAGATTGTGAAGAGGAAGAAGAAAAGGAGCAAGAAAGGTCAAAAGAAGAGGATATACTCCAGGAACAAAGCCTAGATGAAGAACAAATAAATCCGAACATATCTTGTAACGCATTGGTGGGAATTACCACTCATCAAACCATCAAGATAGAAGGACAAATCAAGAAAAAAAAGATAATAGTGTTGATTGATTCAGGAAGCACCCACAATTTTGTTCATTGTAAGGTAGCAAAAGAATTGAATTGCTTCCTATATCCAGCACGATAGTGTCAAGTGATGATTGCAAATGGAGGAACAATAAATTGCTCTGGAAAGTGCCATAATATCAAGCTATCCATGGGAGAATATGTATTGACTAGCCCAATGCTTTCCATTCCAATGGGAGGTGCTGATGTTGTACTAGGAGTCCAATGGCTACAATCCTTGGATACAATAGCTTTTAATTTTCAAGAACTTTTCATCAAATTTTCTGTGGAAGGAAAGGAAGTTGAAATGGGTATTGCAGGGAAACCAGGAAAGATAATAAGCTCTAATGGTATGACAAAGCTTCTAAAAAAGGAGCAAAGAGGTGTAATTGCACAATTATGTTCGCTAGATGTTTCCACATCGGAATCATCTATTTCTCCATATCTCCAAAAATTCCTGGACAATCATTCCAAGGTATTTGAGACTCCCAAAGGTCTCCCACCTATGTGTGATCATGATCATGCTATTCATCTGATTCCAGGAAGTGTTCCTCCAAACATCAGGTCGTATAGATATCCCTATGTCCAAAAGAGTGAAATTGGAAGTATGGTTGCAGAAATGCTAGAGGCTAGTATAATTCAACTGAGTCAAAGTTCTTTCTCTGCTCCAGTAGTATTGGTGCACAAGAAGGATGGATCATGGCGCATGTGTCCGGATTATAGGGAGCTCAACAAGCTCACTATTAAAGATAAGTTCCCCATTCCTGTCATTGATGAATTACTGGATGAATTGCATGGATCAATTTACTTCACCAAGTTGGATCTTCGTTCAGGATATCATCAAATCAGAATGAAGACTGAAGACATTCTGAAAACAACATTTAGAACTCATGAGGGTCATTATGAATTTTTGGTCATGCCTTTTGGCCTTACCAATGCACCTTCAACATTTCAAGGTTTGACGAATTCAATTTTCAAACCATTCCTTAGAAAATTTGTGTTAGTATTTTTTGATGATATACTAATCTACAGCAAGTCTTGGAAGGATCATGTTGAACAAGTTGACAGGGTGCTACAACTATTGGAGGAGAAACAATTATATGCAAAAATATCCAAATGTTTCTTTGGAGTCCAGGAGGTGGAATATCTGGGTCATATTGTATCTCATGAAGGAGTTAAGGTAGACCATAACAAAATTAAAGCCATTAAGGAATGGAAAATCCCCACATCCATAAAGCATCTACGAGGATTTCTCAGGTTGACAGGGTATTATCGCAAGTTTGTTAAGAATTATGGGAGAATAGCAGCACCTCTAACAACATTATTGAAGAAAGATGCATTTTCATGGACTCCGGAAGAAACAAAGGCCTTTGAGCATCTTAAAGAGGCAATGTGCCAAGCACCGGTCTTAGCTACACCGGACTTCACAAAAACCTTTATTGTGGAATGTGATGCTTCAGGAAATGGAATTGGTGTTGTTCTAATGCAAGATGAAAGACCCATTGCTTTTGAAAGTCGTCCAATCAAGGGAAAGTTTTTAAGAAAAGCTGTTTATGAGAAGGAAATGTTGGCAATACTCCATGCACTTAAGAAATGGCGACCCTACCTAATGGGAAGACACTTCAAGGTAAAAATGGATCATGATAGCCTTAAATACATTTTAGAACAAATATTATCCACTGAAGAGCAACAAAAGTGGGTCACAAAGATGTTGGGTTATGACTTTGAAATCATCTACAAAAAAGGGAAGCAAAATGTGGTGGCAGATGCACTCTCAAGAAAGGATGAGGATGTGGAAGCATTGTTGTGCACCATTTCTATTATCCAACTAGATTGGATACACGAAGCAAGGTAGGAATGGAAGAATGACGAAGAAGTGTGGGCACTTATTCGAAAGTTACAACAAGATTCCAGTACATATGATACACTTAGCTAGCAAAATGATTTTTTATGGTACAAAGATCGCTTATACCTCTGTAAGAATTCCCAGCTAAAACAAAAGATTCTTATGGAATTGCACACTTTTCCCTTAGGAGGGCACTCAGTATTTTTAAAAACTTACCACAGGGTTAAGAAGGAATTTTTTTGGGATGGCCTTAAATCAGATATTCAAAAGTTTGGGGTGGAATGTTTGGTTTGCCAACAAAATAAAGTTGAAACAATTAAGACACTAGGTCTATTACAACCTTTATCCATTCCAAGCCAACGTTGGGAGGATGTTTCAATGGATTTTATCATAGGTTTACCCAAGTCTGAGGGAAAGAGTGTCATCATGGTGGTAGTTGACAGACTTACCAAGTATGCACACTTTTGTGCATTATCACATCCATTTAAATCCAGTATAGTTTCTATTGCATTTATGGAAACAATTCAAAAGCTACATGGAAACCCAAAGATTATTGTAAGTGACAGAGATCCCATTTTCACTAGAAATTTTTTGACAGAATTATTTTCTTATCTTGGTACTCAGTTAGCTCATAGCTCATCTTATCATCCTCAATCTGATGGGCAAACTGAGATAGTAAACAAATGTTTCAAAGGATATCTTCGTTGCTTTGTATCTGATAAACAGACACAATGGGTGAAATGGTTGCCTCTGGCTGAATGGTGGTATAACACTTCCTTCCATACAGCAACAAAAATGACCCCATTTATGGAACTTTATGGGTATCAACCACCATCCATCACATCATATTTAAGAGAAAATTCTAAGGTTCAGGTAGTGGAACATCACATCGAACATCAACAACAAGTCCTCCAACTCTTAAAGGATAACCTCGTGTTGGCACAGAATAGAATGAAACAACAGGCAGATCAACATCGCAGTGAAAGAAGTTTTGATGTAGGTGATTGGGTATTCCTACGGCTACAACCATATAAGCAAATGTCCCTCAAGCAAGCTAAGAAGGATAATAAATTATCACCAAAGTATTATGGTCCGTACAAGGTGTTGCAAAAGATTGGTACTATAGCATACAAATTGGAGCTTCTTGCAGTTTCTCGATTGCACCCAGTTTTCCATGTTTCATGTTTAAATAAGGTTATAGGTGACAAGCTCCCAGTTCAAACAATATTGCCAGAACTTGATGAGGAAGGAAAAATTATATTAGAACCGGAAGCAATCACAGAAACAAGAACTCGACAGCTACAAAATCGATCAATTTCAGAGTATCTTATCAACTGGAAGAACTTATCCACTGAAGATTCCACATGGGAGGATGAGAATTTTATGCAAAAGTATCCAGAACTACTCAAGCGTTGAGGACAACACTTTTTTGAAGGAGAGGGGCATGTTGGGTCCCTATAATACTAGTGATTACCCCATTACTATTGTAGTTATACCCCTTATTAATATTGTTGTGCCCCTATTGCCCCCATATTTTTATTACTGTGCCCCATAGAATCCCTCTATTGTTATTTTTGTGGCTTTATATTATTATTGTTAGGTCGACTGGGTTATATTGTGACTCCTTAGACTCCTATATATAGAAAGGAGGTTTTGTCATTTGAATCATCCAAGAATTGTTCATTTATGTAATGTAAAGGAGGTTTCCCCCTCGAAGAGGCTGAATTCTAAGGCGTTGATCTATCTTTTCTATCTTTTCTTGAGCTGGTTTCATAACAATATTTCTCTCACGCGGTTATTTTGTAGATTCAGTCCAAATTATCGTCACTTTCATAGTCGCGCACTCGCTCTGTATAGCACAATCCTTCCACAAGGTCCAAGGGTATAACTACGCGCAGAGACTTTTTTTCAAAAATCGTCTTGCGCTTCTTCATATGAATCACCCCGTTCATGTCAGTGACCCAATCAATTCCTAAGAGCGCAGGATAGGGATTGTTATCATCAACAATCTCTATTACTTCAAATTCTACTGGCGCGCTCGCTCCCTCAATATCCACAGTGATTCCCTACAATCGCCCCATAGGTATTATCTTCTTCTGGTTCGCCATTTGCAGTTGAATAGGAGACCATTGCAGCGTAGGCCTCCCCATGTTCACCCATGTCTACTTCAGCAGAACATTCTCATCTGATCTTAAATCCAAAATTACTTGGTCCATCTCATATTCTCCAATCTGCATTGTTAACCTCATTTCTCTCCCCGTCCTCGTCTTATGCTTTCCAATCTTCCAGACTACGCGTGGTTCTCCTGGGGCAGTCCTAGCACATCTGTTAATGAGTTCCTGTAGTCCCTTTACAGCCTTACTTTTGTGCAGTAGCTTTATGCATGTTTCCATGAACATCGTAAGCATAGATGGGTCCATTTCCAGCTCCGGTCTATCTTTTCTTCCTGGAGTGGAGGCATCAGCGAAGCTCTTCTTAGCTTCCATGAAGGTTTCCTTAGCATGCTCCAAATCAAACTTTGCTTCTTTCATCGGAGCCTTTTGAACCCAAGTACTATCTTCAGGCTTCTCATCTCCCATCGTGATTCCACTTTGGAGCACAATGTTCACATTTAGATCTTCCTCACACAGCTCAGACCTCATCATCTACAGGTTCTGAGTCGGGGGAGGTGGTAGCGCTCCCTTGTCGCACATCCTAGCTATCAGTGTAGGACAATCTTCTGTCTCACGATCAAACAAGGTAAAATACAGACATGATGGATGTGTTGGGTTTGTAAAATCACAGGCATAATGTCTTGGCCCTCTGCAATTGTAGCATATCAGATGTCCGTGACCTCTTCCAAGTCCTCGTCTGCGCCCCTGAAATCCTGTTCACGCCATTCCTGCGTTCTGGTCTAGGGGTCGTGTTTCAACCTAAACCCTGTAGGTGGGAGTTCTATCCATCATTAACTTATAGCTTCTACAAGTGCGCTCATCATGTCCCACTGACATATAAAGTTACAAAACAATTGCTGTGAATTTTGTGTATACTTTTGTAACAAATGGTAGTTGTTTGTCGCATGTTTCCCTCCTATTTGACAAATCGTGCACCACAAAGCAGGCGTCACGCTAGGTCCTGCTTGTGCCTCCAGCCTTAATGGCATCGATCCTCCTCCCGCAAGGTAATTTGCGAACACTGGGCAATGGTTCTTATCATGACCCTGACCCTTGCATTTTACACACCATACCTCTTTGCGCACTTCCAAGCAAGTTGTCCTATCCTATTTCAGACTTTGCATCTCAAGGCATAAGTTTTCCAACTATGCATGGACTTGCTGAACTCCAAGTTAGGATCTTGCATCGAGGTTTCATGTAGCCTCATCACGATCTCTAAGGCCTCTGCCTGAGTCTTTAACTTCTGCTATGACAGTGCTCGTCAAATGCGACGTTAATGATGCTACAAACCATTTTTGATGTTGTCCATCAGTCAGATTCATATTAGCTTTGTGAATCGTGCACTTCAACCTCTAATACAACTCTCAAGGAGTTTCGCCTAGTAGCATCATGATTTCTTTGAACCCTATGATCGTCTGTGCCTCTGACTTCGGCCTGCTAAATTCCCTGTTTAGCGCTGCTTGAATATTTGCGATCCCCGCATTAGGATTATCATTGGAGTGCTTAATATACCAGGTTAGCGTGCAATCCTGCAGAGTGTTGACCAGTGTCGCTTTCTTTATATTATAATATGTAACCCCCTACACTTCCCATACGGCTTTTATGACAAACCAAAATTGGTCTGGATCCTCATTTCCTACTCCCTTGAACACATGCAACTTTATCGTGCTTGCCATATTGACTCGCGATGGTGGCGGAGATGGTACGGGTGAAGATGGAGGTGAAGGCAGTGAAGCTGGTGGCGGAGGTGGTATGGGTGAAGATGGAGGTGAAGGCGGTGAAGCTGGTGGCAGTGTGGGTGGGGGTGGTATATGCGGAATCCTTTGCCTTATCAAATTGATCGCGCTTCGCGGAGAGACCTTCGCGAGCTCTTCCTCATCCCCTCGTGGAGGTGAAATCAAAGGGCTATTCTCTGGTCCCTTACTTCGTTCATTTCTGTGGGTTTTTTCGCTTCACGTAGCTCTGAACATCAAGGTAATTGCATAACCCTCTTTTCACACAACATTTTAATCCAAGTATTGAGAGACTTTACGTACTTACCTCGTGGTCCTTTAAGAAAGCGTCACTCTACCTCGCTATAGCTGACTGAATTATCTACCACGAACTTAGTAACGAATCCTCCTATAATCCGATCGAGCCAACGATCAACAGCACGAGCGATCTTATCCTCTGATGCTTCTAATTTGTGCCCCAACTCTAGGGTCCACACAATAGGATTTTCGAGTTTCCACCTTCCTTGGATATCTACTAACTTCGCGATCCACTCGTACATCTCAGTAGGGAAAGATGCGAAGAAGATTTTGTGGATATCTGTGTATAGGTAAGAGTCTAACCACTCTTCTTTTGTCAGTCGCAGATTCATGTTCTCCTGCACCATGAACTCGTGAATCCTCCTATCCAACCAACCTTTAATTTCCTTCTTAGTTGGATTCCAATGATACAACATCAGACATCTATATGAAGATTTAAGTCCCAAAAACAGAACCATTTGTTGGCTTGATGGGGCCTGACCCAGGTTCAGAGTTAATTAGCCAAACAAATCCCTACACTACTGGCCCTTTCGACAATAACCCGCGAAGCGTGGACTGAGGTCTCACCCGAAGCAGTATGGGGAGATGCTGGAACCAAGTTTCTGCACCTTTGAGATGTCCGAGGGGTTGATTTAGTCCAACTATGAATGGCTTCACATAGGTCACTTCACACACTGCCCTGACCTGCGAGGCCTTTGCGATCTGTTATAATCACCTTCGCACAGCGCTAATAAGGGGTTGAGGTGCTTTCACGCTGCTAAGGCAGCGATCTGCGCTATTTTCCCAAGTTACACCACGGATCTTACTTATCTTCTTATATGTGTTAGTTAACTTCGCGTAAACAGATACCTTATCTTATATTCACTTAATAAACACAATCATATATGTTTGTTCCGCATATAAATAGCACAAATGGAATTTATACCCAATACATTCAATGCAGAAAACAGTAAATAAATACATAGGAATGGTATAAAATTTCTCTTTATTAATGCTTCAATCGGTTACAGACTCAACCTACCCTGTGCACTCAGCTGCAGGGGTCCGCGCACTCAGTTGCAGACTACTAGGCCTCTACGCACTCAGCTGCAGAGCCTTCTCCTACTCTACGACCCAACGACTCGATTCTACACTTAGATAAGACTTAATTCTTCTTCTTCTATTCCATCATTAGATCCTATTTTCTTACAACTTAGAGCCTCTCTCTATTTATACAATCCCATGGTCCACAAACCATGGGTTGATCTCTAAAGCCGACATTACATTACAAAAATTAGGGGGGACAACCCTATGACTCATTTACAAGCTCGCGCTCCATGCCCACAAAACGTGGAGTCTTTACATCAAATTTAGTCAAAATCTGGGCTTTAAGCCCCAAAACTTCCCTTGGGGGATCGCGCCCAACAGTAAGTGTCATCTCTCCTCACCACTATTTGTCGTAAAAAATAAATGAAACCCCTCAATTGTTAGAAAAAATAACTTTGTAAATTTTATAGTTAGAGTTTTTATAAAAATAACAGTAAATATGATGTGGTAAATGAGGCATTAACTGAGAAGTTTTTTAATGTGATGGTGTGCTGAGTAAAAATGAGTGTATGTGCAGATAGATTAGCATACAAATAAATATATAGGGAGGCCAACAAAGCATGAATTGGGTCAGCATACGGAGCAAGAAACAGGGTATCTAATCACACCACAACAACAAAGGCAAGTGGAAGATAGTGAGAAGGAAAATGATTAAATTGCTAAGGGGTGTAAAAAAGTTCTAGTAGGGAGGATGAAGGGCCTCTAAATTGTGTATATTTTAAGTCTCATTTGATCATTACTAGACACTTAAAACTTTTATTTAACCCCCCTACTTACACATTATAGAGTTAATTCATAGGCTTAATGGGTCCTTAGGAATTCGACTTACCCTTTCTTATTATGTGCCTAATATTATTTATTTTGCAGAAAATTGAGAGAGTATTGAGTAATTTTGAATATTTGCATAATGAGAGAATTTAAGAACTTTCTCCCTGCCATGGGATGCTACATGATGGACCAATAAATGAATAGGATATTATGGAATTATTGAGCATATTCTAGAGCTCCATTGATTGAGAAAAACTAGGGATGTGTTACTTGCTATAGGAGAAGCCAGAACTCGATATTTAATGAAGATTCCTACTATTGGGGACTAGATCCACTTTTTGAGGGGCTTTGGAGGATAAAGTTTCCTTCTTTCAAGGAAGATACTTCCCAATCAATTCGTATAAGTACCAATTCAAATTAGCCTCTAGGGGCATGGATTTTTTGGTCATCTTGTGATGAAAAATTCTTATTTAGAATTTATACTTTCATTTCAGGTAGTGATGTACTTGATTTGATTCTAGTAATGAAGTTTGGTTTCATTTACATCTTCTAAGGCTTGTTTTCTTCTTCGCGTTTCTTATTCATTGACATCTCTTATTCTTACATATCTTATTTCTGCATTAAGTATTTATTATTCATGCTTCATTTTTTGTAGGTTAGATTGGCTAAATGATTGAAGTAAGTAGTTTTGAAGGTCAGATATACAATTAAAAGTTAAATTCTCCTAAGAACAATTCTACAAAGTCATATTCATCATTGAGCTACTTGGATTCATTTACTAGTTCACAATTTTGAATTTTTTGTTTTTAGTAATAAATTTGTGTTGAATTTTAGCACGTGTTAATGAAGCTATTTTGAGTCAATTCCACTTGGATTGAAGTTCAAAAACATTCAAATTAATTACAAAATTTACCCCACAACATTTTCATTTGATTAGCTTAGGCATCTGGCATGTTAACTTGACAGTGAGGTTTGCTAGAAGTTTCCTGTGGTAAAACAATTATAAATTTATTTTTGAATTGTAGCACATGTTAATGAAGAATTTTTGAGTTGATTCCACTTGGACTAAAGTCTAAAAGCATTAAACTTAATAAACAAAATTACCCCATAGAATATGTGCTTGATTAACTTAGGCATTTGTGTAATATCCCTTATTTATATATATATATATATATATATAAACAACCCATCTTAATTTTTGTTTTAATAAAAGTTGTATCCTTATTATTTCGATGATGCCTTATACATTAGGTTTTATTCAATCTCTCTATCTCCATATAGTGTTGTACCAACACTATTGAACTACAATTGACATGTATTCTTGAATAGTCCACATGTTTCGCATGGATGAAATTTTGTCAACCAATGGTCTAATTAATATCATTTCACAAAAAAGGTTTTATGTATTAATATGCACTATCTAAATGATGACATCCTCCACTTTGAACTTCGTAATCCTTTTTACCATATTGAGGAATCCTAAGTTTTCATGTCCATATTATTGCACCTTGTCCTTATTTATATTAAGAAAAAGTGGATTTCTATCCATACTTTAACTACAATTTGCATCTATTAATAACTATCTTGACTACCATTGCTATTATCATCATATTTTTATATTTTTATATTGTTTCCTTATAACATAATACATGAACCACTCTTTTTGTCAGATACTAATAATATATTCCATATATATGTAACCAATGTGGTGTACAGAATTCGTGTATCAGATTGATAACCCTTCATATGGCTTGATACAAAGTCATGATATTTCTTTGTCATATAAATGACTTGACTCCTTGTGAGTTATGAATGTGGTATTACTTTAGCAGTTACGTTAGTATGAAAATTCATAGCAAGTGTATGAAAAATGTTTCACTTAAATTGTTGGTGACGTGCAGTCCTAACAACAAAAGTATGATTGTGTCTATGCTTCAGATCTACAATAAAACATTAGAAAAACCCCGCAACAAAATAGATCATGCAAATAGAGACATATAACAGCAGAAAATCAAAGTATAATAACTCAATGGAGGACTTGAATAAATGATAATTTATTAATGAATACACCTGGTAAGGAGAAATTACATAATGGGTCTGCAGTTCCTCCTTTGTGGAATGGGTCTTTCTTGACCGTGTGCTTCAGCAATGTGCTTCTCTCTCTCAATATGCAATGGGTAGAAAATAAAAGGTGCTTGAACTAAAGTGGGAGCTCAAATGTTATGAGACAACAATGGGGACGATGAAAATAGTCATCGTGAAGAATGGAGAGAAAAACCTCTATTTATAACCAAATATGGGAATAGATTGAGAATTAGAAAATAATAAAATATTATTGACTAAATCAAAATATAGTCGTTGTGGATATTTTATCATGTTTTTTAGAGGGAACAGATATTCAAAATGGTCAAATATTTATTTAGAAAGTGGTTGAAGTGATTAATAAATAAAAATAATTTATTAATCACTTTGTGAAAATTAAGAAAAATATGAATTTGAAATAATTATTAAATAAGGATTTAAAAATTATATCAAAAAGAAAATAGGGAATAAATAAGGAATAATAAATAAATAATGGTTTATTAATTATTCCAAGGTTATTAAGTCAAAAGTGATGAGAAATAATTATAAATAATTATTTAATAATTATTTGTAGAGAATATTAAATAAATAATTATTTGTTTAGTTATTCTTATGGGGTTTTTTGGATTTTAAAGATATATAATTTAGAAAAATAGTTTATTAAATTATTTCTTATGGTGAAAGTGGGTTTTACCATGGTAAAATTAATCTTACATGGTGTATTTCTATCCACCTAGTAAGAAATGGCTAGGTGAACATTTTTTGGATGATAACAAATTTCCCCCCAATGTAAGAATGTAAGGAGCAAATTGTATGACCGAAATATGTTGTAAGTTGCACTTTCATGAGACAACAAAGGTGGCTCATAGAGAGAGGGGGAGGTGAAGCAAGGCAAGGAAGGACTAGGAATGGAGGGGGTGAGACCTACTTAACTGATAGAAGTCTCCTTTTATTAGTAATTACATAATCTCAAATGAGGTGGGGGAGGCATACCCATACCCGCCGAGATAACTAAGTACATATAATAATGGTGTGCCCAATAATGTGGGTTTGATCAATAAATTACATCATACATGATATGTCGGCATCAATGGGCTAAAAAGTGATACAATGATACAATAAGTCTCATATACACAATGTGCCCAGAAAACAGAAGCCAGGACGGGATACAACAACATATGTTGATTTGAGTACATGAGACATAGTTTCCCCCCCCCCCCAAATTGAGAGGAGGTGGGAGATCACAATCAAAGAATCCTTGCTAAAAATAAAATGGATCTGAAGATCTAAATGTATTATCTGAAGGAGACATGCATGTTGTGGGCTCTGCAAGCGGTAAAAACTAAGCCAGTCAAATCTACAAAACTACATCTGAGGTTGGAGCATAATCTTTTGTCATCTAGGTATGTGGGGGGCTACCTAAAGGGCCACCCCCTCATGAGGTATGGAACATCTCACACATACCTGGGAAAGAATGGTACAATTTTTTGGATCACTCGACCATCAAGTGTATAATTCTTGAACGTGTGATAATGACTTAGAGGCGAGCACACGAGGAATTACCAAGTTAAAAGGAAATGATGATTCCCTTTTCTTGATCTGAGGCACCAAACAATGATGAATGTTGGAACCAAGTTACATTTCCCTCTAAACCACTATCCTATCATAAATGTGTTAAAGTCAACAGAAGATGGCTTGTCAGAGTTGAGGCAATGTAGATTCTTCAATAAAGGCACGAGGATCATAGTAATGTGACTAATAGACTGACACAAGGGATAATGATGGAGGAATAAGATGAGTCATGGAATGACGAATTCCCTTGTCAAAGCATAATATGCATGGTTAACTTGGCAACAACTAAATCAATTCTAGAGGGGATGGCCAATTACTCAGGCAGAGGATTTTCAAAGAAAAGTCAGAATAGTTGGAGGCCAAATGTGAGCAAAATAGGATGAATGTGATGCAAAGATGGATGATGTATTGTAACAAGACTCAATGGGACTCTGAAGAGACTCCATTGATACAAGGGTGACTCATCTTTGATGCCCTAAACAAGGGTGACTCTATGATGCTTCCACATAGGGAAGGCATAAAAGGGACCATAAAAACATGAGTAGATAATGGTTACTCATGATGAAACTCAACAAATAAGTCAATAAGTGCAAAGGAAAAGTGGTACCATAGTACAGACGACTCATATGAAGAGATTAAGTTTTGATAGGCGGAAAAATTAGACTACATGGAAAAATGGATTCCTAGAAAAGTTTTAAATTACCAAAAATGAAGAGAGACTCATTATAGGGCTCGGCAATAGCTTTCAAATGGTGTTGACGGTTTGAAAACCGAGTTACGGTTTGCTCGTAATGGTCAATAGAAAAACTAGGGTTTTCCCTATAAAAGGGCTTCTTACCCCAATTCTCATTCATTTTCACAATGAGTTTTTGTGAATTGTGAGAGGAGGAGGAGACCATAAATCTTGGCAAGCTCATAGCCGAAAAATGACCATCAGAATCTGGATCTACGACTTTGAGGTAGGTGGCCTAACATTATTCATCATTTTCTGTGGATTAGATTTCAAGATTTGGGATTCAATGGGCTAAGGGAAATCGTTGCTCTTCTTCACTGTTAACACACATGTTGGGCCTCTTTTTGCACCCTAGGCACATTAAAGATGCAAAAAAGTGCTCCTAGTGAAGTTTTTGTTTAAAAAATTGCACCGAGGACCTAAGGGAAAAATAATGTTGGGGGTTTCCTAGAAGCTGAAGCTGAGGTCTTAAAATGTATGATATGGCTCTGAACTAAAAAAATATGATGGCTTTTGGTAGGTATGGTAGAGTTAAGGTTGGTATGGCGAGAACGAGAGTTTGATGATCTTCACACTGAGATTCAGGGGAATCAGGTTGCCATATGAGCTTTGACACGATATAGGTTGCTCAAGTTCTTGGGGAACCCATTTATGAGAGATGGAGAACCACTTCTATCCCAGATTGTGAGTTATTAGGACCCAAATCAGGACTCATTTGTTATTAAGGGGCATAAGATCGAGATCACTATCCAGGACATATACTTCTTGATAGGGTTTCCACCCTTGGGGGTGGTGGAAGAGATACATCAAATGCTACCTCGTGGGAGGAATATTGGATAGTTTTTTTATTGTCATTGTGTACCAGGTACTCGAGTAAAGGACACAAGTATCCAGATACATGACTTGGAGAGACTTGATACATGACCTACAGTTGTAACAGTGGTGCAGATATTGGGTATCCATTCCTTCCACCGTATTACTGGAGGATAGATGATGCTAGTGGAGAGTGTACTGGGAGGGACCTATTATGGATGGACCCAGATGTTTCTGACATCATTAAAACGTCAATTGGTTCTATAGAGGCAACAGACCAATGATAACTATTCATTTGGGACAATTTTGTGCTCATTCCTCTTTGAGAAGATCTCCACAATCTAACCACATGTGCAGATCCGTGATGTGGGCCCATAGGAGCCTAGGATGCACCATTAGGGGCAGCTACTATGATGGGCTAGAGGGGGAGGAGTCACACTTGTGTTCCGACTTGAATTTTTTTCTCATTGGTATCAAATGCCACTCTACAAAGACAATTATCCATACATTGGTATGAAATGCCAGGGTGATCTTGATCTACTGCTTCGACTGGGACGAGCATGGGGACCAAATGGTAAGTGATAATTGTTATATTTTGGTTGCATTTATAGTTTATAAAAGATAAGTATGTGGTACTAATTTTCAAACTTATGGCATGCATATATATCACTCATTAAACCAACAGGATATGCAAGATGAGCTACAGCACTTGGGGTTATATATCAGAGGGGATCGACATCACAATAGAGGCCAGATAATGATGCATTACTAAAGGATATCCATCATAGGTTGGACTTAGTACTGATCAGGGTGACAGATCGTGGATGGCACAAGTTGGAAGATCAATACACAAATTCATGTACGAGTCTTCCCTTTGAGTGGCGAGTTATCTTGAGGCGCATAGCGATGGAAAGTTAGGTAGTCAGAAAATTATGAGTTGGGAGTGTGGCCCCACTAGCTCGGAACCCTCTAGAAGATAGTGATTAGTCATAGGGGTGTGTGTGTTACCATTTTTGTATGTAGCAGGTTATGGGCATGTCAGATGTATTTAGAGTGGTGGACTCCAAACACTATAAGATGGATATTATGATACATAATATGGTTATGCATATTTTTGTGACAATGTGATTCATCATTTGTTTATTTTATGGATGTCTTCTTGTATATGCATGTGATAAATGCCAATCTAGAATTTTGTTTGCAATGGTATCTACATATTTATTTTTTGCTCTAGAAACATGATTGAATGAAATGGATTCAAATTCATGCGTTGAAATCTTAACTTGTAGATATTTTCTAAATAGCATAGTATTATGCTATTCAATTTCATGACAAGTAGCAAGGAACTGAGAAAAAAATGGAGATGAAGGATGAAATAATCAAGGGCATCAGCAAACAAACCTATCACTGCATCATATTCGACATGATTATTGGTGGAAGATCCAATGCAAAAGTCATTGGAATGGACTAATGAATGCAAAGGGAGAAAATGGTCCAAGCTACCAAGGCTAGATTCTTGGAGAAGTGACTTGCACCATCGGCATAACCAATATACTGTGTGAATGATGGATCCATATGAAAGGTGCAAGAAGACAACAAATGAGATTATGGGAAATGTAAGCTACCTGAATGCAAATAAAGAATAAATAACTTGCATTTCAATGGGAAATGTTATGGGTAGAATTTCTTTAGGTAGAGTGCATTGCAAGGGTTGAGAAAACTTTCTCCTTCTAGACCCTCTAAAAGGATCGTGCCATAATGGTTCAAACTTCCAATGCCCTAGCACATCGTGAGCTTGGTCATAGACAAGAACAAGGTTGTTTTCATGAAAGGTACGAGGGTGGACTTTACAGCGATACTCAGCTTTGGTGCACTTTTTGTCCGCTTCAATGGTTTGCAAGGTAACACGACGGTATTCATTAGCACACTCTAGCATGATGAGTCATTGTTTTAAAGGTTGGATATCTAGGAGAAGGTCGATAGAAAGGTGGAGGGAGAGGATTTCACACTCAATCGGTAACACTACCTCTTATCCATAGACAAGGCAGAAAGGAGTGAACCTGGCGGTGGTTTTGAAAATAGTTCTATAGGCCCACAACATAGGGAAGAACATTAGATGCTAGTTGGTCTTGTGTTTATTCACCGTCTGTTGAAGCATAATTTTATAGATTTAATTGGAAGATTCAACTTCCCATTGGTTGAAGAGTAATAAGATGATGAATATTGGTGTTAAAAACCCAACAGTGAGGATAGCTCATTCCATGTCTCATCTTCAAAGTGTTGGCCATGGTCAGAAACCAATTATTTCATAATCCCAAATCAAGTGATAAAGTTTTTAACGAAGAACAAGGCTACAGTAGTTGCGGTGTTATTGAACGTGGGCATGTCTTTAGCCAATTTGGTGAAATAATCAATGAGGATGATAATATACTTGTGATTATTGGTAGATGGATTTCAAACTCCATAAATTCAATGGTCCTTTTACAAATTGGATCGGTTGTGATGACAGGATGGAGGGGAGCACATACAGAAAAAGCCTTTGGGGTGTATAATTGATAATTGGGGTAGTGTTTAATTGCCTCAATGCAATCGCCAAAGAGAGAAGGCCAAAAGTATCCAGTATGCATGATTTTCTGAGTAGTGGCCATTTCGAAGAGATGACCACCACAAGCGTCGCTATGACAGGTATTGAGCACTTACTCAGGTTCAACATGGATGAGACAATGACGATGGATAATGTCGACACCGCAATGATAAATATCATCACCAATGAGGAGGTAGCGAGGGGCTTGGTGTCGAATGTGTCGTTTATCATCACGAGTGAGATGGGTGGGAAATTTGTGGGTTCAGAAATAGGTGTGGATGTTGTCATACCAGGGATGGGTTGATCAAGGGGGTAGAAGTGAGGGCATGTTTCAGGGAATAAAAGATTGTTGAGCTTGATCATCCCAAATGAATATAATATTAGATCAAAGGAATCTAAGAAACACATGAATAGTGGTGGCATAGTCAGGAACAAACTTGTGAAGAAAGTTGGATTTTCCTTAGAGGATTTGCAGTTGGCGAAGGGTGCGAGGAGGAGGAAGTTCAAGAATGGCTTGAACTTTTAGAGGGTCAAGTGTGATATCATCTTTGGACACAATGAAGCCTAAAATCCATCTGACAGGAAAAAAAAGCACACTTAAGGGGATTGAGGTGAATGTTATACTTGCGACATCGTATGAAGATGGTATGCAAATCAGCAAGGTGTTACAATCGAAGTTTGGAACGATTAGTGAGATCATTGAGATATTTAAGTGTTATCACTCCAGGAAACTCTCCTAGGTTGTAGCTCGGAGATGCCTGGTAACATATAATCTTCAATATTGTTCTAGGAACTATTGGAATGGATGAAGGTTTGGATCAAGCCAGACAACCGTTTCAACTCTATTTTCACTCTAGAAATGCAAGAACACCCTCAGCTTGACAAGGCTTTAGACCACTAATGCTCAATAGTTTGTAGATTCAATGGATAGATGGAGAATACTAACTGTACCAGCAGATGCATACATAAACATATATGAATGGCTAGCTACAGGAAGTAAATGAAGCTTGCAAATCTAATTTATCAGCACAGAGATAAGATGATAGTTATCTAGCATTAGACACAGAAGAAAACATGAATAACCTATTTAATTGAAAATCCAATTTATCAATGCAGAGATAAGATGGCAGTTATCTGGCATTAGACACAGAAGAAATCATGAATAGACTATCCAAGTGCAATCTTAGGACAAAGGAGAAAATGGGAATTGAACATGTAACAGCAAAAGAAGCTTGTATTACTGGAATGAAGATGAGATGCTGCAAGGAACAGAGTAACCACAGTCTCCAGAAGTTGAATCTTTGTTACATTTAACTTTCAGCCATTTATAGGCCTTTTACAATGCTCCTGAGCTCTCAAAGGCTCGGAGTTTCTTAATCTATCCTCTTTGCCTCTTTAACTATTTGATGCCCTAACTAGGCAAGTGTGGGCTTGGAGGTTTCTTCTTCTGACAGCAGAGTAACTGCATTCTGTTAGTTGTATGCGTTGTCTAGGAGCTCTCTCATGCCAAAGATGCCCCACAATCATTTCTATTGTTTTTGGTTGTGTTGCGTTGTTTATGATCCATGATGTTTCTATTTCAGGCTGCATCGTGTTGTGATGCTCCATGATCGCTTTCTGGCCTCTGTTTCCCGGCCTCTGCTCTGTGTTGGAATGGCTATCGGGCCTATGAAATCCCCGCAACGGCCCCTTTTCTGTAATAAACAGAGAAATGCTGCCATATTGTAAAATCCTGCCCATCTCAATTTATTTCGAACTTCAAAAGTCCTTAAACATTGCCTATTCATCTATCGGGTCCACCCTCTGGGTCGTTGTCGCTTGTCGCAAAGGGCCTATCCCTTGGTTTTTTCAGAAATGCGTCAAAACATTGAAAATACATTGAAAAATGGATTTGGCGGACCTAAAATATTATATATTTCCCTTTCCGAACCCTTTTGGGTCTGAGTCTTATCGCATTGGTGCTGCTTAAGGTTCCCTTTGTATTTCGTTAAAATACGTCAAACTGCAAAAATGCATTGAAAATGGCCTTCCTGCGGACCTAAAATCTTATGAAATAATACTTATAATATCGTTAGGTCTGGTTCGTCATGTCGCACATATACCTGTGCATAGGCCCTGCCACATGGTGCTGCTCCGTTGTGATATAGCGATGTGATCTTATCGCAATCGTATATCGCTCATGCCCCAAGCCCATGGTTAGCGCTCCTTGATTATCTCTGATAGCGATCCTGAGACGCGATGTGGGTCATCGATATTTGTGCTTGATCGACGGTCCACATTGCATCATTGATTTCAAATGCAAGTTCCACTCAGTCTACACTTACTCCATCGGCTTGCCTCCGCCGATTGTGACCCGCCGATCCGATCATTGGAGATCGCTGATCAGGGGTGTCTTCTGCCTAACCTTAAGTCCTCCTCTGTGCTTGGTCGATTGTGATTTGTCAGTTAGATTCGGGTCATTAATCAGCCATATCTAACAGTTGTTGTGCATCATCTCTGAGTATGCCTCCGGTACTTGGTTTTTTCACTGTTTTTGAGTGTTTTAGCCTCCCGATAGTGCTTTTCCACCATGCTAAGGGATATTGGCATGTGATTGTTTCGATCTTTGGATGATCTTAAGCAAATTTTGAAGACTTCAGGAGTGTTTTGGATCCATTTTTGGGCCAAATTCCAACAAGGCTAACAGTAAGGACAATGTGATCCAGGTCATGAAAAAAATAGGAATTAACCCACTGAAAAGTGGCACTAACATTATAACAAAAAGGCATGACCTTTTAAGCAAAAGTTCCCCACAAACAAGTAAAAGTAGTTTTAAGTTGACTGGAAAAGAGGATACGTATCTGGTTGTACCCTAAGAATTCATTCGTAAAGGAAAGGACCCCATGTCCTACACACTCTTCAATGTTTTGGTCGATGAAAGGTGTGGGGAAATTGTCTTTAGGACAGGTTTTGTTCAAATCAAAAAAATTTGTGCAAACATGATTGGTGCCTTATTTCTTTAGAATGGGAATAGGGTTGGACACCCATATGGTGTACTCAATAGGGTAAATGAAACCATCATTCTTGAGCATATTGATTTTATCTTTAATAGCATCATGCTTGGAATGATGGATAGGCCTTTTCTTCTAGCATAAAGGAATCACATCATTCCATGTGTCGATATGGTGTTCAACAATAGCAGGATCAACTCTTGGCATCTAAGAATAGGAACAGGAAAAAACATCATGGAATTATTTGAATAATTTAGTGTAAGCCTCAAATTCTTCCAGGGTACATTGTGCCCCCAACGTGATATTTTTTTCAACCCTTAGTTTATTCAAAATTTTAATCTTGATGGTAAGTGAAATCTTGGCCATACTACCTTCTTTGAAAGCATCTAGTGCAGGAATGGGATTTTTGAACTAATCGACCTCACCATGGATGAAATCATTAGACTCCACAACATCTTGATCATGGGTTTTCTACAGAAGGAAATATGCACGATGGTGCATATCATCCCAAGGATAGTCAGGTGTGGTCATGGCTTCCATGATGTCTTTATCAAAAAGAAAGATGAGAGGAGGGGAGCAGCAGGTACCACATCATGAAGAGTAACTACCTGGCGCATCTTCATGAGATACAAGGTTCACATGCGCATTGTCAAAAGGGTTGGGTGGATGACTAGTAGATGTGAAATATAATAATGTTGAGACTGAAGTGTCCTCTGAAGAAGTTTCGAAAGGAGCACAATAGAAAACACCTATAGAGTCCAAATACATCGATCCCATGGATGATGGAAGGTAGAGAATATGATTTGAACTATCTATCATCTCAACATCAGGAGGGGAATCATGATGGTTGGTTGAGAAACCTCATGTCCTAGCAGAGTATTGGAGCTAGGACCTCCAGGTAGAGGGGAAGTAGAGTAACTATGAGTGGCATAACTCATGCAAAACTTGAAGTGTATCATGAAAATATTCAAGACGGGGATAGTGATGGGAATAATGTCCATACTTATCACAAAAATCACAAGGGTGATTCATGCTTAATGTTTTTTTATTCTTGGTAGACTCAGGAAAGGTAACATGGACCTCAGAAATATTAGGGTCAGGAAAAATATCAAATACCACATTCTCAATATGAGGGAGCTCAGAACAATTATTAGTGGCATACCCAACAACATCGCACAATGCACATGGAGGAGAAGGTTTTGGAGGTTTAGGAGGAGTGGTATTTGCTTGGGTTTCCTTGTATTTGTTTCCCTTTTTCTAAGATGTCCCCCCCTCCCTAGATGCTTTCGCACAAGGAGTGGCCTCCTGCTGAAGTTGTTGTGGAACTAAAGCAAAGGAAGGGGTGGTAGGAATTGGTTTGACTGAGGTCAAAGTTGTATAAGGTTTGATTTAGTCAGGAGTGTTTGAGGGAGGATCAATGTACCATACTAAGATCCCCAAGGTGATGTTAGGAACACTCAATGTACCCATTATAGGGGTAGAGAAAATTCATAGTGGTGGGAATAACAAAGGTATCTAACTAGAGGGGTAATGACCTAGAGGGACAGCTCCTGGATGGAAAAGGATTGGAGGAATGGTTCCTAGTGGAAAAGGACCATGAGAGATACCAGCAAAAGAGAACTGGCCTGTAGGAATTGTACTTGAAGGACAGGTTGAATCTTGAACAAGGGGTTGCAGAGGAGTTAGCTACTGGAAAGATGTACCATACCACTTGTCTGTAGCTTGTGACACTTGAAGAATGGAAACACTTGAAGATATAGGTTCAGAAGGAGCAGGCAGTGGGCCATAGTAATCCCCAAGCAGTCTAGAATATTTATAGACTCCAGGGGAAACATCAATAAGGGTAGGGATGGTCTTATTTCCAGTCATCAATGAAATAGTGGTACGAGGAGAGGTCTAAGACTTAGGGTTATAGTAAGTCAATTGATCGATAGTGACGATCTTCCCATTATGAGGGAAGCACATCTTGCGAAAGGCAGAATATGTGATACCTGACATGGCATAAATATGACCCAACATGATGTTATAATCTAAAGGGACATCAATGACTTTGATATCAATCAAGACCATCTTGTCCACAAAAATGATGGGGCAATTCTGATACAAACCAAGGGGCTGCAAGTGGTGATTATCCCAAGCATACAGAGTGATAGTGGATGGTGATAGGTTAGAGGAAAAAAGTTTCTTTTAGACACTAGCGACCATCACACAGGTGGAGGAGCCTTCGTCTATTATACAGCGGAGTTTTTTATGGAGACTAGCATCTGAAAGGAAACAAATGAAGGAAGGGGGGGCTTTCCGCTTTATCAACATCAAAGAAAATCAAATGACCGTCGGAAGGATCCACAACACCCAAAGCAAATAGTAGAGATTTCTATTGGTAGGGGCACATATGGAGGACTTCCAACATTGACATGGCGGCAGGATATTGCGTCAAGTAATCTATTGCACTATATGTATGGGTGGCTTTAGAATAAGCCTTATTTCGATGTAATGGCCCTTTGGGGATCTTTGGGTGAACCTCCACCTAGGCCAAGGGATATGTAAGGTACCATTTAGTGACAACTGGGGCTCAATGGAATTTTTGGTTTGGGAATAAGTCGTTGACTTATCAAGAGAATTTTTATACTAATGTGACCAAGTTTGGAGGTTGATGTCTTAAGAATTCATCATGAGGATCTGGTAATTACTGTAGCCATATTGTGAAGTTTGGGGCACTACATTACTCTAGGTAGGTTGGGCGACCACATATCCTTGATGAGGAAATGGATTAGTAAGCAATATTGGTTGTGATGAAGAGCGAGGAGGAGGTGGATCCATGGGTTGAGGTCCTCTAGGAGGAGTTGTTTAAGCTTCCTATGCCTAGCACGTTTGAGGTAAAAGGGGACACTCATGTGTATAATGACCAAAAGTCCTACAACGAGAACAAGGTTTATTATTTTTAAGGTCCTTGTTCTACTTTGGTTATATGCCTTGGTTCTAGGTTTTTGGATTTGGCTGGTTACCCTTATTGGAATTAGGTTTTCTACCTTGGTTGCCTTGGTTACCTTGAGGTTGTTGGTTTTGGTTACCCTTCACCTTAGTCCTTCTCTTAAGGTTAGGAGGATTGGTATTTTTATACTAAGCATACACTTGACTCTATGGAGGCAATTGATGTTGAGGAATAGGAGGTGGAGGCATGGAAGATTGAGGTGCTAGTACCATTGGGGCTAGAGTGCTCAGTAGTGCATAGGGATAATAACAATTCACAACAACATTTTGATAACCAGGTGGAGCAATAGTTTGCCTTGGCATCGATTGATGCAAATGGGAAAATGCATATGATGTGCTTGTTCCTTGGTAAGAGTTGACACGTGAAGGATCAGGAGGGAGATAGGTGTAAGAAGAACTGGTACCCCCTTGGGGTTGACCATAACTCATAAGAGGTTGAGGATATGGTGATGGTTGAGGGTGGGAAAGAGATCCAATAATACCATGAGTGACATGAGATGCCCCTGGTGTAGAAGTAGCACCAACCAAGGAAGATTAGGGAGGATAGTGTAAACATAACTTGACTGTGCATGGATCAGATCATATTTCAAGGTTATCTGGAGGGATTCTTCCTCAGTTTGAGGGAAGTGAGAGGCAACATATTTACCTATGGGGGCCAATAGGGTTCTCAAAAACCAATCCATATACACACGGTCTTCAAACTCAAGGGATTTACAAATGATCCTCCTTCTGCGCCATTACTGTACATGGTCAGAAAGGCAAGTTGTAGAATTTTAGCAAGAAGAGGTCAATAGTTTAGAACAAATGTCGTATCAAAGAGGTAATTTGAAATATGAAATGAAGACATTAGAGAGAGTCGCAAATGTCGAATGAGGGGCATGTAGTTGGTCAACATACCATTTGGTAGCAGCTCCCATTAGGGTACATCGGAAGAGATGAAGATGAATGGAGACTTTGGTAATGGAATTTGATGAACACCACATGTAAAAGGAGGGAACATTATTGGTGAGGTCTTCTCTAGGATTACCTTCAAACTTGGAAATGTCTAAGGGAAGTTTGGTGGGCATGGGAGGGCAATTCTAGTTATGGAGAAGATTATCATTGATGATTTGGCTTAATTGAGGGAGGCTCAAACTGGCCATATAGGGAAGCAACGGTACATTAGTGGCCATACCAGGTTCTACCAGTAGGGTTACCTTGGTTTCCACGACCCACATTAGTTCCTGACATGGTGGAGGTACAATGTTGGGAAGATGCAACATCAAAGGAAGAACTAGAGTAATTGGAATAACTAGGGTCTCCATGTGGACTCAAAAGAGGACTAGGAGGATGGGTCCTAACTCGATGGGAAAAAGTAAGAGGATGTCCTAAAGGAAACTAGGGTTGAAGGCCTTTAAGTCTCTGCAAGAAACATCTATGGGGGGAAATGGCATCAAGACAAAGATGAATCAAGAGGATAAATGGTGATGATAGGAGAAAATAGTAACAAACAGCAAGCAAACACCTAGTGTAGTGGTTCCAAGTGTAAACTAATTATAATGATATGCTACTCTAATTCGAGCAAACACCTCCTATCAAAGGAAAATTGACCTTTAGCCTAAAGGTGATATAAATCCTCAAGCAATTCCTAGTTCTACTATTTTATATGGCCTTCCAAGAGACTTCTTACTTGACAGAATCTGATCCCCGCAAGCAGAGCTCTATAGATAAAAGTGGGGTAGAGGACCAATTGCTCTACCCACAGCCAATCCTATAGGGTGATTTCCAAAGATTTTCCACTAAGGTTACCTTCATCCCATGAGGGCATTCAATTCTTGACATTCTTGGTGGTCAACCATGACATGAGATTCCCTGCCACAAGTTGGGTAGCCTCGCAAAGAACCGCTCGCACCCAGACCTTGTCTAACCCCATATGAATCGACTTTTTGACATGCCCGACTTTGGAATGTGGGATGGTGAAGGATTTTAAGCCCCCTAAAATTTCAACTTTCTATGTCTCAATGTAATCCATTAGTGTGTGTTATTGGAAACCTATCCCACTGATCTTACATCTAACTACAAAGATTGTTTTGGCCTTGGTAACCAAGTGGGATTAGTCTATGTGAGTTAAGTTATTATTATGGTGGAGTGTTTCAATTCTTGGTTTGGCGGTGATAACCAAGCTCACGTTTACTTAGGGTGTGCCTGTGTGAAAAATGTGCCAAGTGGATGGGTTAATTAAGCAAGTTTTGATGATGCCAATGTTGCTAAAAATAAAGTGCACAAATTGTAAATAGGACTAAAAATGAATAGTAAAATCAACAACAAACTAAAGAACAAAAACCACTCACCCAAGAAGTCAATCGGGCAGTAAGAAAAATGATGGAAAACAAGCAACTCAAAGACACAAAAAATGGCCAAAATATCTAATGTCTAAGGGACTGAGATATAAAGGAAAAAATTTGTTGAAAGTGGAGCATAAAACCAAAAAAAACAGAGGTGAAAATGCTGGAAAAAGATAGGCTATAAGTTGCAGATAGGCTATAAGTTGCAAAAACAAGGATGCACAAGGGGATCCTAAGGAGGGAAGACAACACAAGATTCTAAAAGGAATAAAGTGTTGTAAAAACCTATCTAAAATGGTTGCAAAATAGTGGGAAAAACACGGAAAAATAGTGGTTCAAAATGTTGCACACTAGACTCCTAAACTCAACAATTCTCTTCCTAAATGATGGAGGTGCACTCTAAACCCTAGCGGGAGTTTTCCTCCCTCAAAGAAAAAAATACTAAACGGATCTAGTCCTAGAGGTGATTCAAGAAAGAAAAAAAAAACTTCCTAACACACAAGCAACAGTCTCAGCAAAATATGGAAAATCTGAAGAAAAAAAAAATGCAGAATGCAGGTACTAACTTGGAAATTGCTTCTGGGAACAGTTTTTGGGTTGAAAAGTGATTTAAGGAGTGCATAAAAGAGGCCAAAAAGTGTGTTTTGTTCACGTTTATTCCGCTCAGCAAATCTAACCTAGATTGTGTCGAATCCTGCTTGGTTGGTACCTGTGACTTGCAGAAAGATGTGAAACCCCAACAGAAACAAAGAATTTTCCATAAAATAGAAGAAATATAAAAATATAAATTTAGAGGAATAACAATTCTAGAAAAACACTGAAAATAGTTGAAGCAGAAGTCACTAAGGTTCTTAGTCACTACACTAGTGGAGTCGTCATTTATTAGTATGAAAATTCTTAGCAAATGTACCAAAAATGTTTCACTTAAATTGTTAGTGACATGCAGTCCTAACAACAAAAGTATGGTTGTGTCTATGCTTCATATCTATAATAAAACATGAGAAAACCCTGTAACAAATAGATCACGGAAATAGATACATATAATAGCATAAAATTAAAGTGTAATAACCCAATGGAGGACTTCAATAAATGATGATTTTATTAATGAATAGCCTGTTGAGGAGAATTTACAGAATAGGTCTACAGTTCCCCCTCTCTCGGATGGGACCTTCTTGACCTTGTGCTTTAGCAACATGTTTCTCTCTCTCAATATGCAATGGGCAGAAAATAAAAGATGTTTGAACTCAAGTGGGAGGTCAAATGCTATGAGACAATAATGGAGATGATGAAAATGGTCATGGTGAAAAATGGAAAGAAAACTCTCTATTTATAGCAAAATATTGGAATAGATTAAGAATTAGAAAATAATAAAATATTATTGACTAAATCAAAATCTATCCATTCTGGATATTATATTATATTTTTTGAGAAGGGAAAGATATTCAAAATGGACAGTAATTTTTATTTATAAAGTGGTTGAAGTGATCAACAAATAAAAATGATGTATTAATCACATTGTGAAAATTAAGAAAAATATGAATTTGAAATAATTATTGAATAATGATATAACAATTATCTCAAAAGGAAAATAGGGATTGAATAAGGAATAACAAATAAATAATGGTTTATTTAATTATTCCAAAGTGATTAAGTCAAAAGTGATGAGAAATAATTATTAAATAATCATGTAATAATTTAATAATTTTTTCTAGATAATATTAACTAAATAATGATTTATTTAATTATTCTCATGGGGTTTTTTGGATTTTAATGAGAAATAATTTAGAAAAATGATTTACTAAATTATTTCCTATGGTGAAAGTGGATTTTACCATGGTAAAATTAATCCTACATGGTGTATTTCAATCCACCTAGTAAGAAGCAGCTAGGTGAATAGTTTTTGCGTAATAACGGGTTATTATATGTTATTAAACATAGGGCTTATGAAATATATATCAGAGTTCTATGTAATGTTCCACAATTATGCATGGCTCACATCAATGGTTTCAATCTAGATAGACCTAACAGAAGGACACTTGAGATTAATTGTTACATAATCAATGGTGGGAAACCCTTTAGGGTTTCTCGTGGTTGTTTTGACTACGATTTGTTTATCTTCATTTATTTATTTTTGTTGATTGTCCACAAAGTTTTCTGCTATGCAACTAGAGGGTTAGGGTTGTGATTTCCTTTGCTAATGACAGTGTTAGTTTAATTTGACAATGAACTACTCACCTATTGAGTAAACTTCTTCCTCTGGAATAGCCACGACATGCTATAAAGTAATTATATAGCTCTTTCAACTCTTCCTCGGTAGAATTTTATTTGTTTCTATAATTTTTACCAATTTGTGATTATGTTTTGGTTATTCTTACTTTCGCAAGTGAATAAAAGGTATGCCTTCCTATAGCGAAAATGTTCCTTTGAAATCCCTTCTTAAATTCTTGTCAAGAATATTTATGTGAAATGTGTTCAGCTCAAATTTGGGACAAATTCCTTTCATGGAAAAAACACAGTGTTTTGCGGACTTTTTTCATCGACATTTTGGGGTGAGATTAGTTTTGAACATTTCACTTCTTTTGTTGACGTAATTATCATTATTTAGAGAGACAGTCAGTGTGAAATTGATTTCCACTGTCTTTTATGGTTTTATATATATATATATATATTGCAAGTAAAATTAGGGCTCTTACCCTTATGCTCAAAACCCATTTGTGTTTGTTCATTTATCTACCAGTCAAAGCAATTTTTTCAATTGATTACCATAGTTTTTAGTACATTTCCCTCTTTGTTTTTTATAGAGTTAGGGTTTCTAACCCTACAGCTATTTATTGTCTTTATGTTTGATATAATGATTGTTTAACAGGAGAAATTTTGGTTCAAGTCTTTGTCAGACTTGTTTTAATAAGTGTATGTGAAAGATCTGTCAGTGTGACTCTGTTATTGTATTATTTGATAGCTAATATTAGTTCTTATGAAAACCCCAGTTGGATTTTTTTTAATGTTATTTGACTTTTGAATGGCAACAACTTGTATTAGAGTTTGCTCACTTATCCCTAATACTCTGTGTGCATAAAAAAATTATGTTAATTGTGGTGGTTTCTCTTGAGTGGTATATATTTATTTCGTAATCATAGTCATGTCATTTTCCCTTTTTCTAAATATTAGTTCATATTTTTCCTGAACTTGGTTATATGTGCACATTTTTATTTTTAATATTGGTGTATTTGATGGATATTAGTTAGGAACCATGCTAGTTAATTAACATAGATATTTAGATGTTACCTTTGACCCTCTTTGTACTATTACTTGAAATCCATTCAGATACTACTAATTTGCTAATGTTTTTCTTTGCCAGGGGAAAGGAGACATCTTTGGTTTCGTATGAAATCGAAGGTAAATATGTTACATATGTTTATCGAATATCTTGGTTTAAACTCCATAATTCATTATAAATTAATTTCTTAGATTCTAATTTATAATATGTTTCAACTATCCTTGCAGGTAATCTCTAAAGTCTTCACTTGTACAAGTCGCTTCTTTCTATGGTGAGATTCAACTGTGCAAGTTAGCTAAACTATCCTTTCATATTCACTAGGTTGGGTTCCTTGGTTATTTTGGCATGAACACCATACTTGAAGATGGAATTATTTCATTTATTATTATTAGTTTCAAACTTCAGTCATGAACACTACCTATGTGGCTATGGCCTTTTGTATTAAATATTTGTTTTCAAAGTTTTCCTCTAGGGAACTGACACATTTGTAAATAAATTCCTAAAAATTCTTCTTGTGAACTTATTTTAACAACCTTTGTGTCATTATTTTGATAATATACCAATCTTTATTTAAATAGTTTATTGTTTGTAATAATATATATGTATTTTTTAACTTTATTTTGAAAGTTCTTGCATGTAGATAAACTAATATAATTACACGCTCTTCAATTCTTGCAAACAACTATTTATGTTACAATGATTTTATTTACTTATACTCTCAACATACCAAATGTATATATAATATCTGTAAAAACACATTTATGTCTCCAGGTATAAATTGTCTACAAGCATTGAAAAGAGTTGTACATGTACAAATAATTACAATATTAATTCCTGCCTTATAAAATGTAGAAATCGTTTATATATATATATATATATATATATATATATATATATATATATATATATATATATATATATATATCTTTTTGCTATTATTTTAATTCTATTATTTATACTCTTAATCTATTATACAGTCTGAAAACAACATATTACTCCTTTTTCATAATCATTATGTTTCTCATTTCAATCAAAGTTTTTCCAACTCCACATAAGTATAAACTAAAAGTTCTACTTTATGAATAATATCCTATCAATTCATAACAGTCTCTTTTCCTCTTATGTCATCTTACATAATCAATTGGTTTTGCATTTTGTATAAATTATATTCTAGATTGTAACATGAATATTCTATTTCATTTCCCTCTTTCTCTAATATAACACAAATACAATTCTCTTTCCTTTTTAAAATAGATAAAAGAATAGAAGTTAGAGATACCAACTTAAAAACAGTATTTCTTTTCTCTGGAAAATTAATGGTCAAACACTTTAGCTCCTCCCAACCTTGAAACAACAACACATCTAGTGTCTCCCTGAACATACAAGGCTTGCAACTTTTCTTTCATGTTTGTTTCTTCTTGCTGCTCTTCTGTATCTTTTTCTCTCCATAATAATGATACATTAACAAGTAAAACCATAGATATATCCCATATACCACTCTATTGTTGGTTAATAACTACCTCCACATCACCAATAGGTGTCACATAGTTATCTTCTCATTAATGAGCCCATGTTTACCACTCTTGAGGACAACTCCTTGTCTTTTAGGAAACAATTAATTGGACAATATCATAATTCCTCAAATAAATCTAATCATTCTGATGCAGGTTACCCTACAAAACCCAGAATATTTTTACATCTCATGCATATACAAATGCGTCTTCAATATCAAGCTCCGAAATTCCCCATTCCAGCTATTCCCCAAACACTTTCAATATGCGGAAGCATTTAAACATATGCAATAAAATCATAACCCGACAATCTTCACTCAAAGGTTCCTTCATGAATGGAAATCTTTTCCCTTCTAATGGTACGAAACCATACACTCCACAATCAATTTTCCATGGGATTAAACCTAAGCTTCAAAACTTCATGCAAAAGTTTGTCAAACACCACTCAAATATCAAGAATTTAACAAATCGACTCTGTTTCTGTTAATTAAGCACGTCCTTGCCTTTTTAAAACAAACTTGATATTGGTTGAACAGCCAACCCATTCAACGCCATAATAAACCATCGTTTCATCTATCAATTTAATCTTCGACCAGGTTCAACTTAATCTAAAGCATCAACAATCATAGTTCCTACGAAATCATCATTTCCAGTCGATATTGAAGCCACCGCTTTAATATCCTCCCATCCTTTTACAGGTCTGGACTTTGTTTTCAACGCCTCAACAAGGCCCTGCACAGTTTTATCAATTCCCTTTTTTTAAGGAAACTGGATTGGCTCCTGAACTAACATTCAAAAGTCCCAGCTTTATAATTTCCCATGCTAAAACAGATGCAGTAGTTGTCCCATCACCTGCTGAATCATTGGTCTTACTTGCAACCTCCCGGATCAAAGTTGCTCCTGCATTTTCCATTGCATCAGGAAGTTCAATAGCACGAGCAATTGTAACTCCATCATTAACAACTTTTGGAACTCCAAATTCATCTAACACAACATTACGACCTCTAGGTCCCAACGTAACCCCAACCGCATCAACCAATTTGTCAATGCCTATCTGCAATGCAACGCAGGACACCTGATCGAAGGCAATATCCTTTGCCGCCGCTTTCACAACAAGCCGGCTTCTTCTTCCCCATTGCTTCGCATTCAATGCTATCGGCCTCGCCAACAGGCACTGTTTCGGTAAGCCCTTGCTATTCTCTTATCTGACGTACTGATTTAACTCGCTTCAATGCTAACTTATGCAAATAAGTGTCCTCAGCCAATTACATTAGCGTTAAAACGCCTTTATAACAGGTTGATCTGTATATAAACACCGCAACTCTCCCCTGTTTTATCTGCACAGTTGTATGATAAATTGGTGGGTTTAAATCGCTCTTGGCAAACTCTTCAAATTTCGATTTCTTACCATAACGTCGATGCAATTTCTATTTGGGATCACCACTTGCCGGAATGATATGTCACGTAAGTTTCGCATAGTTCATATCGCCGACGCCACAATTCTGGAACCAATTCACTCCAAAATTGATTATAATCTTCGCCTCCAGTTTTATTGCAATATGATGGGATATGCAATTTCTCCCGCTCAGATGACAATTACACAGAATCTATACAGTAAACACCGTTTATTTTCCTTTGGCAAGATTCTGAAGCAATTGCCGCATTGATGATCTTCGTGTCACTCTGTGCTATCACCCTGTTCCAATAAGAATTCACTCACTCACAATTTGTATGTTAATGACTTTTCCACACTCACAAAATGTGACAGTGCCGAGACTGAATAAAACACAGAATTCATATAATTTTCATAAGAACACACAGACTACCATCATTTCAAACAATTTCTCAGAAAAGAACAATGTCCGAACTTCACAATTCGTTGTATAATGGTGCATTCAATATTTATTAAAATCACAATAAACAGTAGAACAACTCTCGGCCTTTGGCCCAATTATACAGTAAAAATGACCCCTGTCAATCGATACAGTTCACCCACATTCTGAGCTTACGCTCCACACAAAACCTATTCTAATCTACCTGATCTATTTTTTGCCTTCTAAGCTCATTAATCTATACAAATTGAATTGAACTGATTTAGGTTCAAACCCCTTTAATCACTCAACAAAGTCCTCAAATATCTCAACAAAATCCTAAAATCGCTCCTGAATCCCTAAGGGTCCTCTCTCACCCAAAATTAATGAAACTAATTTCTAAATTAATATTTAGAAAAATCTCCCATCCCTTTACATCCTCCACTGACCAAATATAATTTAATCACTCAAAAGCCTATTAATATTTACATAAATTTAATGTTTTCTCAAAAACATGAGACCCCTTAGTTTTAATAAATACAAAGAAGTTTTCTGAGTCTATGCTCCTGCATCAGACTCCCAAGGTAGAAAATGATCATGATCTCCAAATCATGCGTTTTAAATCTTTTTCCGCCTGGATCCCACATTTTTTTTTGTAACTCATCATCTATATCTGTTGTTTGCTTCTTTTCTCCAGGTCTCCATATCTTATGCTGTCTTGCTCCAATTTCTGCACTTTCACAACTTGTCTCCGTCTTCATTTTGTTGCTGCTGCTTCTCTTACTTGTTGATGTCTTCCTCTGAGACACTTTCAACATGATTCTTCTGATTAAATCAATTTCTTTGTCTAATAAATCTTCAGACTGCTGATTTCTTGCTGCCTGCTGAGCTAAGACGGCTTGCTCAGTTTTTACTTTCTCTATTTGTATTGTCACTTGCTGACTTCTTGCCTCTATGCTTGTTTCTATTCTGACTGCCACCCGATCATCCATTCCCTCTTGTCTTCTGGAACAGAAAACCTCTTCTCCCTTCATTTGACTGCTCGACTGAGTCAAATATTCACCAGTACCTGCAACAATACTTGCATTCACAAAACACTTGTTAGAATAAAAATCATAAGGCCTTAGTGCCTTACTTCCCACTGCCAGCACTTCAGTATGCTGATCCCAATCATTCTTGAGACTATTAGTTAGTCTTTCCTCGACATCATCTTCTTCAAGAATACCTCTGTGTTCTGGAACCTCTTTATTTCCATTCATCTCTGTTTTTATATTCTGAACACTTATCCTTTGTGCTTCTAGTCTCTGCTCCAGAACCCTTAACTCATGCCATAAACCTGTCATCTCCTTTGAGGAACTTTCTGTGCAATCTTCAATACTTTCACAAGCCAAGCTTTCTGTTGTCACCATCTCATCATCTGTTATCATAACATAATTCTGATTCTGAAATCCTGCAATAAAATCAGTTATCTGTCCATCACTTAATAAAAACAATTGATCATCATCATGTATCATCCCTGCATTCATACACAACTTGTCAGTTTGAAAACTACAAGTTTCAACAACTTTAACTGTCGGTTCATATACCAACTCTTCCAGCTGAATCTCCTTTTCATTCATATGAACTTCCTCCTGTACTGTAACAGTAAAAGCATCACTGCTTTCTTCTTCAGAGTACTTATCTCCTGAAAGACTCCTTTCCACACTTGCGACAGCTTCACAAGATTGCGCATCCTCCTCAGCCCCTGTAACCACATCAAAATTATCAGCTACAAAAATACAAGAGTTCACATTATCCAGTTGGTCTGGATCTACCCAATAACTCAAGAAATCATCAATGGTCTCCTCCTCTATTTCATCAATGGAAACCTCCTCTTCCAACTCAGCTGCTCTGAATTCTTCCTGTCTCAACTGTACATCCATCATCTGCTCGAGCTTCTTCAGCTCTTCTGTTAACTGCATGTTTATCTGTCGATCCCTTTTCTGCTGTAGCCTCTGCCACTTCACTCTCTTCCTCATCATCCAACCATGTCTCTGGCCTTTCATATTTTCCTGCAACAACTCCATCAATAACTCAAGATGAATTGTGATCTCAGCTTTCTCTTTCTCGTACTATTCATTAGTCCACTGCTTCAATATGCCATTTGCCTTAGCATCTTTCTCCCTCATTCTAATGTGGTTTCCCTCCGAACCTCTGCTTTCTCCTTTATGACTTTCAGTAGTCATTTCCTTCGCCATGAGTTTCTCACTCATGAGTTGCATCAAGCCTCTGCAACAATAACCTCTCAATTGCCACTTACCTCACCAATCCCTTCCTCCGGATCTGGACTTTTGGTAATCACCCGGTCCTCTGCTGGAACCTTTTGAGCATTCTCCACTGCTCCTTTAGGCTTTTCTCACCTGCAACTCTTAAGAACACACTTGTCCTTTTCATTCAACCTCCATTGAATCTTTAGGTTCTGCCACACACCTAGAATCCTATGTTGGATTTCATCACTGCTCTCAAGCTGTGATCTGCTTCTTCCTGCTGAGATTTCTCCACTATGCCTGCAACCAAATTTTGTAAATAGTCTTCAAACTAGAGCTAAATATCAACTACACAATCTCACCTTTCAAGATCCTGTTGATCTCGCTTCCTTCCTCAACTGCACTTGCATACCTGTGCTGCCATCTTCATCAGTTTCACAATCCGACATTCATTCACCACATGCAAATAACTAAATTAAATTAAAAAAAAAACTTGAATCCTCTCCCAGAGCTATTTCAGCTCTTCAACAAAACCTTCTGTTTGCATTCAGAAAACAAACATTCTTCAATCTCAACAGAGCCAGGCTCTGATACCAAAAATTGATGTAGGTTACCCTGCAAAACCCAGAATCTTTTTACATCTCATGCGTATACAAATGCATCTTCAATATCAAGCTCCGAAATTCCCCATTCCAGCTATTCCCCAAACACTTTCAATATGCGGAAGCATTTAAACATATGCAATAAAATCATAACCCGACAATCTTCACACAAAGGTTCCTTCATGAATGGAAATCTTTTCCCTGCTAATGGTACGAAACCATACACTCCACAATCAATTTTCCATGGGATTAAACCTAAGCTTCAAAACTTCATGCAGAAGTTTGTCAAACACCACTCAAATATCAAGAATTTAACAAATCGACTCTGTTTCTGTTAATTAAGCACGTCCTTGCCTTTTTAAAACAAACTTGATATTGGTTGAACAGCCAACCCATTCAATGCCATAATAAACCATCGTTTCATCTATCAATTTAATCTTCGACCAGGTTCAACTTAATCTAAAGCATCAACAATCATAGTTCCTACGAAATCATCATTTCCAGCCGATATTGAAGCCACAGCTTTAATATCCTCCCGTCCTTTTACAGGTCTGGACTTTGTTTTCAGCGCCTCAACAAGGCCCTGCACAGTTTTATCAATTCCCTTTTTTTAAGGAAACTGGATTGGCTCCTGAACTGACATTCAAAAGTCCTAGCTTTATAATTTCCCATGCTAAAACAAATGCAGTAGTTGTCCCATCACCTGTTGAATCATTGGTCTTACTTGCAACCTCCCGGATCAAAGCTGCTCCTGCATTTTCCATTGCATCAGGAAGTTCAATAGCATGAGCAATTGTAACTCCATCATTAACAACTTTTGGAACTCCAAATTCATCTAACACAACATTACGACCTCTAGGTCCCAACGTAACCCCAACCGCATCAGCCAATTTGTCAATGCCTATCTGCAATGCAACGCGGGACACCTGATCGAAGGCAATATCCTATGCCGCCGCTTTCACAACAAGCCGGCTTCTTCTTCCCCATTGCTTCGCATTCAATGCTATCGGCCTCGCCAACAGGCACTGTTTCGGTAAGCCCTTGCTATTCTCTTATCCGACGTACTGATTTAACTCACTTCAATGCTAACTTATGCAAATAAGTGTCCTCAGCCAATTACATTAGCGTTAAAACGCCTTTATAACAGGTTGATCTATATATAAACACCGCAACTCTCCCCTGTTTTATCTGCACAGCTGTATGATAAATTGGTGGGTTTAAATCGCTCTTGGCAAACTCTTCAAATTTCGATTTCTTACCATAACGTCGATGCAATTTCTATTTGGGATCACCACTTGCTGGAATGATATGTCACGCAAGTTTCGCATAGTTCATATCGTCGACGCCACAATTCTGGAACCGATTCACTCCAAAATTGATTATAATCTTCGCCTCCAATTTTATTGCAATATGATGGGATATGCAATTTCTCCTGCTCCGATGACAATTACACAGAATCTATACAGTAAACACCGTTTATTTTCCTTTGGCAAGATTCTGAAGCAATTGCCGCGTTGATGATCTTCGTGTCACTCTGTGCTATCACCCTGTTCCAATAAGAATTCACTCACTCACAATTTGTATGTTAATGACTTTTCCACACTCACAAAATGTGACAGTGCCGAGACTGAATAAAACACAGAATTCATATAATTTTCATAAGAACACACAGACTACCATAATTTCAAACAATTTCTCAGAAAAGAACAATGTCTGAACTTCACAATTCGTTGTATAATGGTGCATTCAATATTTATTAAAATCACAATAAACAGCAAAACAACTCTCGGCCTTTGGCCCAATTACACAGTAAAAATGACCCCTGTCAATCGATACAGTTCACCCACATTCTGAGCTTACGCTCCACACAAAACCTATTCTAATATACCTGATCTATTTTTTGCCTTCTAAGCTCATTAATCTATACAAATTGAATTGAACTGATTTACGTTCAAACCCCTTTAATCACTCAACAAAGTCCTCAAATATCTCAACAAAATCCTAAAATCACTCCTGAATCCCTAAGGGTCCTCTCTCACCCAAAATTAATGAAACTAATTTCTAAATTAATATTTAGAAAAATCTCCCATCCCTTTACATCCTCCACTGACCAAATATAATTTAATCACTCAAAAGCCTATTAATATTTACATAAATTTAATGTTTTCTCAAAGACATGTGACCCCTTAGTTTTAATAAATACAAAGAAGTTTTCCGAGTCTATGCTCCTGCATCACATTCATATTCGATGCCTAGGACTTATTGATGGGTAATAACACTTCCATAAATAAATTGTATCATTTTTCTCTTTTAGCCATTTGTGCTCAACAATTAATTTTTCCAAATTTCTTCATTTACAAAAGTAAACATAGTAAATATAATCTTTCAATAAGTTATTATAAGCATTAAATGTGTTGATAATTATAATATTCATTTGTATTTCAATGTATAATACTAAGAAAAAACATACTTATGCATATCTAATTGCAAAAATTTCTCAAGCGAAGGGATATCACATCCTCCCCCACTCGAATTTGACATTGTCCCGGTGCCTATTCAATGTCATTCTAGAAACATTTTCCAATATTTCATAAAAATGGAGAAGGATATGCTTCTTTAAAAGCATCCTCCAACTCCCAAGTTGCTTCTTCTAGATTAAAATGTTTCCATTGAACCTTCAGCTGTGTTACATCTCTATTTCGGGACATAACTACTCTCAAGTCTAGAATGTGCAGTAGTTCTGCTAGGAATTCTCCCTTTGGTTTCACTTGTACAACATGTCAATCAATTACATGAGATGGATCATGTACATACTTTTTCAATAAAGAAACATGAAACACATTATGAATTTTAATGTTGGTTGGTAGGGCTAGCTGATAAGTTATATGTCCAACTTTGGCTAACACCTCAAAAGGTCAATAATATCTGGGTGAAAAATTGGTACAACTACCAGTCTAAGTATTTTTTTCTTGGGATTGACTTTTAAATACACATGATCTCCCACATTAAGCTCTTTCTAATTTCTTTTTAAGTCTGCATAACTTATTTGAAGATCTTTGGTTGTTTTCAAATTTGCTTAACCTGCTTGACCACTTCTTCTGTTTCCTTTAACAATTCTGGTCCTAATACTAATCTATCTTCAGGGTGATCCTATCTTAGGGGTACCTTGCATCTTTTTCCATACATGACTTCAAAAGGGATCATTTTCAAGGAGGTTTGATATCTATTGTTATAATCAAATTCTACTAAGTGCAAATAATCCTCCCATTTTGTTTGTTTTTCTTTAACATATATCCTTAACATTTCCTCTAATATATGATTGGTCCTCTTTGTTTGACCATCAGTTTGAGAATGATGGGATGTACTAAAGTTTAAATTTGTTCCCATGTTTTCAAACAACCCTTTCCAACATTTGGATGTGAACTTTTCATCCCTATTTGAAATTACAACTTTAGGTATCCCATGAAGTCTGAGGACTTACATTATGAATAGTTATGTAATGTTTATGGACTTAAAAGTGGATTTGTCTAGGATAAAGTGTGCAGCTTTGCTAATTTTATCAACCATGACCATAATGGATTCATGATGTTTCCTAGTCTTTGGTAGTCTAGTGATAAAATCCATTGAAATTGTCTCCCATTTCCATTATGGAATGGGTAGGGGTTGCAACAACCAAGCAGGATGTTGATGAGATGATTTAACTTGTTGGCACTCAAGACATCTAACTACATATTCTACAGTCTCATTTTTCATATTTGGCCAGTAAAAATCATTTCTTAACATAGTAATCGACTTTTTATAACCAAGATGACCAATTGTTGGTTTTTTGTGCACCTTGTTTAAGACAAAGAATTTCATATTTATATCATCACATATATAAATTTTGCCTTTAAAAAACAATAAATCTTGGTTGTCCATTAAAAAATCACTTCTCTCCTCATCCAATTTTTATGTTTTCTACACATTTTCCTTGATTTTAAGATATTTTGAATCATAATTTGTAGCTATTTTGACTTGATCTACGCAATTTGTTAACGAAATTGTTGTGGACGTAACACAAATTTGATTAATATTTTTTCTTAAAGCATTAACTATGTTATTTTCTTTCCATTTAATATGTGTAATATCAAAAGCATACACTAATGAAAGTTAACCACCTTACTTGTCTAGGATTTATGTTAGGTTGATCAAATAGATATTTGAGCCTAACATTATATTTCCTTAACTGAAATATTCTCCCTATCAAGTAATGTCTCCATGTTTGAAAGCATGAATGATGGATTCTAGTTATATATCATGAGTATAATAGTTTTTCTCATGTTATTTTAGCTTTCTAAACCCATAACGAATAGCATGACCATCCTACATCAAAACTCCCCCTAGACCTTCCTTACATGCATCTGTACATACCACAAAATCCTTGCTAGGATCAACCAATTTTAAGATTGGAGTTGTGGTCAAGAGTTGTTGTTGGAGGACCTAGTCAGTTTGACCGACTAGTGGAATGGAAAAAGGGCTAGTCATCTTTACCAACTAGACCTAGTCAAGTCGATAGTCTGTAATGTGATGTAAGGTTAACTAATGATAGTTTAAGCAACATAATCAGTCAAACAGTTAGTTAGACCTGCATAATTATCTCGTTATTCTATATATATTTGTATGTATAGCAATGTAACATGTTGGATTGATACATAATAAGGAACACATATGTGTGTCTTGGTTATCTCTCCATTACTGTATTTATCATATCTCTATATGCTTACTATATAGTTTCTTGAAGTTTGTCTACTAGTAAAAAATGTATGTTATTCGCTAGATTACAACATTGGTTTCGTTGCCAGTAGTCAGAACTCGAATCATACATTATGCAAGTATAAATGTTAAAATTAGACGAGATACAGTTATGGTGGGAAGCAAAGATTAATAATTATTTAAATAACTACACATGAAGGAATTGGTTGTCTCTTGCGGAAGCCAGAGCTAACTATTTTAAAAAACCACATGAGAATTTTATAAAAGGTGCTCCAGTGGAGATCAAAAATTTCCACGACAACGTCACCAATGAAAAAACATCAAAATGAAACTGACACCCAACTATTACTGAAATTTTCAAATGATGGTCGAACGAACTTATATGAGTGGATCGAGTCGATTCTAGAAGATTACTCCGAAGAACAAGCCCTCGAAGACCAAAATTTTGTTGAACATATAAAGCCTTGATTTTACGACGACTTACTGTAATAGCCTTGGTTAAAAATCCATGTAAAATATATATAAGACCACAATCATGGGACACGTATTCCAAGCTGAATGGTGGGAAAACATCGTAGTGGGTGTTCATTTCAGTTATTATGGCTAAAGAAAATTGGAAAAGGCTTTGGAAAGGAAAGAGGCATTAATTGGCATTTTATTTATGAAAATAATGAAAAATAGGAGAAAATGAAGGTGAAAGGTCAAATGTTTCATGTGAGGAGGAAATGAAGGAAAATAATGGAAATTGAAGAAAATAGAGGCCTCGTTAATAAAAAGGCTTATGAGGATCAGTTGGTAAGATTTTCATAGGTTCTGGTGGAGCTCTCTTCTAATCTCTCTCTCTCTCATACTCTTGGACACTAGAATTTCCTAGAGCACTCTTGGAGGAGTGTGGAATACTTGGAATTTGGAGCAAGAAGGCAAAGGAAAAGCAGGAATGCACAAAAGGACATTGGGATCAGCAACTACAGTTGGTTTTTCTTGCAAGTATCGAGTTTCATGTATGGTTTCCTTGCTAGTTTTTCCATGCATGGCACATGCATGGCACATGCATGTAGTTTCTTGCTTATGAGTTGTCATTGGCATGGAGGATTGACTAGATTAACGATGGTTTTTCCTAGACTTTTCATTTCTTGGATAGTCATGGTGCTATGGGTTTTACTTTTGTTTTCTGGTTGGTTTTCTTGTGCCTTTGGTTGTGGGTCGAGTTATTAGTGTTGGCATTATGATACAAGTATTATCCTTGATGGAAACTCTACAGGTCAACTCAGTTTTGATAAGAGGCTAACAGGAATATTCAGAGGCAATACGACAGTGGTACAGAGGATCATGAAGATGGATCTAAGGTTTATTGATTAGAATAAAGAAGTTGAAGGAAGAAGGTGATGTAAGAGCAATTTAAGAGATACACACAGGTTCACTTAGTCCAAGCAGCGTATACACAAAGGTACTCAGAACAAAAATAGCATATAACGTGCACACGCACTCCCACAAAAGGAAAAGCACGTACATGTCGAAAACCATGGTTTTCGTCTGAGGTATTTGGTCCAAGGTATATTGGACCATGATATTGACCCTAGGTATTTAGTCTGAGGTATTCGGTCTGTGGTATTTGATCCAAGGTATTGGTCCTAAGTGGATTTGGTCCATGGTATATAGAAAGGCCAAAAACTATATAAATAAGAGAGGATCATAAGGCCATATGTGCAAGTGAATAATATTCTAAGGAATACTTCTATCTGAAGTATATTTTATGTTGCAAGGTTATGTTTGGGACTAGATCTGAAATATTTATGTGCACCTTGAGTTCAATATTGGATCAGGATCTTGAGACCTGAAATGACTTATTCTTGAATGATATGATATTGGTTGAGGCTAGATCTGATGTTTTTGCATCTATTTTATTCATTATCTTTCATGATCTGGGTTTGTCTGAAGTTTGGAATTGCAGCAAAGTTCCGAGTCAATATTTTAATGTCTGTAAGCAAGTTCGTCTTGGCAAAAGAGCGTATACACGCAGGTCCTATTCTTTCAATTAGCGTATACAAAAGAAAAGCTTGATACTTAGAGATGACTGATCTATCAGATCAGTATTGCTGATTTATTGCTACTGCCATTCTACTGTTGTCTGTCAATGAAGTCTTCTTAGATCCGAATGTAAATCTGAATGCATAAGTAGGTTGATATTTGATTGATTGTATAAGTGAGAAGAATTGTTTTCTGTTGTCTGCCTGTGTAAAGTTATGTAAGTACACTACTGGTTGGTACAATTTGTAATTTAGAGATTTTATGATTCAGAATCTTTAGAGGTATATGCAGGTTGGGCTGAAGGAAGTAGCGTATACACGCAGGTTTTCTTCATTGAAGGAGTGTATACATTCTAACACATGAATTTTTGAGGTTTCAATTGGTTCTGAATGTTGATACAGGTTTTTGGGTTCGGCACAGTGTTCTGATGACAGTGATCTGATTGTTTCAAATTAAATTCATGTTGGTTGATGAAGTATGAGTTTCTAAATTTCTAATGGGTTATTGATGAGTCAAGGTCTTCATATGTCTTGATATGTGCTAGGAGCATCTAGTCTAAAAATTCATGAAATGTGGTCCCTGGTGGAAGAGTGGAGTAATCTGTAGGCTAGCACCTATGTACTAGTAAACATATGTAACAGCCCAAAATAAATATCTAATTAACTTATTAACATTAACTTAAATCAGAGTGGCCCTTACCTAGCCAAATAAACATGTGATTAATAAAACTAAATTCAACTATGAATAGTGCTTACTTGTGGTAGAAGTAGGCTTACCACAACAAGGTTTTGGGGACGACTCTCCACCCAACCGTAGGCTCAATTGTGCAAGGATTCTGCTACAACTGGCCACCCCCGAGCCCTCAATCAACGTACTACTGCCAGTGACTCCTAAGTCTTAGTATACCATTCTCCCAAGAGAATGAAAGATAGAATCTCGGAATGATAAAATGCAAGAATGCCTCTCATCTTCCTCGCCATCTATTAAATAGAACAAACAATGGAAGAGGAACCACATGCACACACTCCATGTGTCTCATGCAACTTTCTTTTGATTTCTTTCTTTTTGATAGTTTCCTTTTCTTGTTTTATTTCCTTCTTTTTGATAGTTTCCTTTTCTTGTTTTATTTCTATTTATTCTTATTTAGAGTTTTTGTATGGTTATTACTATTTTTATTTTTATTATTTTTATTTATTTTCTTGTATATATTTTTTAATATCATTTATTATTTAACATTTATGATTTATTATCTTTATTATTTTTATTATTTATTATTAAGTGATTTATTTATTATTATTAATTATTATTTGTGCATTATTTATTATTCTATTATTATTTATTATTTTTATTATTATTTATTATTTTTATTATTTATTATTTATTATTTATTATTTATTAACTTCATGTTTCCAACACCCTTTACTGAACTAGTATAACCAGCAGGCATTGAAAGTCTCCAACACCCCGAGAAATCTCAAGGAATCTCTATCCTTTTTCCCACTTTCGGCACCAGGCATAAGCCTGACCCAGTCTGTATCCTAGTCCAAGGCTGGCCCCAAGGCTCGCGCCTGACTCAGACCTCATCTACCCCAAGGCAGGCATCCGATCCGGTACTCAATGACCCCGGGCATCTCACAAGGCTGGCCCACTCCCTCCACAACTACTAAGGCGCACAGCCCCAGGCATTGAAGTCCTTTACATCCCTTCCAGACTTCGGCATCCCAATCCAATACTAGGCACCTAGCCTAGAACATCAGGCACTTGGCCTCCTCAAGATGGTCCCATAGCCCTTCTAGAGCTATCCATCAAGAGCTATACACGAGACAAAGGAACCACTGGCATATGTAGTGTTGATTGAGTTTGTCCCCAGCCCATATGGTGTTACTTATTCTCCCTCGTGCGTATGGGCTCGCACAAGATCATCAAATAAACCGGCCCTCTCGACCCATTTGTGGAGTCCTGTCAATCATCACACCTCAACATGCAACCAATGCATCAGCTATACCATCATAGTATCATAGAAAATAATCCACATGCCAAGTCTTGCATGTCATCATGAGAACATTCATCATTATGAATAATAACGAACTGCATGCTTATGCATGTCATAAATTTGTATGAAACTATCACATGCTTCACCTCATGAAATACTATCATAAGTTATGACATCAAAATATTTACATCAAAGACATATCATGACTTCACATAATAAATGAACCACATGTCACTAAACCTCATATTATAGCATCATAATTCCTATGCCACGTTATGCATATCATATCCATCATGAGTATTCAACATTAAATACTTGTCATCACATAGTAAATGAATATGTCAATATACCTAGACATAACATCATAATGCCTATGCATATCATCATCATCATAAGTATACATCATCACTATTGTAACAACTATATAAATATGAATCACATGAGCATGATCACCCTCATACCATCATATCATGAAACATCGTTAATCTGAGAAACATTTCAATACTTATCAAATATAGAATAATATTCTATAAGCATTCTTATCATGATTCATCAATTTCATTTACTTGTACAAACATTGAATATCAAGTATGAACTAACATTATTCTTAATCTCTCACCACTTATTCTTCCTTCCCCAATGAAATTCATTGCTAATATGTTACCATTTGTATAATCATTTAAATCATCAATATCAAGTTAAAATTCCATGATCACTATACATATTTTTCTTATCCAAATAGCACACATACAAGAGGTCATCCTTATTTAAGTCTTATTTTATGCTTAATCTACCTGCATGAGGGCTTGTTGCCCCCTCATGATTTATTCATTAGTTGCATAATTTTCATTGTTCATCCTAAAAAGATTTGCTTTTCTCATCAAGTTTCCACTTGATCTCTATTAGTGTAGATTCACCCATGTTCAAGTTGGAATAGGGATTCTTCCACTTTAATTTTCACTCATTAAATATTCAGTTTAGACTTTGAAATGATTGGAACCACTACCATCATTATCATCTATGAATGATTTGGTATGCCCATTGTATTTTGGCAATAACTTCTTTCAATACTAATGACGCGCACTAGTAAGTTGTTTTGTATGAGGTAACAATATATGATCAATCCACTCCTGAGTGAAATTTATTCAATTTCACCCTTTATTAGTTGAATCTCACTTCTTTTGCCAATTTATATGTAATCCTTATCAAAGTCTCATTATAGAATTTCCAACTATATTTCCAACAATATTTCTTCCTACACTTCATGCTCAATGTTTTCTCATTAGTCTACATCATGTATTTCTTTTTCAAAAAGTTAAACAATTATTATCCTTGGAACATTTTCCTAGTTTATCATTGGTCATTTCTCATCAATTACAAGTGCTTAGAACTTCCTATAATGACACTTATATAGGTCATCACTTTGACCTTACCAATCATGTTGACCAATCCACTTCGTGTTTACTAGCTTCAAAGATAGAAATATTATTAAATTGGCCTTGTTTTCTCACCTTTAGTCATACTAGTTTATTTTCCTCCTCTCTCTGAAATGTATAAAATTGTTACACTAGGAAATATTGTTACTATTTCTCCAATCACATAACTTATCTTCTCAAATTGATGAATTTTATTATGGATTCACTTCTTTAATTCAATGTTATCATACCCTTCAGGCCCTTGACAATGACCTTTTTTATTATTTAACTGCGTTAGTTGATCATTAATGTTGCTTCCACTTCTTAAGGTTGTTGTCTATATATTTTTCCATCACCTTATTCTAATAATAGGTTTGTTGTTCTCCCAAGGCTAGTATCTTGTTATCTTAGGTTTATATTTATTAGTTCCCTGAAATTACACCACTATTTTCTCACACCTTCGCCAAATAGCTAGTGTTTCTTTAATTTACATATTAACTAAACTAGTTTTGCATGTATGCCACTTCATATTTAATGGTCTCTTTTACAAGTTCATTCCAAGCTTTTAATGTTACATTATCAAGTAGATAAGATGCATATTGATTTCTTTGTGGACTCATCAATACCACCATAATTTTATTATCATCTTTGTGAAAATAGTTGTGTTGCAAGGAGCATATAAAGAGGTGTCATCCTCATATGAAATTTCTTAATGTTATGAATTGCTTGTTATATCTTCTTTACCTAACCACAAAATTTCCTTCAGGCTATAGTTTATGAGATATAAAAAAGATATCAAAAGAATTGATTCCACTTTTGATTAATGCATGGAAAATGAGATGCAACCATAACTATAAACATGCACAAAATTGGACAAGAAAAATAATCTTCACTAAGTGAAGATTCACATTAATTTCAAAGGCCACCTAATAGCCAACATAATTCTATGTTAAAACATGACTACAAGGAAAAAGGGGAAAAACATTCTAATAGAAATAAAATTAAAACATGGTCAATATTTCAAAATAATTATACCATGAATATTTTCTTACAATTAATCACCAAAATAAAAGAAGAAAAGAGTAGACAAGTTATTACCCATTACTATTTCATGTTCTATAATTTTCCATTTTCATATCTAAATTCCCTTTTAATATAATGAAATGTCGCTTATATAAATTCATTAACAACTTCTATTACTTTAATAGATTATACAATTTACATACAAATACTACATAAAACTGTAACATTTCACCAATTTCATTTTTCCTAATCCATAATCATCCTTCATGATTGATTTTGAAAATATCCATGTAAAGTCTATCTCCATATAAAATTTATTTTTACTTCTATGATATTGACTATTTGTATATTGTATATTTTAATTTCAACACTGAAATATGTGGAATTTAAGAAAAACCAATGTCGCTATCATTGTAAATCATTATAAAAATGGGTATTTTCAAAAATGATATTTTGAATTTTAGTTATACTTCAAACTTTTTAATACAAACCTTTATACTATACATATACATATAACGTATAAGGATAATTCTTAATATTTCTCCATTTTCACTTCAGAATGCTAAATGCAAATTTCATTTTCCAATTTATTTATTTCTCTTAAATTGTTTTAAGTTTCATAATTGTTAGCTATTATAATTTAGTTGAGATTACGGATTTTCATTATAAAGGTAGAAAAGTTTTGCAATCCTGATGAGGAAAATATTTTTCCAGATTTTGAAGAACATGCCAACTATGATCATGTTGCTGAAAATTCTTGCTGAAAATTCTACTTTAGTCTAGAAGAACTTTTTGGTACCCTATTTTTTAAGACAAAAGACTATGGTTTGATGTTTCTTTTAGGATGGATGGGAATAGAAAAGATGACATAGTTTTGAGCTCCTGTAATGAAGAAAAATAAAATCATTTCCAGCTCAGATTTAAACGATTAGTTGCCAGTTTTAGATTCAAGCTTTGAAGAGTATCCTTTGTAGGCCTGGGTTTCAAGAGGAAACCAGAGGAGAGAATTTCCAGCCTTAGTCATGGAAATAACAACACATAATTAAAGAATTACACTTTTGGGTAATTCAGTCCAAACAAAATCGAATGGGAGGATAGCAGAAAATGGAGGCTGGCAGGTTGATTTGACAAAGAACTCAGTCAACTAGCCAGTCTGCCAACATAATCTTGACTTTTCTGAGAAATGTTTCCCTAATCCATTCTGTTTTGCTATTGATGAACCAGTTAAAAGTGTTTGCATTCCAAGAGATGACGTCAACAATGTGTTCAAAGTCTCATTCAAAATCAATGGATTGTTGTTTTAGAGGCACATTTTAATACCTTCTATGACTGGAATCAACTCAGCCTGGCTATTTACTTTCATGCCATTATTCTGTAGAAACACTACCTTCATTAGGCCATTCTAACTACTGATATGAAACAAAAGCTCTGCTATAAGGAACAATATTTGCATCTATTGAAAGTAATTTTAACTTTAAAAACACTGGATGGAAATTATGTAATATGTTAAAAAAAACTACCACTGACAAAACAAAAATTTCATACGGTCCTCCTCAGAACATTTTTGACAATCTTGAAAAAATTATGGAATTGTTTCTCCTTGGAAATTGCTTTACTCATGACAAATTCACTGAATTTCATCGTCTTGTCCCATAATTGGTTCACAAAAAGAAGCCTCATACACAGTGTATATATATATATATATATATATATATATATATATATATATATATATATATATATATATATATATATATATATATATATATATATATATATATATATATATATATATATATGTATAGATCTCAAACTTAATGTATTAGCCCTTGGCTATGATATAATTTTATTTCCCATAACCTCAAGGTAAATAAACTAGTTTTAATGATAAAATAGAAAATTAAAAGAATTTTTTTTATGTATAAAGTGCACTAGTTATGGTCACTATTTCCCAATCTGGTCCCCTAAAAGTGGGTAATTCTCAACGCTTGGTGTGCCTTAGTACTTCTGAAATTGGAATATTCATAAATTGGTAACGGTGCAGGTGCGCAATCTCGATGTCATCTCCGAAAAGCAAATTCACGGCCACGGTGATTCTTTGTAGACCGCTAAGATTCCAAAGCCCTAAGAAGAATTTGTGAGCTGAACAGTGCGACAGAGTGGAGTTTGAACTGGGTGGCCAAGTGAACTGTGCGGCGGAGTTAATCGTGCTCAAAGCTGAAAGGGAATGCATCATGCGCCGGGTAGATATATGTAACACTCAAATAGTGTAGGGATGGAGTCTTACTTGTAGAAACCTTTAATAAATAGCAAACAACCCAAGAACTCAAAAATACCACCGTTACTGCTACACCCACTACACGACATGTTTAACTAACTACAAGAAAAACTTAAAATGACACGGGGTAAACGAGCAGTGACCACTTAGATCCAGTGCAAACTCCACTTTTAGGCAAAAAAATTACAGTTTAAAAGAGGTCAGAAGCCTTAAGCTATGAAGCTCGAAGAGACAAATGTGAAAAATAACAGAAAAATTAAGACCTTGGGGAAGCAAATGTGAAAAATGACAAAAATGATCCGAACGAAGGAAGGGCTATAGCAGTAAGAGAAAATTTGATGATTTGTAAGTCGAACCTGATTTGCGTACGGTCTAACCTCCTCCTGTACAAACCTCTCCAAGCCTAATGAAGAATCAGATCAGGGCAATTTCGGTGGAAGTTTGGTCTTTGAATGTCGTGAGTTTGAAATAAAAATGTCTAGAGCAAACCTGGGGTGATTTTGGCATAAGTATACTCTTAACTGGTGTAATTTTTCAAGGGCTTGTATTGAATGAGAGTGTGCAAGGCTCTCATAGTTTTGTCAAACGTCTACTTTTTAAATAGAATGAGTTTTAATTTCAAAGAGATGACGCCATATGCAAATCTGATTTTACCAAAATGGAATGAGCTTCAAAGGGATGATGCTAGGTGCAAATCCGAGTGATGTTCGCTATAATTTTCGATTCGAATGGCATGAATTTTGAAAGGGCTGATGTCCAAGGTAAGTTTGGGGAAAGTTGGCACAAGTCTGCTATTTGAATAGAATCGTAATTTCTTGGATGCGCGTTTCTTGACACACTTACAGAAGAAATAAATCCTCATTCTATAAAAAACATTTTTATTTCAATAATCCTCTATGGATAGAATCATTAGGAAGTGACTATAATAAAAATAAAATAAAAAAAATCATTTAGATCAAAGTTTTGTACATTAAAATGTCTATAGGTCCTAAGAGTTGAACCTAGGCTCTGATACCATATGTAACACCCCAAAATAAATATCTAATTAAATTATTAACATTAACTTAAATCAGAGTGGCCCTTACCTAGCCAAATAAACATGTGATTAATAAAACTAAATTCAACTATGAATAGTGCTTACCTGTGGTAGAAGTAGGCTTACCGCAACAAGGTTTTGGGGACGACTCTCCACCCAACCGTAGGCTCAATTGTGCAAGGATTCTGCTACAACTGGCCACCCCCGAGCTCTCAATCAACGTACTACTGCCAGTGACTCCTAAGTCTTAGTATACCATTCTCCCAAGAGAATGAAAGATAGAATCTCGGAATGATAGAATGCAAGAATGCCTCTCATCTTCCTCGCCATCTATTAAATAGAACAAACATTGGAAGAGGAACCACATGCACACACTCCATGTGTCTCATGCAACTTTCTTTTGATTTCTTTCTTTTTGATAGTTTCCTTTTCTTGTTTTATTTCCTTCTTTTTGATAGTTTCCTTTTCTTGTTTTATTTCTATTTATTCTTATTTAGAGTTTTTGTATGGTTATTACTATTTTTATTTTTATTATTTTTATTTATTTTCTTGTATATATTTTTTAATATCATTTATTATTTAACATTTATGATTTATTATCTTTATTATTTTTATTATTTATTATTAAGTGATTTATTTATTATTATTAATTATTATTTGTGCATTATTTATTATTTATTATTATATTATTATTTATTATTTTTATTATTTATTATTTATTATTAAGGGGAGGGATATTACAACATATTGGCTAGTACAAGAGCTAAGGGGTTGTAGTTCCCTTCTAGTAGAAGCAGTAGAACGAGAGAAGGTTGTAACCTTCTGCAGGTAGAAGCCTGTGTACTGGTATGATTCTACACCAGTAAAAGATTGTAAACACATTTTCTTATTATTAAAAGAAGACAGAGATGACAACAGTAGATGGTTTTCACCCACATTGGGTTTCCACCTTAAATCTTGGTGTTCATGTGTGTTGCTTATGTGTAATGGTTTATTATGTTTATACTGCACATGGTTATTGTTTAATGATTGATGAAGTACCGATGCACTGATTAAAGATCAACATATGATGAATTAACTGAATCATAAGTTTACTGCATAAACGTTGGTTTCCTTAAAGACAGTTGCGTGTACATGCTAGTTCCCCTCTCCGAAGTAGCGTATATAAATCTAATTATGAAAAAGAAAAATTCTTGATATGATAATACTTATTCACCCCCCCTCAGTATTATTTCCAACAATTGGTATCAGAGTAGGTCCTTCAGAAGAAGCTTGATCGCTTGAAGGAAGATCCATCAAGATGAATAATCACGAAATCATGGGATCCATCAGACCACCAATCTTCAATGGGAGAAACTTTGTTTATTAGAAAATAAGAACCACAACCTATCTACAATCTCTTGGAACAGCTGTCTGGTAAATTGTGGAAGGAGGATATAAATTTCCAACAGCAATTACTACAGACACGGCAGGTAAAAAGTGATATGAAACCAATGCCAAAGTTGTCAATACTTTATTGGGAAGTTTGTCACAATTAGAGTTTTTCAAAGTCATGCAGCTCAAATCAGCCAAAGAGATATGGGACAAAATCATTCAGAGCTACAAAGGAGACTCTCAGGTAAAATGGGCTAAGCTTCAAACTCTCGGAATTTAGTATGAAACTCTTACCATGCATAGTGATGAGAGTATAGCTAGTTACTTCGTACGTATAGATGAGGTTGTTAATTGTATGAAGAATCTAGGTGAAGAAATAAAGGAAGTTACCTTAGTTGAGAAAATTTTGAGATCCTTGTCTGCTGAATTTGATTCAAAAGTGTCTGCCGTAGAAGAAAAGCAGGATCTATAGAATATCACTATGACACAACTTCACGGAATCCTAACTGCTTTTGAGATGAGAAAAGGAGGTCCATCAGATATGAGAGAAGCCACATTTAAAGCTTCAGCAAAAGGAAAAGAAAAGGAAGAACATAATGAATCAGGGCACATTTCAGAAGAAGAAGATGAGGTAAATTTTGTCAAGAAGCTTCAACGGGTTCTAGAAGGTTCAAAGGTAAGCTACCTTTCAAATGCTTTGCTTGTGGTAGAGTCAGTCATTATGCTACTATATGTCCTCATAAAGATAAATATGAAAAAGGAAAGGAATATGCAAAAGGGAATAGGAAACAAGTTGTGAATAGAAGGAGTTACTATACTCATGAATATAGCGATGGTTTATCTTATAGTGATGAAGATGAAACTGGTCAAGACTATAGACTTCTCATGGCATATGATAGCGATGATTTTTGGGATAGTTTAGAAGAGGATAGTGATGGTTTATCCAATAGTGATGATTATATACTTCTCATGTCTTATGACAATGATGATTTTTGGGATGCTTTAGAAGAGGAAAAATTTCATGAAGAAATATCTAAACTCAAAATTTGTTTAGAAGAAAAGAATATGATCATAGATACCTTGACATACCAACCTGCTAAAAAAGAAAAACACAATGAAAAACTAGAACGTGAAATTGTGGGTCTAAGAAAATATCTTGAGAAAACAAAATCTCTCAATCTTAGATTTTCTAAAGGATTAGAAACTTTAAATGAAATCATCAAAGTTCAACGTTCTCCTCTGATAAAGACAGGTCTTGGATATACTGAAGAAGCATCTCAATCACAAAATCCGTCAACCTCCACCAAAATCTATCTTGATGCAGCAAAGACCAGTGAACAGTATGACAATCGTCAGCAAAGGCATAAAGCTAATCACCAGGTAAATCATACTCAATTTGCTCCAAGGATGAATATAAATATAAGCCACAACCAACCTCAGGCAAATCATACTCAATTTGCTCCAAATATGAATATCAATAGAAACTACAATCAACAGGTAAATAGGTTTGATAGTCGCAGAAACTTCTTTAATGGGCAATGTTTTTCATGTCATAATTTTGGGCACAAAGTTGCTTAATGTGTTGTTTTCAAAACCATCATGACTAGACAAGCATGAAATCGAAGGAATGTAACAGGGATCAAGAGAAGTTCCTATAATAACTTTTCTCCTCTTGAAAATGAAATAGAATGCTCAATTGGTAACAAATTTGGTCGTGAAGAATTTGAATGCAGGAGAAAATTTCAGCAAACACCTAAAAAGGAGAAAATGCCATTAAATCCCAAGATATGGAGAAGGAAAGAATCTCAAACAGAAAGTTGTGGTATAGCCTTCTATGCAGAAGGGCAAGAAAATCAGTGGTACATCGATAGTGGATGCTCCAAACATATGACAAGTGACAAAGAGAAACTTCACTCATATAATGCCTTAGAAAAGGAAAAGAATGTCTCATTTGGAAATGACACTCTAGCTACCATAAAAGGTAAAGGTTTTGTTTTCTTGAAAGAAAAGGTTAAAGTTGGAAATGTTATGTATGTATATGGTTTAAAGCATAGCCTATTGAGTATCAGTCAAATTTGTGATCAAGGAAATGAAGTGGTGTTTCGATCAAATGGATGTGTTGTTCGTGAGCTTGATATAGGAGAGACCGTGATCAAAGGTATAAGAACTCCAAACAACTTATACATACTCAAAGGAGGAAAAAAATAGCGTTATCTAAGCAAAAATGCTGAATACCGGCTATGGCATAGAAGATTGGGACATCTAAGCTTTTCTAAAATAAGAAAAGCATGCAAACTCAAGGTTTTTCGTAGCATCCCAGAAAATACAATATGCAAACCATGTCAAATCGGTAAGCAAACAAGAGTTCACTTCATGGAAAAACAAGGGTCAGCTAGTAATCCTCTTGAACTTATCCATACTTATTTATGCGGAACAACAAGGAAAAAGTCACCTCGTGGAGAAGAATCTTTATTTTGTTCATTGATGATTTTTCCATAATGTGTTGGATAAGTCTTCTAAAGCATAAAGATGAAGCATTTGAAAAGTTCCAAGGCTTCAAAGCTTTGGTTTAAAATGAATCAGATCAAAAAATCAAATTCCTTAGATCTGATCAAGGAGGGGAATTTATATCGGATGAATTATTTTACTTTTGTGAACAACATGGAATAAAAAGGGAGTTTTCCACTGCAAGAACACCTCAGCAAAATGGTGTAGTAGAAAGGATGAACATAACAGTTCAACAAATGGCTCGAGCCATGCTAGATGAATCTGGAACTTCTGCAACCTTCAGGGGTGAAGCTGCATTCGTTGTCGTGACTATTCTCAACAAACCAAATGTTCGGGTAAATAGCACTCTAACTCCACAAGAACTTTGGTATAGTAAGACTCCTACTGTAAAATACTTCAAAGTTTTTGGAAGAAAATGTTTTATCAAAAGGACTGATGAAAAACTTGATAAGTTTGAACACAAATCAGATGAAGGGATTCTTCTTGGTTATTCTTCCAGAATTAAAGGATATAAATGTTATAATAAAATACTTGGGAAAATTGTTGAAAGCATTGATGTTGTAGTTGATGAAAAGGCAGAAATCCGAAACAGATAAAATCAACAGAAAATTATGACAATGAGGAAGATGGGGATTACTTTCCCACATCAAATCAAAATTATATTGAAGAAGAAACCAATGAAGCACCAGAAGAAGATATAATGGTAGAAGAAAAGACTCCGTCCAGGTATGTTCAGAAAAATCATCCAGAAACTCAAATTTTAGGAGAAAAGGAGGCTGGTGTACAAACAAGAAGAACTATTACAGGGACCTCAAGCTATCTAGCATTACTATCCTCCACCGAACCTCAAAATGTAAATGAAGCATGCAAAGATGAATGTTGGGTCAAGGCCATGGATGAAAAACTTGAGCAAATTGAAAAAAAATGACACTTGGAAATTAGTTCCTAGACCTCATGATAAAAATATTATAGGAACTAAATGGCTATCCAAGAACAAGCTGAATAAAAATGGAGAAGTCATTGGAAATAAGGCTAGACTTGTTTGTAAAGGGTATGCTCAACAAGAAGTTATAGATTTTGAAGAAACTTTTGCACCTGTTGCCAGACTTGAAGCCATAAGAATGTTTCTTGCTCTTTCCAATTTTCAGAAATTCAAAGTATACCAAATGGATGTAAAATCAGCCTTCCTTAATGGAGATTTAGAAGAAGAAGTTTATATTGAACAGCCAGAAGGATTCATTCTTGGAAATGATGCAAAACTTGTATGCAGACTCAAAAAGGCTCTCTATGGTCTGAAACAGGCTCCAAGGGCTTGGTATTACCGCCTTGACAAATATCTACACCAACAAGGTTTTACAAAAGGTTCTGCAGATAGCAATTTATATACAAAGATTGAAAATGATAAATTGCTAATTATTGTTGTTTATGTTGATGATATCATTTTTGGTAGCAATGAAGAATCCATGAGTCGGAATTTTTCTTCAGTAATGCAGCAAGAATTTGAAATGTCCTTGCTTGGTGAACTTACCTATTTTCTTGGTCTACAAGTTCAGCAAACTAAAGATGGTATTTTTCTTTCACAAACCAAATATATCAAGCAGATCTTGAAAAAGTATGGAATGGAAGATTATAAACCTGTATGTACTCCAATGGTAACAGGATGTAGTCTCATCTCAAATGATGAATCAGCAGCAGTACATCAACCAACTTATAGATCCATGATAGCAGTCTGCTTTATCTAACAGGTACCCGACCTGACATCTTGCATGCAGTAGGAATAGTTGAAAGATTCCAAGCAAATCCAAAGGAATCACACCTTCAGACAGTCAAAAGAATTTTCAAATATCTTCAAGGAACTCACGACTTTGGAGTATGGTATCCTAGAGATGCAGATCTTACTCTTCATGCATATACAGATGCAAATTGGGCAGGCAGTGTTGATGATAGAAAAAGCACTAGTTGTGGTGCATTCTATATGGGTTCTAGGTTAGTGTCTTGGTTCAAAAAGAAACAAAGTTCAATTGCTTTATCTATAGCTGAAGCAGAATATGTGGTTGTTGCATCTTGCTACACACAACTACTTTGGATGATGCAAACTTTGCAAGACATTCAGATCACATGTACTCCACCCATTTCCATTCTATGTGATAATACAAGTGCCATCATTATTTCAAAGAATCCAGGCATTCACTCCAAGACCAAGCACATACCCATCAAGTACCATTTTCTACGAGAACAAGTGCTTGAACAAAAGGTCAAATTGGAGTATGTCCCCTCCAAAGAACAGGTTGCTGATATATTCACTAAACCACTGCCCAGAGAAACATTTGAATATCTCAGACAAAAGTTGGGAGTTGTTGCTACATCATCCTGCTGTTAAATCCAGTTTTTCAGAGGAAGTTTACTACACGTTGGTTTCATGAAGTATATGTGTGGGTACACGCGAGTTGCCTTGGCTGAAAGTGTGTATATGTTTTTCTAACAAAAAAAAAAAACAATGGTAGCACAGGTTCAGGGGGGGCATTCACATTCCACATTGTTGGCATTATGGTTGCTGAACTCAGCTATTTCTTAGTTGCATCAGTCATTAGTGTGATATAACTTCTTCTGTCATGGTCTATATTTCAATGAGTTCTATTGGTCATATGATGTAATTTATTTCCCCAATATCCTTGGGATGGATGATGTAATAATTGTTGTATTTATGTCATGTATAAACTTTGGTATATCCCCACTTGGTTGGGTGATTGATGTATGTATGAGTTCGTGGTCATAGGGAGGTCATACTCACTTTGTTGAGTTATAGTGTCATGTTATTATATTGAATCATCTCTCTGTAGACTCGGCATGTACTCAGGGGGAGTATGGATAGCATCATGCAAAGGAGGAGAGTAGAGTGGTCCGCCCTTTGCCCTTGATGTCAAAGGGGGAGAGTATTTTGGTATTTTGGTGTTGTATGGTATCTCTAACAGTCTTTACAGCTTGTAGTAGTCAACACCATCATGGTTTCCATCAAGTCCAAAGGGGGAGATTGTTGGCATTATGATACAAGTATTGTCCTTGATGGCAACTCTATAAGTCAACTCAGTTTTGATAAGAGGCTAACAGGAATATTCAGAGGCAATAGGGCAGTGGTACATAGGATCAGGAATATGGATCTAAGGTCTATTGATCAGAATAAAGAAGTTGAAGGAAGAAGATGATGTAGGAGTAGTTTAAGAGATACAAGCAGGTTCACTTAGTCCAAGCAGCGTATACACACAAGTACTCAGAACATAAATATCGTATAACGTACACACGCACTCCCACAGAAGGCAAAGCGTGTACATGTTCAAAACCATGGTTTTGGTCCAAGGTATTTTGTCCAAGGTATATTTGGACCATGATATTGACCCTAGGTATTTAGTCTGAGGTATTTGGTCTGTGTTATTTGATCCAAGGTATTGGTCCTAAGTGGATTCGGTCCATGGTATTGAGAAAGGAAAAAAACTATATAAAGAAGAGAGGATCATAAGGCTAGATGTGCAAGTGAATAAGATTCTAAGGAATACTTCTATCTAAAGTATATTTTTTGTTGCAGGGTTATGTTTGGGACTAGATCTGAAATATTTATGTGCAGCTTGAGTTCAATATTGGATTAGGATCATGAGACCTGAAATGACTTATTCTTGAATGATCTAATATTTGTTGAGGCTAGATCTGATGTTTTTGCATCTGTTTTATTTGTTATCTATCATGATCTAGGTTTGTCTGAATTTTGGAATTGCAGCAAAGTTCTGAGTCAATATTTGAAGATTTGTATGCAGGTTTGTCTCGGCAAAAGAGCGTATACATGCAGGTTTTGTTCTTTCAAGTAGCGTATACAAAAGAAAGGCTTGATGTTCAAAGATGATTGATCTATCATATCAGTATTGTTGATTTATTCCTGCTGCTATTTTATTGTTGTCTGTTAATGAAATCTTCTTAGACCTGAATGTAAATCTGAATGCATAAGGAGGTTGATATTTGATTGATTGTATAAGTGAGAAGAAGTGTTTTCTGTTGCCTCCCTGTGTAAAGTTATGTTGGTACAGTTTGTAATCCAGAGATTTTATGATTCAAAATGTTTAGAGGTATACGCAAGTTGGGCTGAAGGAAGTAGCATATACACGCAGGTTTTCTTCATTGAAGGAGCATATACATTCTGACACATGAATTTTTGAGGTTTCAATTGGTTCTGAATGTTGATACAGGTTTCTGGGTTCAACACAATGATCTGATTGTTTCAGATTAACTACATGTTGGTTGATGAAGTTTGAGTTTCTAAATTTCTGATGGGTTATTGATGATTCAAGGTCCTCATATGTCTTGATATGTGCCAGGAGCATCCAGTATGAAAATTCATTGAACGTGGTCCCTGGTGGAAGAGTGGAGTTTTCTGTAGGCTGGCACCTACGTACTAGTAAACATATTGGCTAGTACAAGAGCTAGGGTGTTGTAGCTCCCTTCCAATAGAAGCTGGAGAATGAGAGAAGGTTGTAACCTTCTACAAGTAAAATCCTGCGTACTGGTATGAGTCTTCACCAGTACAAGATTGTAAACACATTTTCTTATTATTAAAAGAAGACAGAGATGACAGTAACAGGTGGTTTTCACCCACATTGGGTTTCCACCTTAAATCTTGGTGTTCATGTGTATTGCTTATGTGTAATGGTTTATTATGTTTATACTGCACATGGTTACTGTTTAATGATTGATGAAGTATTGATGCACTGATTAAAGATCAACATATGATCAATTAAATGAATCATAAATTTACTGCATAAACGTTGGTTGCCTTAAAGACAGTTGTGTGTACACACTAGTTCCCCTCTCTGAAGTAGCGTATATAAATCTGATTATGAAAAAGAAAAATTCTTGATCTGATAATACTGATTCACCCCCCCCCCCCCTCCTCTCAGTATTATTTCCAACAATTGGTATCAGAGCAGGTCCTTCAAAAGAAGCTTGATCACTTGAAGAAATATCCATCAAGATGAATAATCATGAAAGAATGGGATCCATCAGACCGCCAATATTTGATGGAAGCAACTTTGTTTATTGGAAAATAAGAACCACAGCCTATCTACAATCTCTTGGAACAAATTTCTAGGAAATTGTGGAAGGAGGATATAAATTTCCAACAGCAATTACTACAGACACGGCAGGTAAAAAGCAATATGAAACCAATGCCAAAGTTGTCAATACTTTATTGGGAAGTTTGTCACAATTAGAGTTTGTCAAAGTCATGCAGCTCAAATCAGCTAAAGAGATATGGGACAAAATTGTTCAGAGCTACGAAGGAGACTCTCAAGTAAAACGTGCTAAGCTTCAGACTCTCAAAATTCAGTATGAAACTCTTAAGATGAATAGTGATGAGAGTATAGCTAGTTACTTCTTACGTATAGCTGAGGTTGTTAATTATATGAAGAATCTGGGTGAAGAAATAAGGGAAGTTACCTTAGTTGAGAAAATTTTGAGATCCTTGTTTGCTAAATTTGAATCAAAAGTGTCTGTCATAGAAGAAAAACAGGATCTTCAGAATATCACTATGACACAGCTTCACGAAATCCTAACTGCTTTTGAGATGAGAAAAGGAGGTCCATCAGATATGAGAGAAGCCGCATTTAAAGCTTCAGCAAAAGGAAAATAAAAGGAAGAACACAATCAATCAGGACACATTTCAGAAGAAGAAGATGAGGTAAATTTTGTCAAGAAACTTCAACGAGGTTCTGGAAGGTTTAGAGGTAAGCTACCTTTCAAATGCTTTGCTTGTGGTAGAGTCAGTCATTATGCTTCCAGATGTCCTCATAAAGATAAATATGAAAAAGGAATGGAATATGAAAAAGGGAATAGGAAACAAGTTGTGAATAGAAGGAGTTACTATACTCATGAAGATAGCGATGGTTTATCTTATAACGATGAAGATGAAACTGGTCAAGATGACATACTTCTCATGGCTTATGATAGCAATGATTTTTGGGATAGTTTAGAAGAGGATAGTGATGGTTTATCTAATAGTGATGATTATATACTTCTCATGACTTATGAAAATGATGATTTTTGGGATGCTTTAGAAGAGGAAAAATTTCATGAAGAAATCTCTAAACTCAAAATCTGTTTAGAAGAAAAAAATATGATCATAGATACCTTGACATACCAACTTGCTGAAAAAGAAAAACACAATGAAAAACTAGAACGTGAAATTGTGGGTCTAAGAAAAGATCTTGAGAAAACAAAATCTCTCAATATTAGATTTGCTAAAGGATTAGAAACTTTAAATGAAATTATCAAAGTTCAGCATTCTCCTCTGATAAAGAAAGGTCTTGGATATACTGAAGAAGCGTCTCAATCATAGAAGTCGTCAACCTCCACCAAAATCTATCTTGATGCAGCAAAGACCAGTGAACAGTATGACAATCGTCAGCAAAGGCATAAAGCTGATCACCAGGTAAATCATACTCAATTTACTCCAAGGATGAATATCAATAGAAGCCTCAACCAACCTCAGGCATATCCTACTCAATTTTCTCCAAAGATGAATATCAATAGAAACTACAATCAACAGGTAAATAGATTCGATAATAGCAGAAACCTCTTTAATGGGAAATGTTTTTCATGTCATAATTTTGGCCACAACGCTGCTCAATGAGTTGCTTACAAAACCATCATGACTAGACAAGCACGAAATCGAAGGAATGTAACAGGGATTAAGAGAAGTTCCTACAATAACTTTTCTCCTCTTGAAAATGAAATAGAATGCTCAATTTGTAACAACATTGGTCATGAAGAATCTGAATGCAGGAGAAAATTTCGGAAAACACCTCAAAAGGAGCAAACGCCATTAAATCCCAAGATATGGAGAAGGAAATAATCTCAAACAGAAAGATGTGGTATAGCCTTGTATGCAGAAGGACAAGAAAATCTACATCGTAGTGGATGCTCCAAACATATGACAAGTGACAAAGAGAAACTTCACTCATATAATGCCTTAGAAAAGGAAAAGAATGTCTCATTTGGAAATGACACTCCAGCTGTCATAAAAAGGTAAAGGTTCTATTTTCTTGAAAGAAAATGTTAAAGCTAGAAATGTTATGTATGTAGATGGTTTAAAGCATAACCTGTTGAGTGTCAGTCAAATGTTTGATCAAGGAAATGAAGTGGTGTTCCGATCAAATGAAAGTGTTGTTTGTGAGCTTGATACAGGAGAGACCGTGATCAAAGGTATAAGAACTCCAAACAACTTATACATACTCAAAGGAGGACAACAACAGTGCTATCTAAGCAAAAATAATGAAAACTGGTTGTGGCATAGAAGATTGGGACATCTAAGCTTTTCACAAATAATAAAAGCATGCAGACTCAAGATTGTTCGTGATCTTCCAGATATCAGTATCCCAGAAAATGCAATATGCAAACCATGTCAAATTAGTAAGCAAACCAGAGTTCACTTCATGGAGAAAGAAGGGTCAACTAGTAAGCCTCTTGAACTTATCCATACTTATTTATGTGGACCAACAAGGAAAAAGTCACCTCATGGAGAAGAATACTTTATTTTGTTCATTGATGATTTTTCTAGAATGTGTTGGATAGGTCTTCTAAAGCATAAAGATGAAGCATTTGAAAAGTTCCAAGCCTTCAAAGCTTTGGTTGAAAATGAATCAGATAGAAAAATCAAATTCCTCGGATCTGATCAAGGAGGGGAATTTATATAGGATGAATTCTTTGACTTTTGTGAACAACATGGAATAAAAAGGGAATTCTCCACTGCAAGAACACCTCAACAAAATGGTGTAGTAGAAAGGATGAACAGAATAGTTCAACAAATGGTTTTAGCCATGCTAGATGAATTTGGAACTTCTGCAACCTTCTGGGGTGAAGCTGCATTCGTTGTCGTGACTATTATCAACAAAGCAAATGTTCGGGTAAATAGCACTCTAACTCCACAAGAACTTTGGTATGGTAAGACTCACACTGTAAAATACTTTAAAGTTTTTGGAAGCAAATGTTTTATCAAAAGGACTGATGAAAAACTTGATAAGTTTGAACCCAGAGTAGATGAAGAGATTCTTCTTGGTTATTCTTCCAGAAATAAAGGATATAAATGTTATAATAAAAGACTTGGGAAAATTGTTGAAAGCATTGATGTTGTAGTTGATGAAGCAGGCAGAAATCTAAAACAAATAAAATCAACAGAAAATTATGACAATGAGGAAGATGGGGATTAATTTCCCACTTCAAATCAAAATTATATTGAAGAAGAAACCAATGAAGCACCAGAAGAAGATATAATGGTAGAAGAAAAGACTCCATCCAGGTATGTTCAGAAAAATCATCCAGAAACTCAAATTTTAGGAGAAAGGGAGGCTGGTGTACAGACAAGAAGAACTATTACAGGGACCTCAAGCTTCTAGCATTACTATCCTCCACCGAACTTCAAAATGTAAATGAAGCATACAAAGATGAATTTTGGGTCAAGGCCATGGATGAAGAACTTGAGCAAATTGAAAAAAATGACACTTGGGAATTATTTCCTAGACCTCATCATTAAAATATTATAGGAACTAAATGGATATTCAAGAACAGCTGAATTAAAATGGAGAAGTCATTGGAAATAAGGCCAGACTTGTTTGTAAAGGGTTGCTCAACAAGAAGGTATAGATTTTGAAGAAATTTTTGCACCTGTTGCCAGACTTGAAGCCATAAGAATGTTTCTTGCTCTTTCCAGTTTTCGAAAATTCAAAGTATATCAAATGGATGTAAAATCAGCCTTCCTTAATGGAGATTTAGAAGAAGAAGTTTATATTGAACAACCAGAAGGATTCATTCTTGGAAATGATGCAAAACTTGTATGCAGACTCAAAAAGGCTCTCTATGGTCTGAAACAGGCTCCAAGGGCTTGGTATTACCACTTTGACAAATATCTACACCAACAAGGTTTTACAAAAGGTTCTGCGGATAGCAATTTATATACAAAGATTGAAAATGATAAATTGTTAAATATTATTGTTTATGTTGATGATATGATTTTTGGTAGCAACGAAGAATCCATGAGTCAGAATTTTGCTTCAGTAATGCAGCAAGAATTTGAAATGTCCTTGCTTGGTGAACTTACCTATTTTCTTGGTCTACAAGTTCAACAAACTAAAGATGGTATTTTTATTTCACAAACCAAATATCTCAAACATATCTTGAAAAAGTACAGAATGGAAGATTCTAAACCTGTATGTACTCCAATGGTAACAAGATGCAGTCTCAGCTCAAATGATGAATTAGCAGCAGTACATCAACCAACTTACAGATCCATGATTGGATGTCTGCTTTATCTAACTGGTACCCGACCTAACATCATGCATGCAATAGGAATAGTTGAAAGATTCCAAGCAAATCCAAAGGAATCACACCTCCAGGCAGTCAAAAGAATTTTCAAATATCTTCAAGGAACTCGGGACTTTGGACTATGGTATCCTAGAGATGCAAATGTTACTCGTCATGCATATACAGATGCATATTGGGTAGGAAGTGTTGATGATAGAAAAAGCACTAGTGGTGGTGCATTCTATATGGTTTCCAGGTTAGTGTCTTGGTTCAGCAAGAAACAAAGTTCAATTGCTTTATCTACAGTTGAATCAGAATATGTGGTTGCTGCATCTTGCTGCACACAACTACTTTGGATGATGAAAACTTTGCAAGACATTCAGATCATATGTACTCCACCCATCTCCATTATATGTGATAATACAAGTTCCATCAATATTTCAAAGAACCCAGTAATGCACTCCAAGACCAAGCACATACCCATCAAGTACCATTTTCTACGAGAACAAGTGCTTAAACAAAAGGTCAAATTGGAGTATGTCCCCTCCAAAGAACAAGTTGTTGATATATTCACTAAACCACTACCCAGAAAAAAATTTGAATATCTCAGACAAAAGTTGGGAGTTGTTGTTGCATCATCCTCTGTTAAATCTGATTTTTCAGAGGAAGTTTACTACACATTGGTTTCATGAAGTATCTGTGCAGGTACATGCAGGTTTCCTTGGCTAAAAGCGCGTAGATGTTTTTCTAATAATAAAAAAAATAGTGGTAGCACAGGTTCAGGGGGAGCATTCACATTCCACATTGTTGGCATTATGGTTGTTGAACTTAGCTATTTCTTAGTTGCATCAGTCATTAGTGTGATATAACTTCTTCTGTCATGGTCTATATTTCAATGAGTTCTATTGGTCATATGATGTAATTTATTTCCCCAATATCCTTGGGATGGATGATGTAATAATTGTTGTATTTTTGTCATGTATAAACTTTGGTATATCCCCACTTGGTTGGGCAGATGAGTCAAATATGGTGTATCCCCACTTGGTTGGGTGATTGATGTATGTATGAGTTCGTGGTCATAGGGAGGTCATACTCACTTTGTTGAGTTATAGTGTCATGTTATTATATTGAATCATCTCTTTGCAGACTCGGCATGTACTCAGGGGGAGTATGGATAACATCATGCAAAGGAGGAGAGTAGAGTGGTTTGCCCTTTGCCCTTGATGTCAAAAGGGGAGAGTATTTTGGTATTTTGGTGTTGTATGGTATCTCTAAAAGTCTTTACAGCTTGTATTTTTCAACACCATCATGGTTTCCATCAAGTCCAAAGGAGGAGATTGTTGGCATTATGATACAAGTATTGTCCTTAATGGAAACTCTACAGGTCAGCTCAGTTTTGATAAGAGGCTAACAGGAATATTCAAATGCAATAGGGTAGTGGTACAGAGGATCAAGAATATGGATCTAAGGTCTATTGATCAGAATAAAGAAGTTGAAGGAAGAAGATGATGTAAGAGTAGTTTAAGAGATACAGGCAATTTCACTTAATCCAAGCAGTGTATACATGCAGGTACTCAGAACAGAAATAGTGTATAACGTATACACGCACTCCCATAGAAATCAAAGCACGTACATGTTGAAAACCATGGTTTTGGTTCGAGGTATTTGGTTCAAGGTATCTTTGGACCATGATATTGAGCCTAGGTATTTAGTCTGAGGTATTCAGTCCGTGGTATTTGATCCAAGGTATTGGTCCTAAGTGGATTTGGTCCATGGTATTGAGAAAGGCCAAAAAATATATAAAGAAGAGAGAATCATAAGGCCAGATGTGCAAGTGAATAATATTCTAAGGAATCCTTCTATCTGAAGTATATTTTATGTTGCAGGGTTATGTTTGGGACTAGATCTGAAATATTTATGTGCACCTTGAGTTCAATATTGGATCAGGATCATGAGACCTGAAATGACTTATTCTTGAATGATCTGATATTGGTTGAGGCTAGATCTGATGTTTTTGCATCTATTTTATTCATTATCTATCATGATCTGGGTTTTTCTGAAGTCTGGAATTGCAACAAAGTTCTGAGTCAATATTTGCAGATCTGTATGCAGGTTCATCTCAGCAAAAGAGTGTATACACATAGGTTTTGTTCTTTCAACTAGCGTATACAAAAGAAAGGCTTGATGTTCAGATCAGTATTGCTTATTTATTGTTGCTGCTATTTTACTATTGTTTGTGAATGAAGTCTTCTTAGATTTGAATGTAAATCTAAATGCATAAGTAGGTTGATATTTGATTGATTATATAAGTGAGAAGAAGTGCTTTTTGTTGCCTGCCTGTGTAAAATTCTGTAAGTACACTGCTAGTTGGTATAGTTTGTAATTCAGAGATTTTATGATTAAGAATATTTAGAGGTATACGCAGTTTGGGCTGAAGGAAGTAGCGTATACATGCAAGTTTTCTTCATTGAAGTACTGTATACATTCTAACAAATGAATTTTTGAGGTTTCATTTGGTTCTGAATGTTGATACAGGTTTTTGGGTTCAGCACAGTGTTCTAATGACAGTGATCTGATTGTTTCATATTAACTACATGTTGGTTGATGAAGTTTGAGTTTTTAAATTTCTGATGGGTTATTGTTGATTCAAGGTCTTCATATGTCTTGATATGTGCTAGGAGCATCCAGTCTGAAAATTCATGAAACGTGGTCCCTGGTGGAAGAGTGGAGTTTTCTGTAGGTTGGCACCTACGTACTAGTAAACATATTGTCTAGTACAAGAGCTAGTGGGTTGTAGCTCCCTTCCAGTAGAAGCTAGAGAATGAGAGAAGGTTGTAACCTTTTGTAGGTAGAAGCCTGCGTACCGGTATAATTCTGCACCAGTGCAAGATTGTAAACAGATTTTCTTATTATTAAAATAAGACAGAGATGATAGCAACAGGTGGTTTTCACCCACATTGGGTTTCCACCTTAAATCTTTGTGTTCATGTGTGTTGCTTATGTGTAATGGTTTATTATGTTTATACTACACATGTTTATTGTTTAATGATTGATGAAGTATGCATGCACTAATTAAAGATCAACATACGATGAATTAATTGAATCATAAGTTTATTGCATAAATGTTGGTTGCCTTAAAGACAGTTGCGTGTACACGCTAGTTCCCCTCTCTGAAGTAGCATATATAAATCTGATTATGAAAAAGAAAAATTCTTGATCTGATAATACTAATTCACCCCCCCACCTTCAGTATTCTTTCCAACAATTAGTTCCTGGAAGCCTTGGTTGGACGAACACCCTCGAAGCCCTGTAACAGCTTGGGTTGAGTTACCAGTCCTGGAAGCCTTGGTTGGAAAAACATTCTGGAAGCCCTTGGTGGGTTGAGTTACTAGTCCTGGAAGCCTTTTTTGGAACAAATGCTTTGTAGCCCTAGATAGCTTGGGTGAGACCAATCTGGTGATGGTTAGTGATGTCTGACCGTGAGGTGGTTTGGCCTATGGAAGCCCTTGATGGTTTTGATTGATTTTTTTTTGAGATCCCATATTCATGCTTGGAATATGGCACTGGGGTGATTGGTTGAAAGAAATATTTGGTTCAACCTAGTCTATGGTCGAGTGGTTCATGGAAGTCCCATACCTGGTCGGCTTATGCAATCATCAATAAGAGATCTTTTTCTCCCATGTATTGTATGGGTAAATATAATTGTTTATATGTTGCTTATATGGATTTTATATCCTTTATATTTCTTTTGGTTATATGTTGGTTATGAATGAGTTTTATGATAGTGAAAATGTATGGCTCCCATCATGTTTTGTTAATCATTGAATGTACAATGAATATGTGGCTTAATAGATGGTAATGTAGTTATTGTGAGGAGGCAACAATGCTTCTTAGTGATTCTCATTTAAGCTTGAGACTTATATGCTCAGATATTTTGTTTAACTCTATAGGAGGCATATTTGTGACATGTTTGACAAAATGAATATCATGACAAGTAGGGGTCCATTCAAGGACTTGTTCAAGTATTTGCATCTGTATTATTTTTCAATGTTACTTTTCATTTCTGGAAGTTTCATGGAGTTCTGGGTAGTGACCCGAGTCCTGGCCCTGAAAAAGTGGCATAGAATCTAGAGTCGTTGGCACAAAACTACCTAAAAAAGTCCCCAATCACATGCATGCCTTATTGTGGGAGCAAATGGAAGGTCCCAGTCACATGCATGCTCATTTAAGGGAGCGACCGAGGCTTTAATGCAACAAAATGTTAGTTTGTCTCAGGGGCTAGTCACCTGGATGGGTTGGATGGCTACTGGGGATTTTGTTGCATGTGTATAAGGTGAGGTTCTTTGTGTTATGTCGGTTCCACTTCCTTAACTTCTACATAAGGAGTTCAATCATATCATAGTAACTCTTCGCCACATGTTTATCCTCATTGGTTGGTTACTTGGGTAAATGTGGGAGGGGTGTTACCAAAGGGTGTTACAGAGTGGTATTAGAGAGGGTTTCGTTCTCTTTGGGTGATGTCTGGTTTCCATTCTCCTTGGGTGATATATGATAGCACAAAATGGTATCAAAGCATGGTTTAACACTTGGATTGGATACGCGGAATTTGTTTTTCATGCATGCATAAAGGATGTATATGTGCTTATTATGTATGCATGGTGATGGACATTGTTATAGTTGTGTTTCCATGTAGGATTTCATGATGATGTTGTTGGGATGTGTTTTTCATGAATGCATGTCAGTTGTATATGCATTTCTTATGCATGTCGGTGTCTATATGTTGTTATGCGTGTATTTTCATGGTTATGGTTATGCATGTATAGTAGGTTAGAGATGCATTATGATGGTCATTGTTGTGGTCTTGTGTCATCATGATGCTACTAGTTGTTATGATGCTAATGTGTTTGCTAAGATAGAGAAGGAGATGCAGGCTATTAGAGTGAGGTTGCAGCACTTGACTTCAAGGTAAGAGAATATCGTAATATAGGTTTGTGTGTTTCACATGCAGGTATGTGGTTAATGGTTGTTATAAGCATTAGGGTTGCTTATATGCTTGTTATTCTATTGTTATTATGATTACATGTATGATAGATGTTAGTGAATCAGTGTGGTCATATGCACATTCGTAGGATAGTCATGCATGGTAGTAACTTCTTGTTGTTTTATGTTAGTTAACTTTGTGATTAGGGTCATTTCATTTAAGATCTTGGTGTTATATGTATTTTGTTTATTTGGATTAGCCTATGTAGATGGGTAGGGTTATGAAATTCAAGTATGTGTCGACCTAATTATGATAATGTGTTGTACTAATCTAGACTAACTGTGCATATTTGATTGTATTCATGAATGACAATTGTTTATGAGTTTATGATGTGAGTATGTTAGCTAATTATTGTTATGGATATCATGATCTTATTTACGTTTGATTTGTTATGTTGTGAAATTATACTGTGCAGACAAAGTAGCCTCCCCTAAGATACATTAAGGTATGAGTTTACTTATGTCATCTAATTGGTGCTTGAATGTTTGATTCTGTCGTCTATTGGTGTTTGAGTGTTTTGTGTCTATTATGTCATCTATTTGTTGTTTGAATGTTTGATTACTTGCATGATATGAGTATGTGTCTGTAAGATTGCATGAATGAATGGTCTTGTTTTAAGATGGTTGTACTAACACATTATGTGTTGAGACAATTGATATATACTTGAGTCTAAGTAGGTGATAGTTGTAACATTATGTATTATGACTGATGAATGTGAGTTAATTGTTGAGTATGACATGGTTGTTAGTCTTGGAAAAGTTTGATTTAAAATTCATTAACACGATGCCTTGATTTGTGGAACATGTGACTGAAATGTGTAAACAGTTGCAGGAAACATGCTTGGTATTAGCGTGACAAGGTAACACTTGATATGTTTACATAACTAACAATTGGGTGATTTGGCAGTACATACCAAGACTCAATTGCAACAAGGTAAAAAGGTAAAATAAAGGAATTAGGAAAGAATTCCTTTGGTTATGTTTGGAAACCCTAATTCAAACGAATGAATGCTTTACATACAGAAAGTCATCTTAACCTTGATTTTGTCTAACATTTTGTGGATAAATTCTATAGTCATGAACATGTATTTGATAGATATATCAACTAGTTTCCAATTATGGATGGATTCATCAAGGGAATTGGATTCCCTTGAGAGATGGCATAGACGTGTTCAGTTACAAGGAAACATTCTTGGCACAATAAGGTAAGGTAACTAGTATGTTGTTATGTTTATTTATGCACTGACAGTTATGTGTTTATGGCAATATGATGCAAGGGATTGCATGGCAAAGAGACTGCCATGAAATTTTGAAGAAGGTTGAGGTTGAGCTTTCCTTTGGAAGCACTAGGAACAGTGGGGATTGAGTAATGGTGTTTGTTGCTAGTTTCATGCTTTCAATCTTTTGTGATTTGTTTGCACCTGATATGAAATTTTGTTTATGTCTAGTGTATGACCATGCCACTTTGTTTGTGGTGTCGTATTTCTATTGGTTTTCACGAGTTTTCTTCTTGTTTGTGTTTGTTCTTTCCTTTTATGTTTTGTGGGTACTTGGGAATTGGTTGGGAAAGAGGAAAGTTAATGGAGTTTGGGGAGAGATAAATGAAACCTAACAGGTAATGTAAGACTTGCATGAAGCTCGATGCATGAGTAAGGGCAGTTGAAGGTAAGAATATGACAATCAATTGTATTGGTTCCGTCCATTGGTGTAAATGGACAATGGCAGTACAATCATGAGAAAGGTAATCACGAAAGGTAAGCTAAATAGACTTGAGGCGTCAGATGCTTCAGCTACGTTGGGAACTGTTGTTCTCAATGTTGTGCATGCATTGCACGGATAAAGGAAGTTCTCTTAACCTTGACCTTAAGCTATTTGGTAATTATGTTTTGATTATGATTATGTTGATGTCTATATATGTATACATGCATGTATGTATGTCATTGTCTGACAGGGTTGTCAGGGATCATGATTGTTTTATGCTAATGTTTATATGTATATATATATGTATGTATGTATGTTTTTGTTTGATAAGGTCGTTAGGAATCACTGTTGTGGAGGAATGATTGCTTATGTTGGTGAATGACATGAAGATGTTCCTGGTTTATGAGGAATCAAGTGGGAAGAGTATTCCTAACATATCTACAAGGTCAATATCATGTGGATACGAATTGATATTATATGCTTGTACTATTTCTATGTCTATGTTATGGACAGGCTATGTTGAGGGATACATCAACAGACTGAAAACAGTGTGATCTGCGGCATGCTAGGATAAGCATGGATGGCAAAGAGACACTGGAAGCAAGGTTGCCTGGTAGAGAAAATGTGGTTTTGAATGTGCAGTGCTATTGTTATTTATATGTTGTGCATATTGTATATTCAGTAACTATACATATTGTGCTATGTGTCTGTTGTATATACGGTGTTGTATGTATATTGCATATGCAGTGCTAGGTATAGATGGTGCTATGTACATGTTGGATATGTGGTGTTGTGTATATATTGTATTGTGTACATGATGATATACAGTGTTTTTTGCATATGGTGTTGTGTGCATGTTTAATATGTGGTGCTATGTACATATGGTGTTATGTACATGTGGTGTTGTGTGCAAGTGGTGTTGTGTACATGCAATGTTGTGTGCAAGTGGTGTTGTGTACATGTCATGCATGTGGCATTGTGTACATGTGGTGGTGTGTACATGTCGCGCATGTGTTGTTGTGTACATGTGGTATTGTGTACAATTGTACAAGTGGTGCAGTGTACATGTGGCGTTGTGTACACGTTTTGCAGGTGGTGTCGTGTACATGTGATGTTGTGTACATGTTGTGCAGGTGTTGTTGTGTACAGGTGGTATTATGTACATGTTGTACATGTGGTATTGTGTGCATGTCATACATGTTGTGTTGTAGGCATGCGATACAATGTATGTGCATTGTGTATTCGTAGGGTCATGACATGTGTATTTGTTGTGTTGTACTATGTATGTATATGTATTGTATTATGTTGTACCTCGAGTTTAGGTGTATGTATTTTGTGGTGTTGTACACCAGGTGTAGGTGTATGTATTGTATGGTGTTGTACATAGGGTGTAGGTGTATGTGTTGTGTTGTGTGCCAGGTCTAGGCGTATGTATATTTTTGTGTTGTATGTTGTGTGTGGATGCACACTATGCGTATGTGTATGTGCTTGAAGAAAAGAAAAATGCACTGGGTGTTTTTCGGGTGTGGTAATTGATCTGGTGTGCATACGAAAAGGATAAAGGATAACGGTAGAATCAAAGGACCAATTAAAAGATAAGTATCAGTATTTTATTTCATATTTTATTATGCATGTGATCTATGACTCTGATATATGATAGTTACATGTGATCTACGATTCTTACGTTTGATTTATGATTATGGTTTATGATGATTGCATGTGATTTGTTTTTTTCTAATTTATGACAGTTGCATTTTGAGCTAACCAGATGTGATATGTTTATACATGATGATTTGATCAACAACTTGTTTGACAGGAAGCAAACAGAATTGTAGGTGTACCTTATTGATCGGCTACCCTTGAGGTATGATTTGAATTTATTTCAATTCGTTTTGAATCTAATTGGAATTATGTGCTTGGTACAGGAAAGTATTGAATGCCTAGTTGGGTGGTTGAAACTGACTGCAAGAATTAACAAAGTCAGTGAAATAAATTGGAACAAGTAGTAGAGTGTTGGTAAAGCACTTCAAGAGCAGGGCCATTGTGGGACATTGATACCCAATAGTGTCCATTGATTTCCATGATAATTCTATGACCAGTATGACATTTTTGAGGTGGGTATATGCCTTGGTTTTTATATCTTCCGATGCAAGGAAGCCTTGCTAAGGGATGCTCTGCCCTGGATGGGGGTGCCAATGGAACTTGGAAGGTGTGTGGCTATACAGAAGGAGGTGACCAAATTTTCTAAGGGACCATGTAGCAGAGAAGGGAAGGTCGGGAATGTATTTATTTTGGTCATTAGCATTTCCATATGGAATCAGATGCACATTGGGAGTGTGCCCTGGAACAATGAGTTGATAATTGTTCACTGAGAGGATAGTGGCACAGGATTGTAGCCCTGGACATTGGATACAGACTTTGACTTTGGTAGTGGATTATGGAATTCCTTGGAAGGAGGTGAATCATGGTACTACTTTGAGGGTGGAGGTGTGTGCCTTTGGACTCCCTTGTTGTTGATGCAGACATCATATCCTTTATTTGTTGGTTGAGAAAATGTGCATATGTGTATATTATTGTAAATACTCTATCGAGCTGGATTTATAAAGCTCCATAGACAATATGGTTATTTACTGGTTGAAGAAAATGTGCATGAGTATATGTGGTTGTTATTGTAAATATCACAATGAGTTATGTTATAAAGCCCAGTGAGTGGTATGATTGTCATGTTTTCAGCAGGATGTCATTGTAAATACTACAACGAGTTGTGTTAAAAATCTCCATGGGTAGTATGTTTTGTTTTCAACATTTTGCTAGTTTATAAGTGTCATTGAACATCGAGGATGGTGTTCCCCCAAGGGGGAGGGTTTTGTAACATCCCTGGTTAAAGATCCATGTAAAAATATATAAGACCACAGTCATGGGACACGTATTCCAAGCTAAATGGTGCGGAGAACATCCTAGTGGGTGTTCATTTTGGTTATTATGGCTAAAGGAAATTGGAAAAGCCAATGGCAAAGGCTTTGGAAAGGTAAGAGGCATTAATTGGAATTTTATTTATGAAAATAATGGAAAATAGGACAAAAGTAAGGTGAAAGGTTACATGTTAAATGTGAGGAGGAAATGAAGGAAAATAATGGAAATTGAAGAAATAGAGACCTCATTAATAAAAAGGCATTTGAGGATCAGTTGGTAATATTTTGACAAGTTTTGGTGGAGCTCTCTTCTATTCTCTCTCTCTCTCATACTCTTGGACACTTAGAGTTTCTTGGAGCACTCTTGGAGGAGTGTGGCATACTTTGAATTTAGAGCAACAAGGCGAAGGAAAAGCAAGAGAGCACGAGAGGACATTGGGATCAGCAACTACAGTGGGTTTTTCTTGCAGGTACTAATTTGCATGTATGGTTTTCTTCCTAGTTTTGGCATGCATGGCACATGCATGTGGTTTCTCAGTTATGAGTTGTCATTGGCATGGAGGATTGCTTGGCTTGACGGTGGTTTTTCCTAGCCTTTCCATTTCCTGAATAGCCATGGTGTTGTGTGTCTTACATTTGTTTTTTGGTTGGTTTTCTTATGCCTTTGGTTGTGGGTTGAGTTATTAGTTCCTCAAAGACTTGGCTGGAAAAACACTTTGGAAGCCCTGTAACAACTTGGGTTGAGTCACTAGTCCTGGAAGCCTTGGTTGGAAAAACACTTTAGAATCCCTTGGTGGGTTGAGTTACTAGTCTTGGAATCCCTGGTTCGAAAAACGCTCTAGAAGCTCGGCAGCAGTTGTGGGTTGAGTTACTAGTCCTGGAAACCCTTGTTGGAAAAAACACTTTGGAGCCACGGGTAGCTTGGGTGCATACCAATCTGGTGATGGTTAATGATGTCCAACAGTGAGGTGGAATCAATGGTTGAGGGTTGAGGTGGTTTTGCCTCTGGAAGCCCTAGATGGTTTTGATTTATTTGTCTTATGAGATCCCACATTCATGCTTAGAATATGGCATGGGGATGACTGGCTGAAAGAAAGATTTGGTTCAGCGTAGTCTACAGTCGGGTGGTTTGTGGAAGTCACCTTATGCAATCATCAACAAGATCTCTCTTTCTCCTTTGTATTTTATGGGTAAATATACTTGTTTATATGGGGCTTATATGACTGTTATATCCTTGATAGTTTTGTTGGTTAAATGATGGCTATTAATGAGTTTTATGACAGTGAAGAATGTATGGTTATCATCATGTTTTGGTTAATCACGGAATGTACAATGAATATGTGGATTAATAGATGATAATTCAATTATTGTGAGGAGGCAACAATTATTTTTAGTGATTCTCAGATAAGCTTGAGACCCTTATGCTCAGATTTGTTGTTTAACTCTGTAGGATGCATATGTATGACATGTTTGACGAAATGTTTGTCATGGCTAGTAGGGGTCCATTCAATTCCTTATTCTAGTATTTTCATATGTATCATTGCTTCAATGTTTTTTTTTTCATTTCTGGGAGATTCATGGAGTTCTGGGCAGTGGCCTAAGTCCTAGCCCTTGAAAAGTGGTATAGAATCCAGAGTCATTGGCACAGAAATACCTAGAAAAGTCCCCAGTCGCATGCATGCCTTGTTGTGGGAGTGACTGGAGGGTCCAAGTCGCATGCATGTCTTGTTGTGGGAGCGACTGGAGGGTCCTAGTCACATGCATGCCCATGTTAAGGGAGTGATTGAGGCTTTAATGAAGAAAAATGTCATTTTTTATCAAGGGTTGGTCACCTGGATGGATTGGATGGCTTGCTTCGTAAATTAATTTTCTTAATTTAATTCATTAATTGTCAAATAAGATTTGTGTACTTATGAAATGTATGTGCACTATATATTCAACGATTCTTAATATAAATTAATTAATTCTATAAATGAAACTAATGGACACTGTTTGGAGAATAATTACGCATATGTTCTTTCAATCCAAAGTTATATTAAATCCTAATTAACTGAATTTTTATTTTGTAAGTCAGTGTTCTATTCATATAGGGAAAAAGGAGTACATTCAGTGGTTTTGAAAATAGGTGGTCTCACCCCTATCGAGTTTGTTGACCAAAATTTTCGCTACATGAAAAAAATACAAAAGGGAAAATAGGGACATTGTCCATAAACGTTAGGGAAAGTGGCACCAAAATATAGATAAAACATAAAAAAACACCAGAGAGCATACTAATCGTCTGATGTGATGGAGGCAGGGTTGTCAGGGTTGTTCCTGAAGGAGGTGGAGGATGGAAATCACACTAAAAATTCCCTTCAAAGTGCACCAACTAAGTCTCCATCTTTTCTACTTTATTGGTTAGTTAATTTTGACCTCGCCAAACCACCACCAGTGTCTTCCAGACTTGCCACTGAAAATAGTGCATTCGCTCCAACGTTGCCATCTACTTTGCATTCTCCTCGCGACAGGCTCTCTCAGTTTTCTCCACTCTTTCCATCAGGCTATTGATAAGTGCTCGACATTTATCCAAGCAACAATGTTGAATACCTTGCCCTTCATTCGCTTTAGCTCGACCAGACCCACCATTCCCCTTGCCACCTCGGGTTCCTCCACCCCGACGACTATACTTATGAATCTGTGTACCACCACCCCTACTAGCACCTCATTTACACCCACGCGCTCCCACACTAGCCATTCGCGCAGGTCCAGCGGTCTTGCCACCCCGGCGAGGAGCCCCAGTGGAAATTGTTGAGTCCGCCACACCCGTAGGGCCAAGGGTGGCTAGGGAGGGGGAACGCCCATGCTGCGCAGGGGGTTTCATAATTCACAAAGATGGAAAGCTATGATTTTCAAAATCCATAAGCCAGACCCCCCCACCGCACAAGAGAAACACAATACCACCGCCCACTACCTAAAAATACCACCACCACCAGAGAAACCAAACATTGTCGCCCACCACACTAGCATAGAGAATTGAAAGAAAGATGAAGACAAAGTATTTGGCACCTTAGCGCAGCTTCCCCCAGGGCCGCGACCAACCTTTGAATTCGCCTCGCAGAGACCACCCACCAATCTGCCAAACACTTTCGCGCCCACGCCAGAGGTCACGAAATTTGAAATTGAAACTAATTTTCTGCCACCACCCATGGAGTTTCCTATATTGTTGGTTCCAGCTTCCACTTCTAACCCGAGCAAATGGGCTTACCCTGAACCAAGAGGAAATGACATGGAGGATCTCTCGTCCCGCTAGCTTCCCATCCTTACACACGCAAACAATAACAAAGATGTTTTGTAACATGGTCCATCTTCACACACTGCTCCAGCAAATTCCTTGGATGAGTACACACAGACCACTTCTACCAAATAACCTCCTGGGACTCTTTCATTTTCTCCCCAGAGGCCGTCGCGAGGTCCAGCACCAGACTAGAGCACAGTGCGAATGTCGACCTCCCTTATCTTTCCACCCCTTAACCATTCGCCACCCCCAAACTCCAATGCGATGTTAATACTCGCACGATTTTCCAACCTGTTGATATTACTCCTCCCATTACATGTGCTTTGGTGAAGGGACCAGAAGGACCATCCCTCACCTCCACTTCACATGAGGCTCCTCCTCCACAACGTTCAAGAACCTCACCCCCATCGAGGACCTAATTAACTGAGTTAACATTCATTACTTTTCAGAATTTGAAAATCTATCTAAATAGAAAAATTCAAACTTTCTTCTAATTGTATGAAAGGAAAAGGCATATAAACCAAATTTCAAGAAAGAAATAATCTAATTTTATTTTGCAAAATTCAAAGCATTCTACATTAAATTGCAGAAAGAAACTTTTATACTAAATTGCAGTAAGGAAATTATATATTAATTGCATGAAATAAAATTTGCAATAAAAAGGATCTAATTCCTATTTTCAAAAAATGAAATGAAAATATTTACAACTTGAGAATGATTACTTGTGTGTATATTTAACCTCTAAAGAGTGATTTTATCAACATTTAAGAAATTAAATTAAGCTACAAAGTAATTAAGTGGTGGAAAGAAGATGCAATCACTAATTGAAATTATTTTTTAGCGTTCTTTTTGTTTATGAGCACTCTGCAATCAAAATGAGAATTATCATAATTGTAATTACAATGGAAACAAATTTGAAATAAACTATGGTACTAAAAATAAGCAATGCAATGTAAAACCTCATGGCTCGACAGGGGGCCCTACCGTGAGTGCAGGTCAACTAGTAATCAAAAAATCTTCACGCACGCATTGAGAACAAAGTAACTTATATTAAGTTGGAACAGAATATCATCGGTCATCATAGTAAAAAAATTATAAACTTAATATTCGAAAAAAAAATTATGTCTCGGGTGTCGGCTTACAGCCTTTATATAAATTTCATAAAATGATTTTAAGAGTTTTAAGTCGACATGACATGAGCTATTTTAACATCTACGAGATAGATTCAATTTGAAACTCAATCTCTTTATGACTTGCTACTAAAAGAGTAAGTCATAGGAGATTCATCTCGATCCAAAATCTAATAGTTGAATATGTCTTCAATCTCACTCGCTTGATGTTGTTCTATTCCTCCGTTGCTTTTACTTGAGTGCTACACATCATTTTCAAAGTTTGACTCTGAATTTTACTTCTAGATCTCTCAATCCTAGTAGCTTGCCAAGTTATGCTGATAGGTGTTTATCCTTATGGCAGACATTTTTCATCTCCATGTAGTCTTCATCCTTTTATTGAAGTGTTGCAACTTGTCCAACAATTAATATTGCTGCAGAAACCAATATTAGTTGTAGAATGTTTATAATTATGTCATTGTAAGAATATTTTCATTATAGTTCATTAAGAAGTAGAGATTATAATTATGGATGATGAATACCTTTTTAAGAGTTGAACTTGACCTTGAACATGCTGAGATTGCTATAAAATGGTGATAAGAAGGTGAAATGAGAGGGAAAAAAGGATAGTAAAAAATAAACAATTCCAGACTTCAACATTCCCCCACACAAAAGATTTTGCATGTCCTCATGCACCAAAAATTAAAAATTGTCTCTTATTTTCCCCTTTAGTGAATGATCTCTAAAGCTTATGCAAGCACATCCAGACTAGTGCTTTCTTTCTTCTTTTTAATGTTGAAAGTGGTCCTTTCTTTCTTCATCAGAATTATGCCATGTAACCCTTTGATTATGTTTTTGAGAAACTTGTTTTGAACCTTAAGTTTCGTATTCTTATTATACCAATGACAGAGGTTTAGAAGTATATTATTATTTTGGGTTCTGAGTATCTCATTCTGAAATTTCATTGCTTCCCTTTCCTGAATTAAGTATTTGTTAAGAACCTCCAGCTCATATATGTCTTGCTTTAGATTTTCTTCAATTCTGTGTTCCTGTTCTGGATTTTGTTTTGTTGTTGAAATTTCACACATTTAATATTGAGAAAAATGTTCCTTTTGTTGTGCCCTTTGCTCTAAGGATTCCACATAGTCATAAATATCTTGTTGGACTGGATCAATTTCTGGAGTTTGTCTTTTTGGAATGACTGTGTGAGGTGGTGTATTATACCCTTCTTCTTCAATATCAATCATTTCTAGTGACTGTGTACTTGACATTTTTGAAATTCTTTTGCTTCTCCTCAATTTTACTTCTGAGCTTATAAATTCTTTCCTTTTTGTTTTATTATCTTCATTATTCTTCTTTTCTGGTAATTTTTGGCATGATCTAGCTTTCTTTCTTCTAAGGTCTTGTTTGTCATTTTTCTGTTTAAATTTCTCAAGACACTGGGATGGAGGGGTCTCATCTTCTAATGGATCTTCAGGTGTTTCAGTTACATTCTACTCTTGAATTTCTTCTTCAATTCTCTCTTTTCCATGGTTAGGGTTTGACTTTTTTCAACTTGTTTTAACTGTACCATTTGTTTCTTCCTTTAGGGCTCCTACAAAATGGTTTCTCACTAAGAAATATTGCGAACTATCTCCTTTAGATACCAAATGTGCTTCTACAAGAATCTTGATGAGTCCATGATGGTAAAGAGAGTTACCAATCGACCTATACTCTCTTTGTATGCTAAATTCCATTTTCTTTCAACTTTGAAGCAGAAAGTAAGGCAAATAAATCTCATTTTCATCAACAAAATGCATCATAGTCTAGCATGGTAGAAAAACATTGTCCCAAATCTTCCTTCACATTTCATATATTTTTGAATAACTAGCAAGAGATTTCTCAATTTTCCTTCTAATGTAGTAACTGGAATACCCTGTTTGAAAAAGGATAAATCTATACCCGGTTCTCTGAGGAAATGGACCTAGTCATTCTCTTTATTTCTTTATTCTTGAACCAACTTTCCCCATTTCTTGGTAGTTTTGTTGCTTCTGCTATGATAGATTCTGTGAGGATGAGGTTAGAAAAACGTTGTCCCAAATATTCCTTCACATGTCATAAATTTTTGAATAACTAGCAAGAGATTTCTCCATTTTCCTTTTAATGCAGTAACTAGAATACCCTTTTTGAAAATGGATAAATCCATACCTGGTTCTCTAAGGAAATGGACCCGGACGTTCTCTTTAATTCTTCTATTCTTGAACCATCTTTCCTCATTTCTTGGTAGTTTTGTTGCTTTTGCTACAATAAATTATGTGAGGATGAGGTTAATATCTCCTATCTTTTCTACTAATCCATCAAATGCTTGGGCGAAGGCTTTGGTAACTTTTGTTTCATATCCATTGAATTTCTCAAAAAACTAGAGCCATCCCACTTGTTGCAACTGCTCTTTAACCTTTGGATATGCCTAGAGAAATTTTACTCCTTTGGTTCAAAATGAACAAGTGTTCCCTTGGTGAGGAGAAGTCTTGGCCTTGATTTCTTCCTTTCGATTGGGATAATAGAATATTTGAAAGAGGGAATGAATGAAATGCAAATTGGAAATGAGGGGAATGGATATGAAACAGGGTTAAATGATGAAAAGGTAAGGCGTTGATGGAAGAGGTTGTGTTTCGTCTATATTGTACTTACTATTTCCCATATCCGATTCCAAAGGACTGGTGTTGTGTTTTTAATTCCGATCGGACTTGATGTGACTAGCAATGTAATGATGAGGAGGTATGGTATAATGGTTATGAATGTGATAACAAATATATAAGGTCCTACACTTGTTAATACAATCACCCATAAATTAAAACCTAAGATCCTATATGAAATATAATTTTAACATTCTTACATACCTTTGTTTCTTTGTTCCCATGATATTCTTTTTCTGTAGAATTTGAATTTGGTTGCAGAATTAAAGATCGATTGCAGAATGATAGGGATTCTGTTTTTGCTTATCATTTCTCGTATTTTATTTATCTGATCACAAGAAGACTTCTTTATTTTTGTTGCTTTTGATGGTCATTGCAAATACTGATCTTTATGAATATGGCTTGGCACCTAAAAAGAAAAATAAGGACAAAAATAAATAGGGACAATAAAGAAGATGTTTTAAAAATCTAAACTGCCAAGAAATCTTGGTTTTCATATAAGATTTTTTGTATAAACATGCCAACATAGTTGTTTTTCATGTTTATACCTTTATTATTATTATTATTATTATTATTATTATTATTATTATATAATATTTTATTTGAAAATTTACAATGAAATTGGAGAGGGAGGAGAAGAATCCCCTTCCTTGACCTACTTGAATTCATAATTCTCTTGCAATTATTTGACAAATTCTTCCCTTGTTAGTGGTGATACAACCTTAATCCATGACCATTAACAAGGAAAGTAATTTTTCATCATTAACAGTTTTGATTTTGACTACTCCATTAAGAATTAGTGTCAATCTCATTAGGACCAAGCCAATGAGTTTGAAATTTTCCTTGAAAATATTTGAATTTGGAATCAAAAAGAATAGACCAGTCACCTTGCTTTAACTTTTTAGCTTTGATGAATTTGTTATGCCATTTAGATATTTTTTATTGAACTATGTTGGTTCTTTGAATATCATCTTGTCAGATCTCATCTAGCTCATTCAATTGCGCTAATCTTTGTTTCAAACCTTTTGATAGATCAAGGCCCAATTTAGTTGATGTTCTCAATGTCTCCACTTGGAATTCAATTGGAAGAAAAACTTGCTTTTCATAGATAAGCTCATAAGGAGTATGTCCAGTTGTATTCCTCTGTGTAGTTAGATATGCCCATAATGCTTCTGGAAGATTTTCTGTCAGATCCTTTCTATGCAACTGCACATTTTTGTAAGAATTGCTTCAAGAACTTTGTTGGTAGATTATACTTGTGCATTGTCTTGTGGATGATATGGAGTAGACTTATGATGCTTGATTTTATATTGCTCCATGATCTTTTGCACCAACTTGGACGTGAATTGGGTACCTTGATCTGTTACAATTTCTCTTGAAACACCGAAACGAGTAAATATATCCTCAAAAAGAAATGTAACTACAACATTTTCAGTTGCAAATAAAAGTGGTTTAGCTTCTACCCATTTTGTAACATAATTCGTGCAAACAAGTATGTATAGTTTTTGTTTATATGGAGGATTCATTGGTCCAAAAAAATCTAGAGCCCATTTCTCAAAGGTTTCTACAAGTACCTATGGTTTTAGAGGCATTTCATCTGATGGAATGGGCTTCCCCATTCTTTGACAACTATCACATCTTTTGACATATTCTTTGGCATCCTTGAAAATGGATGGCCAATAATATCCAAAAAGAATGATTTTGCAAGCAATTATTTTACTGGAAAATGTCCTCCACATGGCTCATCATGGCAAGCTTTCAAGCTTTCAGGTACTTCATCTTCTCGAACACATCTTCAAATAATCAAATCAGGTCTAGTTTTATACAATTCTCCATCCAAGAATAAGGTGCACTAGTTTTTATCACTTTTTTCTTTTCTCTGGCTAATATTTGTGGAGGTAACTTTGTTGTAGCCAAATAATTAGAAATATCTCCAAACCAAGGTGTTTTAGTAGATACTTCAAAAATATATTCATCAGGAAATTTATCTTTTACAAGAACATCCCCATTATTATTCTGCATTCTAGAAAGAAAATCAGCAACTGTATTTTTTTTCCTAGTCTATCAAGAATAGTAATGCTAAATTCTTGTAACAATAGAAACCATTTTGTAATTCTACTGTTAGTAACTGTTTTGATCATTATATATCTAATAGTAGAATGATATGTATGAATTAAAATTTCATAACCAATAATATAATGACGAAATTTATTAATGGCATGAACAACAACTAAAAACTTATTTTCTGTTACAGTGTACTTTAACTCTGCGGAAGTCAGTTTTTTGCTTGTATAATAGATGCCATAAGGAGTTAAACATTTTTGTTCCAAGATAGCCCCTAGATTTGTATCTTAAGCATCCGTAGAAATATGGAAAGGAAGAGCCCAATTACGTCCTCTTAAAATTGGTCCCTCGATAATATTTTGTTTCAATGTCTCAAATGTTTTCTAACAGTTAGAATTCCAAACAAATTCACAAGCTTTTGTGAGTTTGAAAAGTGGAGAGACTATTTTTGTGACTTTTCTATGAATCTACTATAATATCTAGTAAATCCAAGAAAATTCTAACATATTTTTGACAAACAGAAATTGAAATTTTGAAAATTACTTCTACTTTAGATGTATCCACTTTAATTTCATTACTCAGAATATGGTGGCCTAAAACAATCCCTTCATTGAACATCATAAATCATTTCTCATGGATTAATGAAAGGTTTGTCTCTTTACTTATAACAATAAATTTTTCCAATTTTTCAATAGCTTCTTCAAAAGTATCACCATACACAGTGAAATCATCCATGTATACTTCCACAAAATCATGAATTAGATCATAAAAGATACCTAAGACTGCTCTCTGAAATGTGGCATGTGCATTACATAATCCAAAAGGAAGAACCCTATAGGAATATGTTCCCCATGTACATGTAAAAGTAGTTTTATCTTGATCTTCTAGTGCTAGTTGGATTTGGTTATATCCACTAAAACCATCTAAAAATGAAAAATACTTCTTTCCTACCAAGGTATCTAGTGCGTGATCTATAAAAGGTAGTGGAAAATGATATTTCAAAGTAGCTTTGTTTAATTCCATATAGACAATGAACACTCTCCATTTTCCATTTTTCTTAGGAACAATCACTAAAGGTGACACCCATTAACTATCTAATATTGGATAGATGAAATTCACATAAAGTAATTTTTGTAATTCATCCTTAACAATTTCTCTCATATTAGGATTCATCCTTCTCTGAGGTTGTCTAACTAGTTTGTCATTTTCTTGAATATAAATATGATGGATACAAGTTTTAGAATCAATCCCTTTCATGTCAGTGTACTCCCATGCATAAGTAGAAGAGTGTTTTTGTAACATCTATATCAATTTTCTCTTTTGAAATTCCTCCAAATTATTGTTAATATTAAATGTTTTATCTAAAAAGTTTTTACTTCAAAATTGCCAAATTTTTATCCGCATGGGGTAGCTCAAGTGGCAGTGGCCATGGAAATGAAGTCTCACCGAATTGGAAGTCTTGGATTCAAATCTTGGGCTACCCTTCCCCCGTAGCGGGGTGTGTAATGGACATGAAAATCGAAGAGTCCTACCAAGCTTACAAAAAAAAAATGCCAAATTTTTCCATAGAATGTAGAGCCATTTGGTGAGATGATAAATATTCAATATTGCATTATTCTTGAAAACTTTGATCTTGCTCACAGTGTGAAGAAGAATCATTATTATTCATTAAATTTATCAATTTATCTTCTTCATCTAATTGTGAAAGAGTATAAACCGGTTGCAAATCATTAAAGTCTTCATTATTATCATCTATTCAAATCTCACTTTCTACTTTACTTATTGTTTTTGTAGGAGGATAAAATGTAATTTTCTTAGTGGAATTTCCATCAGAGATATACATATAACCAGATCTACAACTTATGAATGCATCAACTGTAGCTAGCTAAGGTCTACCAAGGATCAATGGATGGCCTGCTAAATTAGTCTTGGGGGTTAAAATCATGAAATCTACAGGATATTCTGAGGAATCTAGAGAAACAGACACATCTTCTAATACTCCGTGTGGTTTGATAACAGATCTATCTGTTAATTGTAATAATGTAGGAGTATATTGAAAATTAGGAAGCTTAAGTTGCTCCATTGTTTGTTTACTCATAATTTTAGTGGTTGCTCCTAGATAAATCAAAGTGTTTGGAATCTCAATACCATTGATATGAATTTTCACAATGGGACTACCAGGGTCTAGATATTTTTGAACAATAGGTTTTCCCATCATGATATCAACAATTTTTCCTACCAATTGAATCTTTTTAATATCTTTTTTTTTCTTTTGGTTTTCTAATGCATAGCTCCTTAATAGTTTTTTCAAATATTGGTATTTCCTTTATATCATGTAATAAAGGAATTTTAATGAAAATATTCTTAAGTTCATATAGTGTATCATAATCTGGTAAAACAATTTGTCTTTATACTCGTTTATTAATTTTGAGACCTTCAGGAAAAGGTGGATCTTACAAAGAAACAGAAGATTTTTCTACTAGAGGAACTGTACGAGCTTGCTTTATTTGCTCATCCTTTGATTATAGGAACATCTTCCTTTAGAGGAATGTTTTCTTAATCAAGGTTTGCATCTTTCTCATGAACTTTGTCCCCTTTAGATTTTTGGATGGTGTTGTTGGTGACTTCTTTGGCAAAACCATACCAGATCTAAGTTGAACATCATTAGACCTAATGGGGTAATCATACAAGCTTGAAAATATTGTCCTTCAACATTATAAATAGCTTTTTGATTTTTATTGTTTGGATTTGGAAGTGGTTAGGCAAGTAGTTGATTGGGTGTTTGAGGAAATGGTAATGAAATTTGTTGATTTGGATTTTGAAACTGAGAAAGTTGAGTTGGTTGAGGAGGATAATATTGTGGTGAAAAAGAAGGATATGGTTGTTGGAAATAAAGATATTCATGATATTTTCCATAAGGATTTTTCCAAACTTGAGCCCAATATGGATTTTGAGATTGTGGGGGCCAAGGTTGCCATGGCATGGGTGTTGTCCAATTGTTCTGTGGTTTTGTATATGATTGAGTATTGAAACCTTGAGTCATGTTTTATTGTTGATTCAGCTTGGCTTCTTCTAGCTTCATCTTGAAAAATAGCTTTATGACCAGGTATTGAAGGGCATTCATTTGTGTTATGATTTTCAGCACATATGACACAAATTTCTATGCTATCAAGGGGAACTTCTCTTAAGGCATATTTCTTCCTACCCTTGGGATAGAAAATAGATAATGTAACATTCTCGGCTTTTTGCTTGTTTTCTATCTTAAGGGTATCTAGTTGTTCACTAAGAATCCCTAAGATAATTGTTTTGAAATTATCAAGAAAAATTCCTATTTCAGCTCTCCTTACTGTTCCAGTTGTAGATTTATTAATTCTGGACCTCATAGGTTCTCTCAGATTTTTGTCAGTTCTAGCCTTGGTCCTTGAAATATGTTTACATAAATCACAGATTTCTCCAAATGGAAGTTGTGAAATATATCCCTTGCCCATTAAATTAAGAAGATCAATCCATTCATCTCTGATGGATTTTAACAAAAGAGCTTTTAGTTTTACATCATTCAAATTATACATCTTAGCTCTTTTGATGTTGTAAGCAAATATCTCAACTAGATCTTCAAGGATTTCATCCACTTTTTGTATCATCTTTAAGAATTCATCTTTAAGGTTATGGGGCTTACAATAATCCTTGTATTTTTCTAAGAACACATTTTTCATTTCGTCTCATATTCTAATTGTGTGTGTTCCTAATCCCATAAACCATTTAAGTGTTCCATCTTTAAGAGTTTCTGGAAATAATTTCAACTTCTGAGGATCAAGTAAGTAGTCATAGGTTCTACACATAACTTCAAACTCAAAAATAAATGTTTCAAGGTCCTCATGTCTCAAACCATGGAAATTAAGGAGGATAGAGGGTGAGATGTTATTCATTGAGGCTAAGATATCTTCATTAAAGAAGGATATGGTTCTCCCCTACCACCTCTACCACCTCCACCTCCACCTCTATTTCTTCCTTTTCCTCTTCCACCTCTAATCCTAAGTTCATCATTTACATTATTATACTTCTCCTTCTCCTTCCCATACCATTGTAGATTCCTTAGAGCTAATATAAGGTTCTATAATAGGATTATCTAGCTCTTCTTCTAGTTCCTCCACTAATCGTATGTTAAAATAAGGTTTTTCTTCTTCTTCACTATGAACCTCTAGTTCTTGTATTAGAAGTTGTTCCCCTGTTGAAGAGAGGAAAATTACTCCTTCTGTTGGGGATGTAGGTTATTCAACTATAGCTTTGGCAGAGGAAGTTGGTGAATCTCTAGGTTGGATTTCAGATCTATGCAGCTCAGGAAGTTTATGTCTACCTACCAATCATGGGATGTGATTATGGTTGGATGGTGTGGCACTATGAGGTCTAGGTGGAGTGAGTGGTGATGTTGGAATTGAACTTCTACCTCTACATACAAATCTACTCCTAGAATCCCTTTCTCTATGCATAAATGTTTTTTTAATCATTTTTCAATTTATTAAAATTAAAAGTTCCTAAATATGATATGAAAGAATGGAATCCTATATACACTTCCCCCACAACAGCGCCAAATTTTTTTGTAAATTAATTATTCTTAATTTACTTCATTAATTGTCAATTACGATTTGTGTACTTAAGAAATGTATGTGCACTATATATGCTAGGATTCTTTATGTGAATTAATTGATTTTAGAAATGAAACTAATGGACACTATTTGGAGAATAATTATGCACATGTTCTTTCAATCCATATTTATATTAAATCCTAATTAATTGCATCAAAATTCACTACTTTGCAGAATTTGAAAATCTATCTAAATTGCAGAATTCAAACTTTCTTCTAATTGTATGAAAGGAAAGTTCTTAGATACCAGATTTCAAGAAAGAAACAATCTAATTCTATTTTGAAGAATTCAAAGCAGTCTACACTAACTTGTAGAAAGAAACCTTTATACTAAATCACAGTAAGGAAATTCTATACTAATTGCATGAAAGAGAAAATGTAATAAAAATGATCTAATTCCTTTTTGCATAACATGAAATGAAAATATTTACAACTTGAGAATGATTACTTGTGTGTGTATTTAGCCTCTAAAGAGTGTTTCATCAACATTTAAGAAATCAAATTAAGCTAAGAAGTAATTAAGTGCTAGAAAGAAGATGCATTCAATAATTGAAATCATTTTAGTGTTTTTTTGTTTATGAGTACTCTGCAATCATAATTATCATAAATGTAATTACAATGAAAACAAATTCTGAAAGAAACTATAATACTAAAAATAATAAATGCAAAATAAAACCATAAACAAAACTTCACAACTCGACAGGGGCCCTCTCGTGAGTGCAGGATAGCTAGTAATCAAAATATCTTCATGCACACATTGAGAAAAAAAGTAACTTATATTAAGCTGGAACGGAGTATCATCATTCTTCATAGCAAAACAGTTAAAAATTATGTCTCAAGTCTCGGCTTACAACCTTTATACAAATTTCATAAAATGATTTTAAGATTTTTAAGCCTACACAACATGAGCTATTTTGACATTTACGAGATAGATTCAATTTGAAACTCAATCTCTTTATGACTTGCTATTGAAAGATAAAGTCATAGGAGATTCATCTCGATCCAAAATCTAACAACTGAACAAGTCTTCAATCTCACTTGCTTGATGTTTTTCTATTCCCCTGCTACTTTTACTTGATCGCTACATGTTGTTTTCATAGTTTGACTCTTAATTTGACTTCTAGATCTCTCAATCCTCGTGGCTTTCCAAGTTATCCTGATAGGTGGTTATCCTTATTGTAGACATTTTTCATCTCCATGTAGCCTTCATCCTTTTATTGAAGTTTTGCAACCTCTCTAACAATGAATATTGCTACAGAAACCAATATTAGTTGCAGAATGTTTATAATTTAGTCATTGTAAGAATATTCTCATTATAATTCATTAACAAATATTCTAATTATGGATGATGAATACCTTTTTAAGGGTTGAACTTGACCTTGAACATGTTGAGATTGCTATAAAATGGTGATAATAAGGTGAAATGAGAGGGAAAAAAGGATAGTAAAAAAGAAACAATTCCAGACTTCAACATGGCTCCTGGGGGTTCTGTTGCTTGTGTAGAAGGTCAGGTTGTCTATGTTCTTTTGGTTTCACTTCCTTAACTGTTACATAGGGAGTTGAATCATATCATAGTAACTCTTCATCCCATGTTTACCCCAGTTGGTTGATTACTTGGGTAGATGTGGGAGGAGAGTGTTACACTTATATGATGATTTATTTTACACAATTCCAACCTTACAACACAAATTTCTTCTTGACAAACGTGCAACCCACATTCTCGAATACCGACCACTGTAAGGGCCACTAACCAAAACAAACTGAAGGAAGGAACGAACAAATTGGCATAAATTCCTCAATGCCCACTATAAAGATACGAAAGAAGTGTGGGATTACTTTTTAAGCAAATAATTATGGCCGACGGATACTCCCTTGAGAACGACACTAGTCAGGTCGACATGGGGAGATAACGGATCATGAGAAATAAAGAAAGAAAATGAAAATGAAATATATAAAGTTGGAGAAGTAATTATAACCGAAAAATATGGAAGGAAGGAAGTCACCTATCAGGAAACAACAACAAGAAAATAACAAACCAAGTACTGATCGACAATACAAACAATAAACTTATATACAAGAAATAGCAAGGGATAAAACATAACAACAATGGGATCAGTTTGGAGAGCAATAATATGAGAGGAAAAGAATAAATAAATTGGGAGTGTGAGAAGGAAGATGCATGAGACTCCTCGGAAGATTTGATAGGCATAACACTCTCCACACTGAAGAACAATGAATATCTACTAATAACCCCTAGAGAGAAAGTAGACACCATGGAAATTGACGACTTTGGTCCAGCAATAAGGAAAAATCTGATTAGTTCTATATCAATTCCCAATGTTAGAGAATTTCTTCAGTTGCAAAGTTACTCAGAAATAGCTATAGGCTAGCATACCAAAGACCATCAAAGAGACGATCAATAAAATGAAAATATTATCCAAGATCAATCAAGAAATAACAATCAAATAGAAGAAATACTGCTCCAACCTACTAATATCATGATTGTACCCCCCTGTCGCATCTTGTATTCGTTGAAGAAACCAAAAGTATAGAATTTGTCGACAAAGAGTCACGACTGAAAGTAATCGGTTCACAGAATACATAGATGGTGTGTGTCAGACCAACAAGTCACTATATCAAGATATAAATGATAGCGAGGAAAATAAAGACACAAGCTCCGATGAAGAAACTAACCAAAACAACTAATTTTCCATGATGTTGCCTCATACAAACAAGATGGGATAAATAATATACCCATCTATGAAGGTGATGAAGATCCAAAAAACCATTGGTTTTTTTGTGAAAATTTTTGGACCGTGAGCGACATCAATGATGAAGATAAGAAAATGGCACAGTTTGCTGCAGCTTTAAGGAAACATGCTCTAACATAGTTCATGAACCTAACCGGAAAACAAAATAAAACAAAATATGAGATCAAGGCCAACTTCCTCACATTATTCAAAGCATAATATGTTAAACATTTGACAACACAAAAACTAAAGTAAATAAGCAGAGACCAAATGAATATGTCCAAGAATATAACAAACGATTCAGAGACTTACTAAACCAGATCCCATATATTATCGATGAAAATATTCTAGTACAATGGTATATGGTTGGCTTACTTTAGAAAATTCATGGACCACTCTAAATGCTTGAAGTAAAAACATGTGAAGAAGCCCTTAAATTAGCACAATGAATTGGACAAGATGACGAAGGCCAACCAGTCATCACACCAACTAACAATAAGATTGAACATAAATTAGAACAACCACAAAATTCTCTGATGCAGCTATCATTTCAAAATAATCATCTATGGTGTACCAATTGTCATATGGAAGGCCATAGGGTATATTATGATATTTGTCAAACTTTTTCCAGTCACTCCATTAAAGACTTCCAAAATAACCTACGGAGTTCCAATCCAAAGTGGCATGCAATCTGCTAAGATAACGTACATTCCACTAAGGAATGTCCACTAAATAGAAAAGCTTAACCTAACCACCACGTTGTCTACCGTATTCATGCTATTGATCAACCTCGATATTCATGTGGAAGAGGATGAGCTTGAGGAGGCTATGGAGGATGTCGAGGTGGTTATAATAGTAGGGGTCGTGGACATGGCCGAGGACGAGGAAGATTTTATTGTTATACATGTTATCAAGAGGGACATATCACGATTGAATGCCCTTTAAAAACAAGATTGATTTACGTTTCTATAATATGTGTGGTATGGGTGATCATTCTATGGAAGACTATACTAAAATCATATAAAAATTCTGAAACAAAAGATCTATCAATCTACTACAAAATATTCTGAAACACGAGACTCTAAGTTCTAAAACCTTTCATGCAGTGACAAGATCGGGAGCCGGAAAAGATAATAGTGAACAGATCAATCAATTGATCTAATTAGTTAAAAATACGACGAAATATCTGGATTTCCAATGACAAAATGATGCAATTTCCAAACCAGTTGAGTTTTTTAAAAAAGAAAATGAAGGAAAACAGTTATCTAAGGATAACTCTTAGAAGAATTCCTTGAACTTTTAAAGGAAGAAAACTCTATCACTCGTCTTGTAGGATTGTTAAAAATGTTGAAAAACTACAACGAAAATAGAGAAAGAGTAAAGAACGCTAGATAACTATTGCAAGGAAATCAGATAGAAGATCATGATCAACAGATGGACTTGGAAATAAATGGGTTTATGGTTAAACAAGTCATTGTTGATTTTGGATCACAAGTAAATATTATGCCGAGGGAAAAATGGATTAATATGGGATGAAAAAACTTACACAAAGCATCTAACTATATTAAGTTGGTCGACTAAAGATTTATTAAAGCAATTGGCACATTACAACAAGTCTCGACATCTATGATGGGGATTCCAACGATAGTCGATTTTGCAGTCATCGACTTAGACGACAGAATTCCTACTTACCCAACATTAGTCGATCAACCTTGGGGATGAAGAATGAAGGTGAATATATCATTAGAAAATAGACAAAATCAAACTAAAAGGAAACAATAAAAAATAATTCTCCCCTTAGACCCTCAAGAAGGTAAACCATGGGTGGAAGCTTTTGACGAAGAAATTGAAATAAGGAAACTTTAACAAGTCCTGCATAATGAATGAGACAATGTCGAACCAAATGCTTCTAGTGAAATTTTAACTGGGTTGCGTCTCTCAATTGAACAGAACATGGATGTTGAGCTATATGAATGGCAGATTGCAAACTATGGATCAAAGGCAAAAGAGTGTTGGACATTCTAGGCTATCCTAACATCAAAGATTCTGTTATGAAACCAGCTCAAGAAAAAGATAGAAAAGATAGATCAATGCCTTAGAATTCAGCCTCTTCGAGGGGGCAACCTCCTTTACATTACATAAATGAACAATTCTTGGATGATTCAAATGAAAAAAACCTCCTTTCTATATATAGGAGTCTAAGGAGTCACAATATAACTCAGTCGACCTAACAATAATAATATAAAGCCACAAAAATAACAATAGAGGGATTCTATGGGGCATAGTAATAACAATATGGGGACAATAGGGGCACAACAATATTAATAAGGGGTACAACTACAATAGTAATGGGGTAATCACTAATATTATAGGGACCCAACATGCCCCTCTCCTTTAAAAAAGTGTTGTCCTCAATGCTTGAGTAGTTCTAGATGCTTCTGTATAAAATTCTCATCCTCCCATGTGGAATCTTCAGCGGATAAGTTCTTCCACTTGATAAGATACTCCAAAATTGATCAATTTCGTAGCTGTCAAGTTCTTGTTTCTGTGACTGCTTCTGGTTCCAATATAGTTTTTCCTTCCTCGTCAAGTTTTGGCAATATTTTTTGAATTGGGAGCGCGTCGCCTATAACCTTCTTTAAACATGAAACATGGAAAACTGGGTGCAATAGAGAAGCTGCAAGAAGCTCCAATTTGTATGCCATAGTACCAATCTTTTGCAACACCTTTGTACGGACCATAATACTTTGGTGATAATTTATTATCCTTCTTAGCTTGCTTGAGGGACATTTTCTTATATGGTTGTAGCCATAGGAATACCCAATCACCTACATCAAAACTTCTTTCGCTACAATGTTGATCTGCCTGTTGTTTCATTCTATTCTGTGCCAACACGAGGTTATCCTTTAAGAGTTGGAGGACTTGTTGATATTCGATGTGATGTTCCACTGCTTGAACCTTAGAATTTTCCCTTAAATATGATGTGATGGATGGTGGTTGATATCCATAAAGTGCCATAAATGGGTTCATTTTTGTTGTTGTATGGAAGGAAGTGTTATACCACCATTCAGCTAGAGGCAAGCATTTGACCCATTGTGTTTGTTTATCATATACAAAGCAACGAAGATATCCTTCCAAACATTTGTTTACTATCTCAGTTTGCCCATCAAATTGAGGATGATAAGATGAGCTATGAGCTAACTGAGTACCAAGAAAAGAAAATAATTCTGTCAAAAAATTTCCAGTGAGAATGGGATCTTTGTCACTTACAATAATCTTTGGGTTTCAATGTAGCTTTTGAATTGTTTCCATAAATGCAGAAGAAACTGTACTGGCTTTAAATGGATGTGATAATGCACAAAAGTGTGCATACTTGGTAAGTCTATCAACTACCACCATGATGACACTCTTTCCCTCAGACTTGGGTAAACCTGTGATAAAATCCATTGAAACCTCCTCCCAACGTTGGCTTGGAATGGATAAAGGTTGTAATAGACCTGGTGTCTTAATTGTTTCAACTTTATTTTGTTGGCAAAACAAACATTCCGCCACAAATTTTTGAATATCTGATTTAAGGCCATCCCAAAAAAATTCCTTCTTAACCCTGTGGTAAGTTTTTAAAAATCCTGAGTGCCCTCCTAAGGGAGAAGTGTGCATTTCCATAAGAATCTTTTGTTTTAGCTGGGAATTCTTACAGAGGTATAAGCGATCTTTGTACCATAATGAATCATTTTTCCAGCTAAATGTATGAGACGTACTGGAATCTTGTTGTAACTTTCGAATAAGTGCCCACACTTCTTCGTCATTCTTCCATTCCTCCCTTGCTTTGTTTATCCAATCTGGTTGGATAATAGAAATGGCACACAACAATGCTTCCGCATCCTCATCCTTTCTTGAGAGTGCATCTGCCACCACATTTTGCTTCCCTTTTTTGTAGATGATTTCAAAGTCATAACCCAACATCTTTGTGACCCACTTTTGTTGCTCTTCAGAGGATAATCTTTGTTCTAAAAATTATTTAAGGCTATCATGATCTGATTTTACCTTGAAGTGTCTTCCCATTAGGTAGGGTCGTCATTTCTTAAGTGCATGGAGTATTGCCAACATTTCCTTCTCATAAATAGCTTTGTGTAAAAACTTTCCCTTGATTGGACGACTTTCAAAAGCAATGGGTCTTTCATCTTGCATTAAAACAGCACCAATTCCATTTCCTGAAGCATCACATTCCACAATAAATGTTTTTGTGAAGTCTGGTGTAGCTAAGACCGGTGCTTGGCACATTGCCTCTTTAAGATGTTCGAAGGCCTTTGTTGCTGCTGGAGTCCATGAAAATGCGTCTTTCTTCAATAATGTTGTTAGAGGTGCTGCTATTCTCCCATAATTCTTAACAAGCTTGCGATAATACCCTGTCAACTCGAGAAATCCTCGCAAATGCTTTATGGATGTGGAGATTTTCCATTCCTTAATGGCTTTAATTTTGCTAGGGTCTACCTTAACTCCTTCATGAGATACAATATGACCCAGATATTCCACCTCTTGTACTCCAAAGAAACATTTGGATCTTTTTGCATATAATTTTTTCTCCTCCAATAGTTGTAGCACCCTGTCAACATGTTCAACATGATCCTTCCAAGACTTGCTATAGATTAGTATATCATCAAAAAATACTAACACAAATTTTCTAAGGAATGGTTTGAAAATGGAATTCATCAAACCTTGAAATGTTGAAGGTGCATTGGTAAGGCCAAAAGGCATGGCCAAAAATTCATAATGACCCTCATGAGTTCTAAATGTTGTTTTCAGAATGTCTTCAGTCTTCATTCTGATTTGATGATATCCTGAACGAAGATCCAACTTGGTGAAGTAAATTGATCCATGCAATTCATCCAGTAATTCATCAATGTCAGGAATGGGAAACTTATCTTTAATAGTGAGCTTGTTGAGCTCCCTATAATCCAGAAACATTCGCGATGATCCATCCTTCTTATGCACCAATACTACTGGAGCAGAGAAAGAACTTTGACTCGGTTGAATTATACCAACCTCTAGCATTTATGCAACCATACGTTCAATTTCACTCTTTTGGGCATAGGGATATCTGTATGGCCTGATGTTTGGAGGAACACTTCTTGGAATCAAATGAATAGCATGATCATGATCACGAATAGGTGGGAGACCTTTTGGAGTCTCAAATACCTTGGAATGATTTTCCAATACTTTTTGGAGATCTGCAGAAATAGATGATTCCAATGTGGAAACATCGAGCGAACATAATTGTGCAATTACACCTCTTTGTTCCTTTTTTAGAAGCTTTGTCATACCGTTAGAGCTGATTATCTTTCCCGGTTTCCCTACAATACCCCTTAATTCAACTTCCTTTCCTTCCACAGAAAATTTCATGAAAAGTTCTTGAAAATTAAAATCTATTGTACCCAAGGATTGTAGCCATTGGACTCCTAGTATAACATCAGCACCTCCCATTGGAATGGAAATCATTGGGCTAGTCAATACATATTCTCCCATGGATAGCTTGATATTATGGCACTTTCCTGAGCAATTTATTGTTCCTCCATTTGCAACCATCACTTGACACTCTGGTGCTAGATATAAGAAGCAATTCAATTCTTTTGCTACCTTACAATGAATAAAATTGTGGGTACTTCCTTAATCAATCAACACTATTACCTTTTTCTTCTTGATCTGTCCTTCTATCTTAATGGTTTGAGGAGTACTAATTCCCACCAATGCATTACAAGATATGGTCGGATTCATTTCTTCTTTATCTAGGCTTTGTTCCTAGAGTATATCCTCTTCTTTTGACCTTTCTTGCTCCTTTTCTTCTTCCTCTTCACAATCTATGTAGAATAATTTCTTCTCAGCACACTTATGACCTTTAGTGTATTTGCTATCACAACTGTAACAAAGCCCTTTTTCTCTTTTTTCTTCCAATTTTTGTGGTGTCAACCTTATAGGTTGTGGAAGACTAGTGAAAACAACACTTCCATCTTTATAGTTGTGACTGGTATGCTTCCTGGTTGCCATAATTTTGCTTTCCATTTTTCTTGCTAACCTGAATGCCTTCTCTAATGAATCAGGTTCCCAAAAGTGAACATCATGTTGGATATTATCCTTTAAAGTCCCTATGAACACATCAATCCTATACTCCTCTAGAATATTTTTTACCCTTATGTTCAATTTTTGGAACTCCTCAATGTGCTCCATTATTGGACCCTTTTGTTTGAGACTTATCAATTGGCTAAAAAAAGTGTTGCCCTCTGTGTCCTCTTTCCAATGCCACCAGTCTGATCCCAATTGTATTCTCCAAGGAATAGTTCTGTCAAATCTCCCATAATGACCTGATTATAGACTAGTTCAGTAGAGCGAACTTGTACGACGTGCCACGAGTCACTGTTTTGACCCTTGGCTCTGAAAAATATATATAAGAAACTACAGTTCATCCTCTTTCTGTACCTTCTTATGAAATTTCAATTCAATGCTCAGAGAGAAAGTTATGACGATTTTTCCCAGGTCACCTATTTGGAATGTAATTCAGGAGTCTGCAAAAATACCAACTTCCTCAGATCATATCTCCGCAAATATAGCGTGAAAAGATCTAAAATTCAGAACTGAGATTCAGTGCGATGTCTTCTCAAATGGTTTTTTTTTTAGCTTCTGAAATGTCGCAGAAAAAAAGTTATAGCGAAAATGCCACAATGACCTGTTTGGAGCAACGAAACCCTAGAATCCAAAGCTCTGATACCAAATGTTATGAAACCAGCTCAAGAAAAAGATAGAAAAGATAGATCAATGCCTTAGAATTCAGCCTCTTTGAGGGGGCAACCTCTTTTACATTACATAAATGAACAATTCTTGGATGATTCAAATGATAAAACCTCCTTTCTATATATAGGAGTCTAAGGAGTCACAATATAACCCAGCCGACCTAACAATAATAATATAAAGCCACAAAAATAACAATAGAGGGATTCTATGGGGCACAGTAATAACAATATGGGGACAATAGGGGCATAACAATATTAATAAGGGGTAAAACTACAATAGTAATGGGGTAATCACTAGTATTATAGGGACCCAACAGATTCAACCATGTTATTCTATTAAAGTAGTACCAATTATACAAGAAAAAATTGTCGAAAAACAACATCTTTACTTCCAACATATCTAACAAATGACTCCAGTAATAATATTTGTTTTAAGGAAAGAGCATCTCATGTGAATCACATAGAACATGTAACAAAATCCATTGGTGAGAAAGGACAAACACAAAGCTTAGTATAAACTTTTACCAATTAAGAAGCCAGATGGTGGAAAACCCATTCATCCCGATTCCAAAATGGATGATTGCGACAACCTATTTTATTGAACAATTTGGAGGAAAAAATTATATGCACAAGAAAATATACCCACTTTTAGTGTTGGCCAAGATCCTGTCAAACATATCAAAAACCACAAACCAGAATGATGAATAATTGGTTATAAAGACAAACATGTTTGGCTGCATATGTTCCGAAATACCTTAGATGATCTACCAAATAAGTGGTATAAGTTAAAGGAAGCAAGGGGCCAATCACTCCAATGGAAAGAACTAAAGGAAAACTTTATTAAGAACTTTGAATTCAAACCGGAGGAAGTAGATTTAAAAGACACAGTCCAGAAAATTAAATAATTCATCAGAGATAAAGTAGTTGATCAACAAATATTAGGTTCAATAACTTGCAACTATATAGCTTGCACCACATACCAAAGGAGAGCTATTCGATTAGAAATGGAAGAAATACCCATCGTTGACCAAATATTTTCTTTGAATAAGCATCATCCTAAAAATCACGAGAGAATTCATTCAGTATACAAAGTTGCTAAATAAGACATAGATAAACCACACAAGTTAGACTTTCCACCAGCTTACAAAGAAGTAAAATTCAAGGAACAATAACTTGATGAATCAAAATCACCCAACTGGATGAATGTAGAATTCAAAATATGAGAAGTCGACATATCAAATGGTGACCGACTGAAAATTACTTGACTAGGTGATTATTGGTTGCAGAAACAAATCGCAGTATTTGTCGACTTACTCAAGGAATCAAGACGTATTTTCTCAAGACTATAAATACTTAAAAGGGTTAGTCAAGAAAATGGGAGAAATGAAAATCAATCTCATTCCTGGAGTTAAATCAATAAAGAAAAGACCATACAAATTAGCAGATAAATATAAACCCATTTATAGAAAGAAATAGAGGGGATGCTTGTTGTTGGTATTATATACCCCATAGAAACAGCATAATGGTAAATCCTTATGATTTTTCTATTGAAGAAGCATGATGCGATGAGATTACACATTTGTATTGACTACAGTGAATTTAATAAACTAACAGTCACTGATCCATTCCCGACTCCCTTCGCCAATGAGATTATCAATCAAGTCACGGGTCATGAATGCTACTCCTTTACATATGGGTTCTTAGGATACAATCAAGTGTACATAGCGAAAAAAACAAAAAAACAAAAACAAAACAAAACAAACAAACAAACAAAAACAAAAAATAAAAAAACAAAAAACAAAACAAAAAACAAAAAAACAAAACAAAACAAAACAAATAAAAACAAAAAAACAAAAAACAAAACAAAAAAAAACAACAACAACAACAAAAAACAACAACAAAAAAAAACAAAAAAATAAACAAAAACAACAAAAAAACAACAAAACAAAAAAAAACAAACAAACAAAAAAAACAAAACAAAACAAAAACAAACAAACAAAAAACAAAAACAAAAACAAAACAAAACAAAAAAACAAAACAAAAACAAACAAAACAAAACAAAACCCAAAAAAAAAAAGCAAAACAAAACAAAACAAAACAAAAAAACAAAACAAAACAAAAAAAACAAAATAAAACAAAAAAAACAAAACAAAAAACAAAAACAAAAAACAACAACAACTTTTTTTTACTGAATTTGGTTCTTTTGCATATAGAGTGATGCCATTCGGACTAAAGAACACACCTTCAATATTCTTGAGAATCGGTGTCAAAGCATTTTAGGAATATATTTATAAAACCATGGCAGTGTGTTTTGATGATTAGATAGTCTACACGTTATTAAAGGATCGTATTCAATGGATAAGATTAATGCTTGAAAATTGCAGATAGTTACGATTATCCCTTAATATTAAAAATTGTATCTTCGTAACTCCAATCAAAATATTGTTGGGTCATGTTGTTTTAAAGCATGGAATTAAAGCCTATATGGAGAAACCATATAAGTTAGACTTGTCGCCAGCTTACAAAGAAGTAAAATTCGGGGAACAATAACTTGATGAATCAAAAGCACCCGACTAGATAGATGTAGAATTCAAAATATGAGCAGTCATATCAAATGGTGACCGGCCAAATATTACTTGACTAGGTGATTATTGGTTGGAGAAACAAATCACAGAATTTGTCGACTTACTCAAGGAGTATCAAGACGTATTTTCTCAAGACTATAAATACTTAAAAGGGTTAGTCAAGGAAATGGGAGAAATGAATATCAATCTCATTCCTGGAGCTAAACCAATAAAGAAAATACCATACAAATTAGCACATAAATATAAACCCATTGTACAGAAAGAAATAGAAGGGATGCTTGTTGTTGGTATTATATACCCCATAGAAACATCAGAATGGTCAATCCCTATGATTATTCAACCGAAGAAGCATGATCCAACGAGATTATGCATTTGTGTCCACTACCGAGGATTTAATAAACTAATAGTCACTGATCCATTCCCAACTCCCTTCGTCGATGATATTATCAATGAAGTCATGGGTCACAAATGCTACTCCTTTACAAATGGGTTCTTAGGATACAATCAAGTGTCCATAGCAAAAGAAGATCAAGAAAAAAAAAACTTTTTTACTGAATTTAGTTCTCTTGCATATAGAGTGATGCCATTCGGACTAAAGAACACACCTTTAGTATTCTCGAGAATCGTTGTCAAAGTGTTTTAGGAATATATTTATAAAACCATGGCAGTGCGTTTTGATGATTGGATAGTCTACGGTTGTTTCCCTTTGTTGAAATGAATGTCCATTACAGTGCTTAAACAAGGACTTCAATAATAACATAATTGGTGAGAAAAAGTGCATCCCTATTTGGAGGAACGAAGACTGGCAGAGGAGCGGGAAATCAGCGAAGGTTGTAGGGGGCACAGAAGTCAATCTTCATGAACGCTCATAGAGGAGGGAGCTCCACTCCCTCCTACAAGGATGCAGTTGCCAGTAGAGGCAAGAAGCCTCTAGAGAATGACAGAGGTACAGAAGAGGATAGGCACGGGACCCCGAATGAGGAGACAGAAGGAATCAGAACCAAGAAGAAAAAGGATGCAAAAGACAAGGAGGAAGAAGACAAAACACAAGAAGCAAAAGACAAAAAACAAAAGGGACCTTGCAAACCCAAGGCGGAAATTGCTCCCAGGGTAGTCTTAAATGATCCAGCTCTGCAGGTGCACAGGGATCACATGAGGACTTATGCCATCATCTGCAAATTCATGGGCCTATGGCCCACTGAAAAAGCTCTACAATCTTGGATCAAATATCACTGGAAACCTAAAGGGAGCATTGACCTACATCTTGGGTCAAAGGGGTTCTTCACGGTAGTATTCACAAACATCGAGGACAAAGACAGAGTGTTTGAAGGAGGGCCCTACTTCTATGCAGCAGTTGGCCTCTACATGCGGCCATGGATGATGAATTTCGTCCCGGAGCGCGAAACTTTTTCCTTTGTACCAGTCTGGGTAAGGCTCTATTCTTTACCTCTTGATTACTGGCAAATAGAATCGCTAACGGCTATAGGCAACAAATTAGGGAGGTTTGTCAAAGCCTCTGAAGCCACTAGAAGAGGAAAATATACTTCCTTCACAAGGATATGTGTGGAAATGGATCTATCTGGAGCCCTTCCGGATGCGGTTATCTTGGAAGTTTATGATGAAGAATGGGTGCAAGCAGTAGACTATGAACATATTCCATTCAGATGTCGTAAATGTCATGAACATGGGCACCTTTTCAGAGACTGCCCCCTCAGTAAAGCAGAAAACAAGGGTAAAGTTAACACAGTTAAGGATAATGACAGTTTTCGCAAAGTGGTAAACAAAGGAAAAGGAAGCAAAAGAGGGCCAAAGCAACATCCAAATGAAGGAAAAAGGTCAGCCAAAACAAGTTCCAAGTTCTGGAGGAAGAAGAAGAGAATGTGAAAGAAGATCAAGAAATGGAAGAGAATCCAGAAGAAAATGAGGAAAATGATAAACAGAAACAAAGTAAGGACAGTGATAATCAAAGCGAAGCCATGATAAGCGATACAGAGCTGGAGATGGACCCGGATATGACACAAAGTGAAATGGAACTGGAGGATCAGGAGCTTCAAGAGATTCTTGACAAAGAACACCTAGATCTAGAAGGGTTCTTAATCCAAGGAGCTAAGGAGGGGGTAGATTCAGTGCCTCAAGAAGAGCTCAATAGAATACAACAATTGTTTTTATGGAAAACTCAGGCCAAGGGATTTGAAAAGGAAAAAAGCAGTAGCAAGCAGGATGATAAAGGTGTAAAAATGATGAAAACAACCCCTGGACTAGCAACCAGAAATCTCGGAAAAAAAAAAAGAGGCAGAAAAAAGCAGAATGAACTCTTGATGGAGTGTGGAAAGTTGATGATAGACTCGGGTAAGATGAAAGATCTTGCCAGCTACTCCTTTACAAATATTTAATTATGAAGTGCATATCTTGGAATATTAGGGGTTTAGGTAGTAAAAGAAAGCAGAGAATGCTTAGTAATAGAATGAAACAAGCAGAGCCAGATATTATCTTCATCCAGGAAACAAAATGTTCCATTCAAAAATTAAGACAGATTCATAGCAAATGGCTCGATAGATTCGAGTATCTAGAAGTTAAAGCAGAAAACACAGCAGGAGGTATCCTCATTCTTTGGAACCCCCAAAAAATTGGGATAATAGATGCTGAGGCATCGAGGAATTATTTATCAGTTGTTATTCAGCCTGTAGGAGATAGGGAGAACTATCTGGTCACGAATGTTTATGGTCCCCAGAGATCAGAGGACAAACTCAAGTTTCTGGACTCCCTGGGGGAACTCAGGAATAGACATGCAGGAATTCCTTGGATCATGGGGGGAGATTTCAACATGATCAAATCCCTTTCGGAAAAAAGAGGGGGAACCAGAGCTCTAAGTAAAGACTCTATCGCATTTCAAACCTTCACAGATAATATGAATCTTGTTGACTCAGAAATGAGCAATGGCCTTTTTACTTGGAATAATAAAAGAGGAGGAGAGGCTTAGGTCGCCTCCAAATTAGATAGATTCATTATCTCAGAAGACCTCATGCTTATAGATAAAGAAATAATAGCGAGAATTCTTCCTTTTGGAGGCTCAGATCATTGGCCAGTTCAACTGGATATCAAGGGCATAGGTACTCCAAGGAACAGACCTTTCCGATTTGAGAATATATGGCTTTCTCACCCAGATTTCATAAGCAATATTGAAAAATGGTGGTCAGAAGATTTGCAGATTCAAGGAACAAATATGTTCCTTCTGCATAAAAGATTGAAGCATATCAAACTCAGGCTTAAAGAATGGAATAAGAGTGATTTTGGTAATATTTTTGTGGAAAAAAAATCGGTGGAAATCAAAATGCAGATACTCAATCAAGCTCTAATAAAGGAAGGCTTTGACAAAGACAAGAGTGATCAAGTAGACAGACATCATCAAGAATGGGAAAATTTGAGCAAACAAGAGGAAATATTTTGGAGGCAAAAGTCAAGAATCCAATGGCTGAAAGAAGGAGAGCGCAACACCAAATTCTTTCACAGATCTACCATGGCCAATAGATCCCACAACAGAATCTCCTCGATCAAGGATAAGAATGGGAGGCTTCATACTTCCCATGAGGAGATAGACTCGGTTTTGGTTTAGCACTTCCATGATATCACCCAGGAAAACAATTCAGATAGAGAGCAGTCCATCAAGGAAATTACTAACAACATCCCTAAGCTAGTGTCCAGAGAGGATAATTTCAATCTCAATAGGCCAGTAACGGAAGAGGAAGTCTGTGATGTCCTCAAAGAAATGCAGAAAGGAAAAGCACCAGGCCCGGATGGTTTTAATGTGGATTTTTTCAAAGTCTGCTGGAATATTGTTAAACAGGATATCTTGAAGGTTGTAGAGGATTCCAGGTTGAACAAAACTATGTTGAAAGCTCTCAATACCTCCTTCATCTCACTTATCCCTAAACAGGACCTTGCTCAAACTCCTGACAAATATAGACCCATAGCTTTATGCAATGTGGTTTACAAGATCATATCCAAGGTAGTGGCCAACAGGCTCAAACCTCTACTCCCTTCTTTGGTTTTAGGAGAACAATCTGGTTATGTGGAAGGTAGACAAATTCTAAATAACATTATTCAAGCTCACGAGGTGGTTCACTCGCTGACAAGCAAGAGGCAGGTGGGAATGATCATGCAACTAGACATTGCCAAAGCTTATGACAAGGTAAACTAGTCCTACATCAAGAAAATTCTTATGGCCTTTGGTTTTGACCATAATTGGGTGAGATGGGTAATGGCCCTAGTAACTTCCTCAAGCTTTTCAATTTTAGTGAATGGTTCTCCCTCTGAGGTTTTCATTCCTTCTAGAGGCCTCAGGCAGGGAGACCCACTTTCTCCATTTCTTTTCATTCTCATGATGGAAGGACTAGGTCGAGCAATCAAACAGGCTAAAGCAACAGGCAAGATCAAGGGCATACAACTTATAGAGAATGGTCAGGCTCTGACACATCAACAATTTGTTGATGACACAATGCTACAGGGAATCCCCACAGCCTACAAATACATCCTCGATGTCTTTGCTCGGGCTTCAGGTATGGAAGTTAATCTCTTCAAATCAAAAATCTTTTTCTTTAATACCAATATTGCTATACAGAGAAATATCGCCAGAATCCTAGGTTTTCAACGGGACTCCCTTCCCTCAAAATATTTGGGAGTTCCTCTCACTGCCAAACCGATGCACAAAAGCATTTGGGAACCGTTAATCAACAAGATGCAGGACAAAGTCAGAAAATGGACCTGCAGAGCTTTAAATCTGGCTGGAAGGTTGGTCCTTACTAAGGCAGTTTTACAAGCTATCCCTGTTTTTATGTTATCAGCTCTCCCCGCTCCAAAAGGAGTTCTACAGCAATTCAGAAATATCCAAAGAGACTTTCTATGGGGTAAGGAGGAGACCAGGAAGAAATGGGCCTTGGTTTCCTGGGAAAAAATCTGTAAACCCAAGCACCAGGGAGGCCTAGGCTTGGATGACCAGGAGATTCTCAATAAAGTTTTAGGTGCCAAACTATGGTGGTGATGGGTTCATGATCCAAATGCTCAATGGGCAAGTATTTGGAAAGAAAAATATGCCAACTCCTGGCATTCAAGTGATCTCATTAGAATGTCTGGAATTATAAAAGGGTCATACATCTGGAATAAAGCCTGGGAGAATAGGGGTTTGGTACAAAATAATAGCTTCTGGGAAATCAGAGAGGGAGATCTAGCACTATTCTGGGAGGATAGATGGCAACAAGAACCAATTCTACTAAAAGAGGACTTTCTCAGCCTTAAGAGTGAAACAGACATCCAAGGCTTAGGTAAGGTAAAAGATTTCTGGGATCACTCTTTGAATCCTGAAAAGTGGAGAGTCTGGAGGAATATTAATTGTGATGACAATAGTCTCTTGAAATCAAAAGCAGAAGAACTTAGAAGAATACTGGATCAAAGAATGATCTTAGTAGCAGGGGGTAGGATCAGCTAAGATGGGGCAACAATAAAGAAGGCACCTTTAATCTTAGGGAAGCAAAAAGTATTCTCTTAGAGCTGGATTCCCATGTTCCAGACAAATCCTGGCAGAAACTTTGGAAGCACCAAGGGTGGATGAAGATAAAACTCTTCATGTGGCTAGTTCTTCAAAAGAAAATCTTGACTTGGGACAATATTAGAAAAAGGGGCATTCTGGGACCTTCCATTTTCCAGCTCTGTAAAGCTCAGGAGGAAACAATGGAGCATATACTCAACAACTGCATTTTCTCCTCCTGGTTATGGGATTCTTTCGCCATCATTTTTCAAAAGTCTAATAGGGATAAAGGGAGTATCATTCACACCCTTAACAACTGGAGCAAAAATTTCTCGGACAACGAATTCCTCAGCTTAGCTTGGGCCCTAACACCAAGCTTCATCATATGGAATGTCTGGAAAGAAAGGAACAAGAGAATTTTCAAGAATGAAAAAAACCCCCCTCAGAGACTGTTTGAGCTAACCTTGAATCAACTTAGGGAAACTGTTAGCTCCACAGTGTGCAATCAACCCAAGAATCCTCCCTCAGAGGCGGATTTAAGAATTCTCAGACATCTGGGAATGCAGGGGCTCATACCTCAAAGCCTGCAGAGGACAGGAAACTCAAGGGAGGTGGAGAAGGACTTTTGGCATCCTCCTATGACAGGTTTTTTGAAATTAAACATTGATGGTGCTTTGAAAGGGAACCCGGGAACGAAGAAGGAATCATCATCTGTATCTTCCATGGTCATTTAGGCAAAGCCACCAACAACATGGCAGAATTAATGGCCTTGGAACAAGGCTTAGAGTTTCTGAAGCAGGACAATTGCTTAAATGTTATTATTGAAGCAGACTCAGAGTTAGCCATCAATTTGGTGAAAAGAATTAGCTGTGGAACTGAACCAGAGAAAGTTTCAAAACATTGGAGGCTCATCAGGGTTTTCCAAAGAATTCAAAGTCATCTTCTGGGTCTTCGCACAGTCAGTTTCAACCACGTGCAGAGAAAAGCCAATAAGCTGGCGGATATCCTGGCTAACCAAGGAGTGAGCTGCAAGGAAGGCAATGCTTGGAGGAAGTGGCAGGAGCTACCTCAAAGTAGACTAAAGGCTCTCTGTAGCGAGCAAGTTGCAGAGGATATGGACATATTTGGTAACAGAGTAAAGGAGAAGTGTACATAATGACTAAAACGCAGAAAGCTCCACCTTTGTTCTTCAGTCGGGTTTTCAGAAGTCGGCCTCGGAAAACCTCGATCATCGTTAATAGGTTTTCGCAGTTCTCCAGGAGGGAGCACTGTAGAGAGACTCACAACAATCCAGAGTTTTATAACAGATACAGACATAAGAATAAGTGGGACGGAAAACATGGCTTTCCCGATGACCGCATTTTCCTCTTTTTCTCTGGCGGAAAGGAAATCAGCTGTACTTGTGGTTTTCTAGCGATCGCTCGACACTTAAGCGGAAAGTGGTTTCAGTGTTTGGGGAGCGATTCCAGTGGGGATCCTACATGTGGCAGGAGAGAGAAAATGTAAACCGCCCTCCCCGGGCGCTATTGTTCGGGAATCTAGTGATGTGCGATATGGCTCACGACCGTTGGATCTGATGGATCAGATCTATGGTCGGGAATGAGCATGCGGTTTGGCGGGTGGGATCGTTAAACTTCGTTTAACTTCGCAGGGTGATTCTCTCTCGTCCGTTGGATGGCTCGGTGGTTTGAACGGTTGTGGTTCTAAAGGCAAGTTCGATGTGCTTGTGTTATCCTTTATTCTTCTACCCACCAAGCACTTCCTTGTATGTTTTTTTCCAAAGTTAGGAGGCATTCTCTGCTAGGTTGAAGGTCTTTTTTTAGGTGATAACCATTTTTTTGCCGAAGTCCACGGTGTTAGTTGGACTTTTGTATTCTATGTAAATTCTTGTTGGCTTAATGATATAGAAGGCACTACTCTTGCTTCAGCAAAAAAAAGATGATTGGATAGTCTACACGTCGTTATCACTCAGGTTGTTCCCCAAAAGAAGTGGAAAAGGGAATACAGCCGAGGTAACCTCTAACAAGTCTTTTAGCTGCAGATTCTAGCCAATCTGCAACCAGAGAGGGATCTCTATATATGATTTAGCCTTTTTTTGCTATATGTTAGGCTAGTTATGAGGCACAAGTATTTGTTTGATGTTTGGAAGGTGACATTCAATAGAACATGTCGGCAAAATAAGAGAAGTTCAGACCATTGGGTTAATGGAGTCAAATGAAAATAAACTTCTGGGTATGGTTTCTTTGGCAAAAGGAGGAACTACAGAGCAAGATAGTTAAACACAGAACAATTTTCAAGCTGGAATAAGATGAAGTGAAGTCAGGAAATGAAAGTCAATTAAGAATCTTTCATTATGCTAACAGAGGGAAAATGAATAAATATTACCAAGGAGCAATTAAGAATTCCTTAATTATATTCAGGGTGAAAGAACCAGGGAGACAGGAGCAGTCAAGAATTCCTGCCTATGCTAGTCCTGAAGAAAACATAAAAATTGACAGGAATTGAACACAGAGTACAGCAAAGTAAATTATGGGCTATCCTTTTTTCCTGCAATTCAGAATATGATATATAGATGATATATAAAACATAGGAATAGTAAAACAAGAGTTAAAAAGACTTATTGATCCATGAGGTAACACAAGAATTCTATAACATATTCTTCTGCCATTAGTTCCACAACCAGCAAGTTCATCAGCAAAGCATTCCAGCAATCTTTATTCAGAAGGGTTCTCAAAAATTACAGTGCAGGTCCAGAATGATATTCACCAGCCAACAGAAATACATCTCTAGAGGAGGTATTTATACAAAAAGAGTTACAAAATATCTCATAGAGAAAATATCAAGCAATAACTTTATCCATCTACTTCTTCAAAGGCAGTAAATGACATTGAAAACAGAGCGCAATGAATGTAGGAGTAACTCTCGATGTACTGGCTTCCTTAGGTGGTCTGATATTTTTGACTTTTTGACTCAATAAGTCGGTTGGTAGCTGTCTCTTTAATTTGCACTCTTGCGTTGTTGTCCCAGCCTTTTCATCTGCACCTGGTTCCGCTTTAATGCGTTCTGGCGTACCTTCCTTCCTCTGTTGTTTTCATTTTCTGATAGGTGGCCCGTGCATTTGAATTTGACTATATGCAGATGATCAAAAAGAACAAGCACCAAAGACTACCTTGGTAAAACCTCCAACATGCTCTGCCACCATTGGTTTGTTGGCAACTGGTGTTTTTGTAGTTTTATCAATGTTTCATCAGCTTCAGTATACCTGTAGTAATTGGGCTGGACTTCAAAAAGATGTGTTATTTCATGCTCGATAAAGAACAGATTTTCCAACTTGTCATATAAGCTCTGCCCAGAGGGAGGTACTATGTCTTTTGAAGTGCTTGATGATGTTGTGATCTGATTGGTAACATATGTATTCACCCTGTGAGCATATTGTTCATGTGTCAACAGTCTTTGATTGCTGGTCAATAAGCTGGGTAACCCTTTGCTCTGCAAGACTGTGAACTTCTCTGTAAAGGCATTTATTTATGTCTGTATTTCTTAGCACTTTCTTTCCAGATTTTGTACAAAATTCCTCATGGTCAGCACCTTTTTCACTGTCAAAATGGTGCTTGTTCTGTCCTTGATATCCAGAGCTACTAGTTGTTCCCTAGTGTGAGTATTCAAAAAGTGAATTAGTCTATTGGCCTGTTCGGGCATATTTCCCAATAATGCTCTGGCCTTTTGAATCTTGATTTGGGCCATTTCTATCAATTCAATTTGCTCATAGATAGTCTGTATTGATCTCCATTGATCAGTGATGGACTGGCCAATTTTAGTCCACAAAATTGTCTTGATTTCTGTCAGAGTTTTATGAAGAGTAAGGTCTTTCTCCAAGGATTTTACCTTATTTTCCAAGGCCTTTACCTCTCTTGTTTTCTCAGCCACAGTTATTTTGGATTTATCATAGCTTACCTCTAACTTGGCTAGTTTCTCTTTGGCTTCCTTTAGCTCTGCCATTTGGAGTTCTAAGGCCTTTATTTCCTCCATCATTTTTGCCATGCTCATGCTGGTATCTGGTACTGTTGTTGTTGCTATTGTAGTCATTGCTGAAGCTGAGGTACCTGCTGTTGATGCTGGGACAGCGGGAGGGACTGTTGTTGTAGTTGTAGGAGGAGTTGTTGTGCTTATTGGAGCTGTTTTGGGGGCTGGGAGGTCGACACTCCTTGATTTCCTTGTAGTACTTCCTCCAATGCCTTCTCTGTTTCTGCTAATCTCTCATTCATCCTCATCAGTAAACCCATCACGTCCTCCTCTTCTTTCTGTTGTGCAACTTCTGTGGTTTGTGGGTGCATTGTAATGGGCAGCTTGAGCTGCTTCCTAAGAGCTGCAATGTCTTCTTCTTTCTTTCTTATTAATGCTTGGATGCCTTTGGGATCCTTGGGATCATGTCCCAGCTCAATAATAATTTCCTCCAAGGATTTGATCCTGTTATCCTTGGCTAATGAGGAGGCCTTTTCCAACTCTAATTGGGCAGAGGTATTGTGCAATGAATTCTGCAATTTGTGAGCTAATAGTGCTTTGTTTACCAGGGTGGAGTACACCATTTCTCCGGTTTGTTTATGTAATTCAATTTGGTCCATTGGGTGGATGTATTTAGAGAGAACTTCCAGATTGGTCCTGATATAATCAGCAGCTGACTGTGGTTGCTGCATTGTGGGCTTGAAGTGACTAAGGGTCATTTTCCCTTCTTAAATATCATAGGCTGCCATTAGCCTTTGTTGATTTGTGGGAGCCATTCTCAGCAATTGATTATAAAGTTGGATCCTTACTGGCTCATTTCTAGCCTTTATTTCAATAAATGCTTTCTTGATATCTGAACCTTGCTTGCTCTATGGCCTGGTGGATGTAACCTCCACACCATGTTGCCTCTCTAGCTCTTGCTGATATGAGCTAGTTGATGTTTCCAAAATTGGAGGAATCTGTTGTTCAGTTGTTCCCTCACCCCTTAGGTTGCCTGTTGTCTCTTCCAAGAGTTCCTCTTCAGAGTAGGGATTTAACCTTTGCCTCTTTTCCCCTTGTTGTTCTGCTGATCCGCTTATAGGTATGTCTTCATGTCTCTCTTTTTTATTGGCTCTTTCTTCATTGAGAGGAGTTTGTAACACCGGGATTTCAGGTACCTTTGTCTATGTTGAAGGACCTTGCCCTTGGCTTTGTTCCTTTGATGTATCTAGTTGATCTGCCATTGTTTCCTGTTCCCCACCTATTACCTCCTTGCCTTTAGCTGATGTTGTGCTGGCATTTTGTAATGGTTGTTGAGAAGTCCCGGCAAAAGATGTGTCACCTCCTATGTGCTGGGGAAACTTGAAGGATACCTGTCCAAAAGAGTCCAGGTCAAGCGTTTTTTCAAGCCCTTTCATAGCCTTTTCCAGTTTTTCTTCTTCAGTAATCTCTTCAACTAATGTGCCTTCTACCCATTCTTGTTGATTAGCATATTGTTGAATTTCAAGGATTTTGTGGTGAACATATCATGTAAGCTTGTTTTTTACTCTTCTAGAACTTATGAAATGTTCAGGGTCATATGGTGACCAATGAAAACTTTGTTTCAGCATAAGTTGATCCCTTAAAATCTTATCTGCTTCTTCCCAGGCTTCTTCCCTTTTATTGAAGATAAAAGGGCCCAATTGATTTCTTATCTTGAGTTGTGCCTTTTTCCTAGCACCATATAAATGAGTCAAATTTGAACTAATAAATTGCCTGAAGTATTCCAGGGCAAACAGCCTCATAGGGACATACTTTGGCAGCTTGTAGGGGGATAATTCACAGCCATAAATCCTGATCACTGTGTGATTTTGGTAAAAATACCAGTCACTATAGTCCTTTGAGAGATGTAAAATTTTCTACATTTCAGCGAGAGTTTGGCAGGATGAGTTGTCAATAATAAGGAAGTGGCTGGAAATATGAACATGTCAATAAACTCACAATATGTATAAGGGGAGTTATGGACTTCATGGAATACTGAGGTCCAGAAAATTACAGACCTCCTTTCTCCTTTGAAGTCCAATCTTCTAAGAGAAATTTGGAAACTATTAGGTTGATAGTACAGCAGCAAATGATAGATGTAGGATGTGTATTTGAACACTCTTTCTCTGTCCAAGTTCATGAATTTCTCATGGATTTTATTAGCTATGAAGGTGGCATAATCATATTTGACAGCAGGGGGTTGTCCGGGAGTAAATATGGACATCAACACTAAGACAGTCTCATCAATATGCTCACTGGTTTTGAAACCCAAGATGTAGGAAATCATATCAGTAATGAGTGTTCCAGCTTCATTGAACCAGACTTGATTAAAAGGAGGTGGATGCCTGGGCTGGCGGTCTGGTTTCATGAATAATTGAGCAATTCTGGTAATCTCTGAACTGGGCAGTTTGGCACCTTGGTCAAGCAAGAGTCCCATGGTGAGGGGAGCCAGAGGCTGAGTTGGCTTAAAGTTCAGCATCTCATTTATGGATTGAGGAGTGATGTAGAAGAGGACAGTCCCAGATGGAGCCATAACTGCTCTTTGTGTGGGGTCATAATTTGCACAGCATAAATGGATGAAATCAGGGAGCACATTTACTGAAGGGAGGTAGTAGATAGGCATGTTGGACTCCCAGATTCCAAAGACATCAGTGTTGCTTCTGTAGCTATTTCTAATTTCACAAAAGGCTTGCAGGTGAGGCTTCTCTCCAATCATATCATTAATCTGGAAATCTCTGTCAGCAAGGGGCATCCATTCCAATTCCTTATGTGGTGCATTCAAGGGGGGCAACATTCAAGGCCACTGAAGCCTCCATTTTCAAATTGTTTAATGACCTTTTAACTCATAGTTGGGGCTTTTGCAGCAACAGTGTGGAAAAATGACAGTTGGTGGGCTTTTCTGCGGCAATTGCAGGAGGAAATAGGCTTAATTTCAGCTCGATGGGCGAATTTGCAGAGGGAAACACAGTTCACAGGTTTTCTTTGAAAAAATGGGTGAAACAGTGATTTTGATACAGAGTTGTAGAGGCAGCACTGTGATTTTGAGTCGAATTTTGGTTCTGCAGGAAATTTTTACAGAAAAACTTGGAAAAAACAGGGTTTATGAGTGGGTTGCTGGTAAATACCTGTTTTATGGACGCCTGGTGCACAATGTGGGTGGCAGACTGAGCTGAGGGGCCGAGCTGTGGAGTGAATTCCCTTGGGTGGCGAACTGTGCAATGAAAATGGTGTTTTGGACATAAATAACCATGCAGAGCTTTGTGCATAAAAACAAATATAAATGGGCAAAAACAACGTTTAAACGACTTTTTAACAAAATTTTCATTTTGGCGGGTTTTTGGCGCGCTTTGGTCAGGTGACGTCAGCATGATGTCATCTTTGTCGAGTAGCGGGGGGTACGGAAGGTGACTTGGCGCTGATGTGGCAGACACAGCGGATGAAACAGTGACAAGGTGGCAGCTGACGCAGGCGCTGATGTCAGCAGTGGGAAACGAGAGGCGGTTTATGGTTTTATCGCACCGCTCTATGTACCATGGTGGTTTTGGGCCAAACGGACGTGATAAACTGTGGGGGTGACACGCGTCTCACAGTACGGCGGGAATATCGCTTTTTATTGGGTGCTATTTTTCGGACATCGGAGGGGTTCTGATATGGATGAGAGCCATCCGATATGCGGGATCGGATCCGACAGTTGACGGGATGAGGAGTTGGCAAGGAGGTACGGCGCGGGTCCCGCCTATATAATATTCAATGCTTTGTAATGTTCTGCAGGGTTTTTAATGTATTCATGCTTTAGGTGTATTGTTCGGGTTTGGTTATTTAATCAACCGAATGTTAATTAAATCCCAAGGTTCATGTGCGTGGAGAGGTTATTATAAGGTTCCAAATGAACCTATAATTCCCAAAACACTATGGTTTATGGCTATAATTGTCGGGGGTTGGGATATTTAGATTTTTAGGGATTTTTATGTTATTTTATGTATAATAGGGGTGGGGAAAACTTTAAATAGGAGCTATACAATAAAGTTAAGGTGTTAATATGGTTTTATAGATAGGAAACGTTAAGTTTATAAGGTAGCAACTTAGGTTCTTAGGGAAATGAAAGTGAAATGGAATGATTATTTTTACACAAGAAATGTGGCTTGTTTTGGCTAAGTAAACACAAAGTTCTACTTAGTATTCCTCATAAAATGAAGTGAAGTAGGACCACTGGGCAGATTCCAATGTCCTTGAGGGGATGTTAGTAAATGATTTTGGGGAGATTGAGAAGGGAAATTAGTCATGCTCCACCTGGACTGTAACCAAACAACTGCCATTTCACTTATGATGTTTATGAGAGATGAATTCCCTCCTATAGACAGCACTGCTCATCAACCTGCTTTTGTAACACCAAAATTACCTACCCACTCTGCTACACCTAATATTTTTTCTTCATTTTATTTGGGTGCATTTGAACTAGCAAACCCTGATTATCTTCTGTTTTCTTTTGACTGCCCTCCTATCTAAGTCTGCCCTTATCTCTTCCAGGGGCTCAGATTCAGCTGTTGAGACCCTTTGCTTCTCTACCTACCTATTTGTCTGCCAAGCTTGAACTGTTTGGACAGACTTTATTCTCTATTTCTAAAACAAGTAAATTCAAATATGGACTTGGCCAAGATTGAGTTGTTTGGCCCTCCATTAGCTATGGTAAAAGTCAACTGATTATACACAATGGAATTCTTCAAAAAATGACATAGTAGTGGCATTTTGGACTAGCACACTTTCCTGGTCTTTTCTTTTGGGGTTCATTTTCTTTGTCTTCTTGACCAATTCATTCTTTTTGCCCTTTGATTTTTCTTTTAGGGCATACCCTCTTTACATTTTTTAAATTTTTTGGTTTTCTGAAAATATGGAACCTTTGCAGCATGGAAAGGATGATCATATTTGGCATTTCCACAGTCAATCATGAAATATGACACCTATTGGTATAGGAACCTAACACACGTTATTAAAGGATCATATTCAATGGATAAGACTAATGCTTGAAAATTACAGACAGATACGATTATCCTTGAATATTAAAAATTATATCTTCACAAAGCCAATCAAAATATTGTTGGGTCATGTTGTTTTAAAGCATAGAATTAAAGCCGATATGGAAAAAATCAAGGTAATTTTATATTTAGAGCCTCTGATTAACCAAAAGCAAATTAAATTATTCTTAGGACATACACAATACTATAAAAGATTTATCAGGCATTATTCTAATATAACATTCCCAATCGATGAACTTTTAAAGAAAGACATTCCTTTCATTTGGTCTGATGAATGTGACGAATCATTCCAATTATTAAAAAAGAAGTTGGTTTAGGCACCAATCCTCAAATTTCCAGACAAGTCTAAACAGTTTCATGTTCATGTTGATGCATCAAATGTTGCAGTAGAATCAATATTATCACAACCCGACGAAGAATTAATAGACCATACAAACACTTATGCTAGTTAGAAGCTCAATAAAGTAGAACAAAATTATTCAAAGACAAAACATGAAGTTTGTAGCAATGATATTCTCCCTATTGAAATTTTGGCTCTACCTCTTGGAAAACCCCTTTATATTTTACACAAACCACCAAGTGCTAAAATACCTTGTAAACAAACCCATTCATCAAGGAAGAATTTGTTGATGGCTACAATTAATTCAGGAATTTGAATTTTAAGTTGTTGTGTGACCCGATAAAATCAATGTTGGCTCTAATCACCTATTCTAACTAAAATTACAAGAAGAGATGTCGGACATCGATGATGATGTGCCTAACACACATCTATTCAAGATTGAAGTAGTTCCAGGGGAACTTGTTGAAATAGAGGAACTTCTAAAAACAAGTAAATCATTAGAAGGATTATTAGAACAAAAGAAAAATATACTCGCAATCAAATCACCACCATATACATTGATAAATGGTCAATTATATAAACTAGGAATTGACGAAGTACTTCGAAGATGCGTCATGGAACATGACATTAGAGAAATTTTGAGGTCTTAAATGGGACTGAAAACAAAAATGTACAACCAAAATCAACTTTATAAGAACCAATAGGATTGAGGATGATGATGTCAACCATGGGGGATGATTCACCATTTTTGGAGTAAAAAAATAAAAAATAAAAAATACTTTTTCAACTCATATTTTCAACTTATCTCCCTACGGTTTTACTCAAACTTCGAGCAGGAGCAGATGTTTGATGAAAAATTTAATTCTTCACCTATAGTGTACCCATGTCACAAACTTTTGATGGACCCCTATGTCCAGCATAGCTATAATCGGCCTCCCCACAGCTCCACTGGCCACAACCATTTTTAGGTGGGCTTGGGATTCGAGCCACTATGTCCCATTGATGTGGCCATACCATTTGCAATTACTCAGGCAGATTCGGCCCATGTCCAATTTGAAGAGGATAAGGCAAACAGCTTCATTGAGCACATCCAACACGTCCGCTAGTAGGTCTACGAAATTCTGGAGAAATCAAATGCTAAGTACAAGCAGCGACATGATCAACATTGGGTGCCACACAAGTTTCAGGTGCATGAGAAAGTCTGGTTGCATTTGTAGAAGGAATGCCTTACTGGAGCCTATCGGAAACTTACACCACTCCGATATGGTCCTTACACCATTACCAAGGCGTGGGAGATAATGAATTTGATCTCAGCATTCCCCCATCCTTGGCCTGCACCCAGTGTTCAACATGGACCACCTTCAACCATACTTCCCACCATTGCTAGACACATCAAACATTACAGAACAGCTCACACCTACAGAGTTAAATCCATATTGCATGGAACAAGACAAAATTGATAGGATCATGGACACACATATCAAGAACACCCGACAGCAAAGGATCCAACTATATCGAGATGTCAAAGCAGGCCAACTCCTTCACTAGGGCAAGTGGCTCAACAGGGACCAAGTTCAGCAAAGGTCTCCTCATCTCATGGAGGAACTCAATGCAATGGGGACCATTATTTCCTGGGGGGGGGGGAATGATCCAGGTGGATATTGGTGGCCACCCGCCTATTCCACTTTGACCCCCACCATTGTTTCTTTCATTTTTCTAGTTTCCTTATTTGTAGCATAATTTTTTATTTTTGGCAGTTTTTCGTGTCCTGAACTTCTGGAGCGGTTTTGAGGCCCTAAACGACGTTTTTTGGGAAAACCGAGACCAATGTTGATTTTCACCTAATGTTGGTCATTCAAAAGTTGTAGTCCTCGGCTAGATATTTCTAACATGGTATTGTGCACGTCAAATGAAGATTGTATGCCAAAGTTATGGCCCCGGGAAGTTGATGTACCAATTTACCCAAATGGGGCACATAGTTTGGCGCTTCATCTCCTAGGGTTAGATTTTTGGATGTTTATGGTTTTCCATTGTTTCTCAATAATAAATAGGCATTTGAGATTCATTGTAACATAGTTCAGAGGCATGTAGCCACCACATCTCTTCTCAGAGATAAGCTACCATTACTCGAGCCAGTCTTATTCCCATTTTGTTTGTAAGCATATTTCAGTATTTGATATTAATGAAATGAAGTGTTATTTTCGTTGCATCTCTGTATTTGTGGTTATATATGTAATTTGTTGTGTTCTTTTTTATATCTGGATCAGTGGTATCATAGTGGTTTAATCTTTCTCTTTTTTTCTTTTCATATCCCCAATGAGGTCAGGATATAAGGAGTTAGGGCTCGATCTAGTTGAACCTTTGCAAGATCAACCTCACAAACCCCGACGACCACCCATTGGGGAAGAAAATAAAGATGAGGGAGCAGGAGATCCTATCAAAATATTGCTCGAGAAACAAAGGAACGCGATGATGGATAACTTTCCCTAGATACTTCAATGGTTTCCCACCGGCGGTGCATCCAGCAGCCACTCTGGAGGCTCCACTCCTTTTAAGGTACAATTAAATTTTGACATTCCCATATTTGAGGTCCAAATAGATGTAGACGCCATAGACAAATGGTTAAATTTGCTGCAAGGATATTTTTCTATTCATGATTTTTCCAGCGAGGAAAAGATTACTTTTTCTCTTCTCAAAGTCGGCCCCCACGTCAAGGACTAGTGGGAAACCTACTATGAGCAGAAGGATGAAAGTACAAACTCATTTTTTTCATCTGCACCCACTTAGAATTCATCCTAGGATGCCATCAAAGAGAAGTACTACCCTGTCAAGAGCTATGAAGAAAAATACATAAAGTGGACCATGTTGCAGCAGGGAAAGGACCAAGATGTTCTATAGTTTACCAATGTTTTTCATACCCTTCAGATGAAGTTGGGTATCAAATGTTATGAGAAACATTTGGGACTCAAGTACCACAGTTGCCTACACATGTACATCCTAGACGAGATGGAGTTCCTGGACATCTCCTTGCTAGGCACAGCGTACCGATACGCTGTCAAGATCGAGCAGGATTTTAAACAGAATAAGCGAGACATTGGATCTGTGAATTTGAAGCAAGGGAAAGGTGCTCCCAAACCGTAGAAAAAAGGAAAAAGCCAAGGCAAAGTGGCCCAGGACAACCCGCCAAAGCCACAAGCAAAGAACAACACCGTGAAGCTGAAGAAGGACATGGTAAAGTGGTGTGAGTTCCATAAGAGCTCGACTCAACACACAAGTGAGTGTCAGGCTAAGAAGTCACGAGTGGTCGAGCTGAAGGCTTCATAATCGTATTCATTTTCCAACTCTAAGTCAGTGACTGACAACGGGAATGACAAAGGGAAGCAGATTATCGATGCGTGGCCCGACGCCACCGTTGCCACCATGAAGATCCAAAAGGAGGAACCCATAGATCCAAAGGAGGAGGAGTGCCTCTTCCACTCCTAGATGTGGGTAAAGGGTTCCTCGCTACAGCTCATTGTTGACAGCGGGAGCCAAAAGAACCTCGTTTCAGTAGATGTCATGAATCGGTTGGGCTTACTGACCACAGCACACCCACAACCATACACCATCGGGTGGCTTCACCAAGGACAAGAAATTCGCATGAGCCAGTAGTGTCGCCTTCCATACAACATCAAGCCCTTCACAAATGAGGTATTACATGATGTTGTTCCCCTTGATGTTTGTGATGTATTATTAGGCCAACCATACTTGTGGAAACGACATGTTATGTATGATTCAAGGCCTCGCGCTATTATTGTTACCTTGAGAAATAAGTTGTACAGGATACCAGAGGTAGCGCTGCCTATCGCCATCTATTTGGTTACTGCAAAATAATGCAGTAAGCTCATTTCCAAAACTGATAAATTTGTTTTCCTAATGATCTTCCCTCGGGGAAAGTAGAAGATAGTGGCCATGACTTCCAGACTGGGCCCCTCCACATGACAACAACAGATGGACAAGATAGTGGAGGAGTACGAGGACATCTTCACCTCCCATGCAGGGGTGCCTCTACATTGTCAGGTCAAGCACTCCATCGATCTAACCCCAAGTGCATTGTTGCCCAATGGACCAATCTATCGATGCTCTGTTCTGGAGAATGACGAAATCAAGAGGTAGATTCAAGAGTTGTTGCAGAAAGGTCACATCCAGCCAAGTTCATCGCCCTATGGGAGCCCGATCGTGTTGGTACAGAAGAAGGATGGGACTTGGAGACTCTATATTGACTATTGGGCGTTGAAAAGGATCACTGTCCAGAATAGGTACTTGATCCCACAAATTGATGACCTTCTGGACAAGCTAAAGGGGGGAAAATACTTCAGCAAGATCGACTTGAAGTCTGGATATCACCAGGTATCAAGTTGTGTGCCAATTTGGAGAAATGCACTTTGGCATAACCTAGGTTCAGTATTTGGGATACATTATTGATGAAAGGGGGGTGGATGTGGATCTAGCCAAGATCCAAGTCATTCGGGATTGGCCAGCCCCAACCACTCTAACAGAGCTCCACAACTTTCTGGGTCTTGCCAATTTCTACTGTTGGTTCGTGTTGGGGTTCTCTCACATCACTTGGCCCTTGATTCAAGTCACCAAGGGAGGAGTGAAAGAAAACTTCTTTTGGCTTGAATCTCAACAGAAGGCATTCACAGATTTGAAACATCGCCTCCAGTCTACATCAGTTCTCACATTACCAAAATTGCAACAACCATTTGAGATCGAGTCAAATGCCTTTGACTATGCTATTAGGGAAGTCCTTACTCAACAGGGGCATCCTGTGGCCTATCACAGTGATACACTTTTAGACACAATCCAGAAGTATCCCGCTTATGACAAAGAGATGTGTTCCATTATGCAGGCCTACCGACAATGAAAGCATTACATTTTGGGGAAGGAAATGATCATCCACATAGACCACCGACCCCTGCAATTCATACAAATGCAAGGGAAGTTGCAGAATGATCGCCATTAGAAGTCAGTCACATACTTGCAACAGTTCCATTTGAATATCAAGTACAAGAAGGGTAGCACTAATAATGTTGCAGACTACCTCAACCGACCACCGATCATGGCGTTAACCACCGTGCTCAACTCTTGTGGGCACGAGACTTCTGATTGGCCACTTCTCTACAAAATCGACCCAAAATCTGGCCACACATACCAGACGCCCTTAGAGGTCAGCAAGTTCCATATTTTCACCTACAGGATGCCCTGTTATGCCACCTAAGACACCTTTGTGTTCCTTCAAGCAAGCGTTCCAAGATGATTTCAAAAGCACACTATAGTCGGGTTGCTAGTCATTTCAAGGTCGAGAAAATGGTGGAAGTACTTTAGGAGTATTTTTATTGGCCAAATCTTCGATAGGATGTCGGGAAGTACATCAGATCCTGCATTACTTGTGTCATTGCCAAACCGACCATCAAGAAGCAAGGCCTCTATACTTCGTTGCCTACCCCTAGTCAACATTGGGAATCCATATCCACGGATTGCATGCCAGGCCTTCCTTCTACTAAGCATGGCAACGACTATGTTTTTGTGGACGTTGGCAGATTCTCGAAGATGGCCATTATGGAGGCCTGCAAGAAGAATATCACAGCAGAAGCCACTGCTAAACTCTTCTTTGAACGAGTGTAGGTACACTTAGGGATCCCACAGTTTATCATCTCAGATCGGGATAGTAGGTTCCTCTGTACATTTTTGTCCAGTATTCGATCGATGTTGGACACCAAGCTCACTAAATCCACAATCTTCCATCCCCAAACTGAAGGCCAGATAGAGGTCATCAACAGGATGATAGTACACATTCTATGCATGTACAACTCAAAGCATCCATGTACATGGGATGAGATCCTCCCCTATGTCCAACACAACTATAACCGAGCTCTCCACAGCTCAACTGGCCATAGACCTTTTCAGGTGGGCTTGTGATTCTAGCCACTATGTCCCATTGATGTGGCCATACCATTTGCAGTTACTCAGGAATATCCAGCTCATGTCTATTCTGAAGCCGATAAGGCAAACAACTTCATTGATCACATCCAACACATCTGCCAATAGATCCATGATATTCTGTAGAAATCAAATGCCAAGTACAGGCAGCGACATGATCAACATCAGGTGCCACAAAAGTTTTAGGTGGGGTTCTCAAAGTCTAGTTGCAATAGCAAAAGGAATGCCTTACAAGACCTATCAGAAACCCGTACCACTTAGATATGGTCCTTACACCATTACCAAGTCTATGGGATACAATGCATTTAAGCTCAGAATTCCCCCATTCCTTGGCCTGCACCCAATGTTCAACGTGGACCACCTTCGACCATACTTCCCACCATCGTTGGACACATTAGAAATTGCATAACAAGTCACACCTACAAAGTTAAATACAAACTGCATGGAACAAGCCACAATTGATCGAATCATGGACACACAAATCAAGAATGTCTGATAGCAAAGGATCCAACTATATCGAGTTGTCAAAGCAAGCCAACTCCTTCACCAGGGCAAGTGGCTCACCAGGGACCAAGTTCAGCAGAAGTTTCCTCATCGCATGGAGGAACTCAACATAATAGGAACCATTACTTCCTAAGGGGGTAGGGATGATCTAGGTGGATATTAGTGGTGACCCTCCTATTCCACTTGGACCCCCACCATTGTTTCTTTTAGATTTTCAGTTTCCTTATTTGTAACACAATTTACTATTTTGGTAGTTTTTTGGGTCCTAAACTTCCGGAGCTGCTTTGAGGCCCTAAACGATTTTTTTGGGAAAATCGGGGCCAATATGAGCCCTCGACTGATGTTTTCCACTCAAAATTTGTAGTCCTCGGCTAGATATTTCTAACAAGGTTTTGTGCGCATCAAACAAAGATTGTATGCCAAAGTTACGACCCCCGAGAAGTTGATGTACCAATTTACCCAAATAGGGCCCATAGTTTGGCGCTTCATCTCCTAGGGTTAGGTTTTTGGATGTTTAGGGTTTTCCATTGTTTCTCAATAATAAATATTCCTTTGAGCCTCATTTTAACACATTACAGAGGCATGTAGCCACCACATCTCTCCTCAGAGATAAGCTACCATCGCCCGAGCTAGTCTTATTTCCATTCTGTTTGTAAGCATATTTTAGTATTTGATATTAATTAAATGAAGTGTTATTTCTACTGCATCTATGTGTTTATGGTTATATTTGTAATTTGTGGCATTCATGTTTAAATCCAGATCTTTCGTCAACATTCTTGCTTCCTTAAACATGCCCTTTGACATCAATGAAAGTGATTTTCATCAATGATAAATATACGTACAACAATATCCCACTTTTCCATTGATGGAAAAACCATTAGACATTGGTACTCACTGATATAAATGGATCAAACTCCCCTTGACATGTTGCTAGTGTTTCAGGGAAAACTAGTGTCGATTCGAACTACTAGTCCCACTAAGATGGGGAGCTATCTTAGAAACAAACAATGAGAGCTTTTCAAGAGTTCCTTTAAGTGTGATAGATGGAAGAGAAGAAAAGAGGACCAACCTAGATCTTCTGTTTTGATCCTAGCTTGATTTCTCCTTTCCTTGATAGAATTTGCCACTCCTCTCCTACTTTTCCCGCTTCAAAGAGCACTTGTAAAGTTAAAGTAACAACAAACTATTAAAGCATCTCTATCTAAAACATCATAAACAATGCGGAATCAGAAACACATTGACCATACAATTGCATTCATAAACAATAAGATTCACAAATACACTATTATATGGAGGAAAACTCAAAGAAATTTATTAATAGTGATGTAAGAGATGATTACAACCCAGCTGTCTGATCCAGCATCACCCTCCCAGTTGTAGAAGCCCTCTTCACCTCATGAACAAGCAAATCACCCAACAATGCAATGTCTCTTCTCACCAACAAACTAACAGCACTTCCTTACAAAATACAAAATTCCAGCCTCTAGATCTCTCAGATGAGGGATCCATTTATAGATGTCTTGCAAGGGTGTGAGTCAGCTCTGGGTTTTTTATTAGTGTCATTCCACTGATAGTTCTTGGTTCCACTTGGAGATTTCATTGATCTCTTACTCATCCCTGGGCGAATTCAGAGAGGCAAGTGTCACAGGAGAAGTTTTTGGAAGATTCTATGATCATCCACCTTGCAGCATGTCTCTGCCATTTGCCTATTCTCGCTCGTCATACCCCACAGAAGCCCATTTTAGTATGCATCACACCTAGCCATTTTGGCAGTCAGTATGCATCGCACCTTTCCCATGGAGCAGTCTGTATGGTCCAGTTTTGGCCAGTTCTGAGTAGTTTTTCAGGTGGAACTTCTGGGAAATGACGTAATCAGTTGACCATGATCCTTTAGGATATGAAACAACACTTTTAGGGACTTAAGGAGCCCCTAGTTTATGGACATACGAGTTTGGGGTTGTAGTGCCCAAATATGTCTATAACAGCTAGGTTCTCCCCCTTAACTAGCTGTGAATATTTTTCCCTGTTTTTCTTGATTTCTCTCCTTTCTCTCCTTTATCTTCCAAAATACTCCTCTTCTTTCAATATATTCTTTTCACATCTTAATTATCTCCCCTTTGACATTAATGACAAAGGGACATGGTTTCCTACCAATGCTTCATAACTATTCCTGAACTTTCCTATGGACCTAATTATTTTGTAAATAAAATATCCCGTAAGACCATGCTTCCTACAATGTGAATCTCCCACTGACAAAGACTTTCTTTTATACATCTTCATGCTATAAATAATTTCTTTCATTGCAAATACTTCTAACTATGTTCATCTCTCTCTTATACATAAGTTGTAAGTGTCCCAATATTGCTTCTCAATGGTTGCTAGATCAAGTTCTTTCCAACCACTCCTTTTGATTGTGTGAACCTATTTTTCTTGTGCATAAGTTTTCTATATACCTATTATTATGCACCTACCCTCATACAAATAATTTCTTCCCTACAGAAGATCATCCTGTCTACATAATCTTGCTTCTTTAAATTTCACTTCAAACAATTTTATTCTTGAAGAATCCTTCACCAATCGATTAGATTTGAGGGGTTAAATCTAAACTTGGTTCCTCCTTTTTCATTCTCCATTCCTTGGTGTTTATTCTTGATTTAAAAAAGGGTTTCGATCCCTTGCGTCATCTCAAATTGATCCTACAGTCACATGCTATGTGTCCTTTATTACGAAACATGTAACATTCTACATTAGGCTTGAATATTGGAGAAAATTACCCTTATATCTTTTAATTTGATTTGCATATCTTAGTCTAGGGATTTGATCATATACTCTATACCTGATATAATAATAGGTTTGACTTATTTTGATACTTGGTGGCATAAGGTTGTCTTGATGTGACATATCTTCTAAAGTTGTTCCTTTGAAGAGATTCACCGGTTTGCTAATTATTGACTCTCCATTGTTGGTTATGGATCATTTCACGATATTTCTTGTCACACTTTAATCTTGATTCATTTTATTATGTGAAACAGATGGGTCATGATGATTCCTCACATCATTCTAAGAATCATCATAAATGTTTAAATTAACATCCTTGGAATGATTCATCATTTTCTTAGAATATTCGAATGAGTTGTTTTTAGATCCAATGAATGTTTGATCATGGTTCTTGTAATGATGTTTGTTTGATTTTGTTGAAAGAGCTTTACCTTTGGGTTTATTGCAACCTTCTTGGTAACAAAAGCATGTTTTCATGAGAGAAGATCTTTGAAAGCTAAAAATAAATTCTTTTATCCTTTTGGATTCTTCTAGTTCGACCTTAAGAGTGATAATGGAATCTTCATTTTCATCTTTCTTTCAAGTTTCTACTCTAGATGTCCCACCCTCTTTCTAAGGTATTGTATTTCTTTCAATGCATTTCTAAGTTCTCCTTCATAACCGATTTCAGCTTCAATTTATTCTATTTCAATGAAAAACAATATTTCACCTCTTTCATCATGAGTCACACTTTCATTGTTCTCGTAACCGATTTCATATTTTGAGAAGAAGTTCTTCTTTTTGGTATTTCGATTCTTCTTTTGATCCTTAGACTTGAATCTTATTATATCATTCCTATTGTTCATTTTTGCATAAGAACTTTTAGAAGCATAATCTCCTATTCTTCCACATCTAGAGAATTTGAAAGGAAGCTTACCTTTGAACTTTCTGGTTCACCTGTTTAGCTTTCTAATGAACTTGGCTTCTAGTTCATCAGATTCATGACTATAGTTTGCTTGATTCTTGTGTTTTCTTCCTTCTTTGGCTGCTTAGAATGCTACTTATTTAGTTCTTAACTTTTCCTTCTTTGTCCTTAGTTCATATGTTTTGATTGTTCCATGAGGCATGTATGTGTTCAACTTATCCATGTATGACAATTATTTAAGGGTTGATACCTTGGGATTGAATCTTGGAAGCAAAGATCTCAATATTTTTCAACTGACAACATCATCATTGAATTCTTCACTGCGACCTACAATAGAGTTGATAATTTTTTCTACTCAAAAGAAATATGAAGTAATATTCTCTTCTTCTTCCATTTTAGACTTTCAAATTGAGGTATATAAGATTTTAGCTTGGCTTCTTTCACTGTCATTTCCCCTTCATAACAATTTTTAATCTTATTCCTATTGTAGCGGCTGCAACACCCTCCAAAATTTTGGCCTGCATCCAAATTTTGGAGCCTTCCTTGGTTTTCCCCCCTGATGACTGCAAACATTTGGGCTCATTACATGATCCCTTGTCATGTCTTTACACCCTTTTTTCTTGATCGATCACTGGTGTTCTTTTGACATGTTGATTTTTATGTCTTGCTTGTGAGTTTGTTCTAGCAATTTTGAAGGTTTGTATTTGTGTGCATGAGTTATTTTCACCCTATGAACATTGGTTATAATCACACACAGAGTTGCAAGAACTGTCACACAAGTGTCGATGCGATCATTCAAAGATCTATCTCAAGTGTCACACTTGTAGCTCATAACCTTGAAGTCAGTCTCACTGAGCACATGTTGTCTTGTTGGTTTGAGGTGTCTTGTCATCGAGTCGTGCTAAGTGTGTGATCACAACGTCATGTATGCACAAGTTCACTTGCTTTCACACTTAACCATTTTTCGTGAAAATTTGTCGACCAGACAACCCTCCTTCAACTAGGCCCCAACTGAGCTGCACTGCGCAGTCTTAGCTCTCAGTGACCCTGCTCTACTGTACAAAGCTTGAGCTTATCCTCCGAGGCAGCCTGCACTACACAATCCTTGAAGTGAGCAAGTTAATTTTCTCCCATAACTGCACAAAATTTGTCCCCAAGTCTGATCCAATATGTTCTTCTCGCAAGATCACTCAACAAGCCTCCCTTTGGTCTACCGGAAAACCTGAACTACACTGTGACCCGGGGCTGCACTGCTCCCCAAAACTACACAAAAGTTACCCAGTTGCATGCCCCACATTGACTGCAGACACTACGCAGTCATGTGAGTTAGGCCCCTGTTACCTGTCATTGTACTCTTCTAAGGAATTGCACAAATTTTACTAGCAGACCCCTTGCTAGCTTGCCATGCTCTCCCTCTGAGAATTGTGTAGTTTTGATTGTCAACCTCCCTGCTTCCCTGCTTTGCACTTATCTGGAAAACTGCACAGCAACTGCCTGTCCGACACTCTCTCAGAAATGAGCAGTTATGACTAGTAGCCCGATCCAGCCTTACTCTAAGAAACTGCGCAGAAATGTCTGTCAGTGCCTCTTGCTACCCGCTCTATCTTCCTTGGATAAACTACGCAGATTCCCAACTGTACCCCCAGATGACCTGCCCATTCCTCATCCTCAAAACTGCGCAGGATTTCCCAGCATTTCCTCCTGACAGTTTGCCTTGCTTTCCTCCCTGGAACTGCGCAGTTCTGCCCAACTAAGTTCTACCTTACAGTCGTCACTGTTTTCCCGAATTACGCGAATATGCCTCCTACTAACATCTACGCAATTTTTTCCAACAGGGCTCTGGAGCCTCGCATCCTGGACTGAGATGTGCTCTATGTAGTTTCAGTGCCTTGTCCCCTCTCCCATTTACCTACACCCGAAACAAAAAACAATGCATCATGTTAGACTAGGAGATTTTTTGATTTGATGCCGTCTCATCATGAGTGATTACAGGAACAGGTACATTGATGAAACATGGCACGACGATGAACAGGAGGAAAAATGAGTGCATGTTATAAGAATTCTCACAGTTGAACAAACATATGAAGTACATCCAGTAGCAAGTGAAAGGGACACATACACATGCACCATCGAACAAAGACCAAGACCATCGAAGACCCTGCGCACTTCGCCATGCAAAGGTGAAGACATAATACCCAAGAGCACACCCATCACTCAGCAACATAGAAGCTCAACACGGACACCACAGTCAGCTAGTACATGTCAGCAGTGTCATGTCGAGTTGTATCATGAGTTGCCTCGGCCACATCACTACTATGGGCCATGCTTGTTGTAATCAAATGTAATGTAATGTGAAAGTCCAAAAGATGCACATATGAAGTTGAAGATTCACGTCAGTTGAAAAGTCATAGGAAGTCAAACAGTCACGAGGGAAGTTGAAGAGTCACAAGGGTCAGTTATTCCCCTTGGCTATATATACCCCCTCATTGTATGAGCAAAGGAATTTTCACCTTGGCTCCTCCCACATAGCCTTGAGAGTCTGTAGTATGTTCTTTGAGGAGCGAGGAGTGGCTCCAATGTCCCACTACTGGGGCTACTGATGTATGGTATACATACGTGTCTTGGAACTTTTTCTTAATTCAAAAGCCTATCTTAGGCCAACACATTTCCATGCATGTTTTGTATTCATTTGTAAGACTATTCTTTAAACGTTTGTAATGCATGTTTGCTTAACATGTACTAAGATAGTTGAACTACTTCGGTTATTTTAGTACTTACATTGTTGAAGATGTGTTGTATTGTTTATCACTGTTGTCTCGTCCATGTGGACTACTCTGCCAGACATTAGATAGACCATTCTTGTGTTTTCTTGGTTTTAACGACCATCACCCCCGTGTGGACTACTCCGTTGGATGGTGTACGTGTTTTCCCTTGCACTTTGGTTTTAACGACTACCGCATCCGTTGTAGACTATTTTGTTGGATGTTGGATAGACCCTTGTTGTTTCACATGTGTCTCTCCCTCGGTGGTACTACTACGTCTCATCTAGAGGCTCACTTTTACCCTCTCCCTTACAATAAGAGAACCTAGACACAAAGTTACATTGCGCACTCACCAGGCATTCTCACCTCATTTTTTTTAAGTTACAAGCATAACATTGTCATATGATGAACAAAAAGAGCTAAGGAAAATCTCTAAGATAATGGTAACTGGGCCATCGTACCAGATGGGACTCCTACACCAAAAGGTGTGAGGTGTAGTTGGGACTTCATATTGGGGAGATCCCCTTTGTTGGCGGGTCCTGCACTGTCAACAAAATGATGCTAGAAGAAGGGCCTTAAGATAGGTTGTGCCTGTAGAGTCTGGTTTGAATCTCTTATCTAAAAATGGCTCTTCTTGACATCATAATCCCAGGATGTCTTTCTACAAAGTTCGAATGTACCATCCTCGTGGAAGTTATCCATGACCTGTCCAAGTTGAACTTCAGTGGTGAGGGTGAACCATCTTTTCGTGTGCATGTGCATCATATGCCACAAGATAGAGTACGAAGATGTCTGGACTATATTACTCACCCTCACATTCTAAGGTCGTGTTAAGAAATGGTGTCACACATTACCCTTTGCCTCTATCGATTCATTTGGTCAGCTTGTCGAAATGATGACTAAAACATTTGATGAGTATAGCCACCGAGATTTCTATGAAAAAAATTCTCGTTTAATAATGGAGCCTAACGAATCAGTTGAGGACTTTGTTGATCACTTCCTTCACCTCTATTACGAAATTCCTAAACATCTTTTGAACTTTGATTTCTTGAGAGAAGAGTTTAAACACTTGATTCATGTTTCTCAATATGGTGAACCCCCTTGATTTCCCTTCCTCCCCAACTCTTGTGGATCGTGAGGCACCTCAGATTGTAGAGGAGGAGTGCAACACCTTGTTTGCTCCTTGTCCTCCTCCTTTTCCCGTACCAATGTGGGTGTCGCCTTGCGGTGATTTCAAAGTTGAGGAATTTGCGCAACATGTCCCCATCCCATATTCTCATCCATCTCCCAATTCAATGGAGGAAATTCCATAATGGCTTAGGAGGCCTATGGCGTAGACTCATTCCTCCATTCCGCAAGAGGATTTCACCATTCTCAACTCAAGTCTCGAATATTATCTACATCTCTATCATCCTCCATCATCTACAAGCCATGAGTCCTTGTACCATGACTCGCTTGATCTATCTACTTCACCAACCATTTGTTCATATTCTCTTGATTCTCGGGCTTCTGGCTCAAATTACAATCAGGTGCAAGGCAGTCACATCACACAGGCGTAGGAGCATAAAGGTGAGGACACTATCAATATTCCCTCTCTGATTCAAAATTGTATGCATCATAACAATGAGCTTTCATTCTTGAACGATTCTCAATTTGCCAATCTCAGTGGAACATGTCGAAAATAGCAACAAGAAATGCTAAAAATAGAAATGTTATACATAGCATTGCTATAGATAGCATTTCAGGTACCAGTGTGGAAAATAAAAACAAGGAATGATAAAATAGAAATGCTAAAAATAGCATTGCTATAAATAACATTTCGGGATAGATTCCAATTTTAATTAGTCCCTGAATTAGAATTGAGAATTAAAATTCGAATTTAGTCTCACTAGATATTTGAAAAATAATTAATTAATTCATCTTGAGTTAATTAGTTGGAGAAAATCAAACATGAAGTCTATGTGAAGACATGCAACACTTATCCCTTTGATTGAGGAAGTTATCCCTTAATTAAGGAGATAAGGATGAGTTGTAATTGAGTTGTAATTGAGTTGTAATTAGTTAGCTCAGTTAACTGAGTTAATTCGAGTTAAATTAGTTCCAAACAGTTGGAGGAACTAATTGTGAGTTCAGTCAGTTAATGCATGCATGCATGCAACTAGTGTTCTCTAGATAACTGAATATTCTCTCATAAATAACTCATGCATGTCAATTCAGACAGAGACCCAATTGAGATTAAATGAAGGGACAGTGTGCTATCAGTTGGAGGAATTTTCCTATAAAGGAAACTCATCAATGCAGAAGGAATTATCTCCTTCGGGATTGCGCAGTTACTTCTGAGTTTAGTGAGCAGTGTGAGAGGCCAATTCACATAGGTGGTAGCATTGGACCCCAGGAGAAACTCCGCAAGGAAATGGGAAGCTTGGAGGGTAGAGGAGAAGGTTTCTGAGAAGCCTTTGACTGTCTATGAGCAGCAATGAGGGATTGTACTGAGAGCTGGATAGCTTGTGAGATAAATCTTTGTGTAATCCTGAGATATTTCCACTTGTATGATAATACAAAGATCGGGGTTTTTAGCTGAGGCTTTCCCCAGAGTATTCTTTTGTGTTCATGTGTGTATGATTTCTTCTTCTCTGTTAGATGTGTTCCGATTGATCTTGCTCAAATTGATTAAACTTCCGCAAGTTTGTTGTAGAAGTAGATCTTGTATTTTTCTTTAGTATATTGCATAATCTGTTGATCTACAGTGGGAAATTCTACATGGTATCAGAGCCAAGTTATCTATAGAGAAATTTCTAAATGGTATCAGAGTGAAGGTGATCAAAGCAAAGAAAAGTATACAAAGAAGGGAGAAGTTCGAAGTTTCAAGTTCATGATTATAGAATTCGAATTCTTATCACATCTAAAATTTCACCAATGGCGTTCAACGGTTTAAGACTTGAGTATTCCCTTGATGGCAGCTCGAATTATATAGCCTAGAAGGATCACATGGAAGCAGTATTAGAGGAAAATGGTCCAAAGGACTTCATTGATCAAGAATTCCCCAAGCCGGCAGCAGCTAATGCTAGATAATTGGCGAAATGGAAGAAATGTGTGGCTAGAGCGAGGAGAATCCTCCTGGAGGGAGTTCGAGACCACATTGTCTCGAGCCTCCATGGGAAGGAGACATTGTTTTCAATGTGGAAAACATTGAAAGATCTATATCAGAACAGCAGTGATCAGAGGAAGCTGGCGCTAAAAGACAAGCTTTGGAAAATCAAGTGTGAAAAGGGCGACACGATCTCTACATATCTGAACAAGCTCACCACCTGCAGGGATGAGCTTGGAAGTGTAGGGATCACGACAGTCGATGATGACATGGTGAGTCTTGCACTCTTAGGTCTTCCTAAGAGATAGCATAGCTACTAAGACTTGGTAAATGGAAGAGAGAAACTGCCAGATTGGGAATGACTTTGGTCAGATCTGATGCAAGAGGAGATAAGAAGAAGTACCAGAGATGGTTCTTCATCCAAGGAGGATGAAGAAAATTACATCTTAGTGAGTAAGGAAAAGAAAGGGAAGGAGAAGGATTCTCATCCCAAATTGAGTTCTTCCTATGGTGGGAAGAAGTTTGACAAATCAAAAGTGCGATGCTTTCATTGTCATGAGGTGGGCCATTTTGCTACAAATTTTCCACTGAAGAAATCCAAGAAGGGATCCAAGGAAGGATAAGAAGATGAGGCACTGGCCTCACAGTTCGAGTTGGATTTCACCCTCATCGCATGCATGGTTTCATCCATGGTGGGATGTGGTTGGTTTCTTGACAGTGGAGCTTCATTCCACATGACCAGCGATAAGTGTTTGTTCAGTACCTTGGAGGAGAAAGATCTCCAGATACTCATAGAGATGGGTAATGATGGAAAGTATAGTGTCTCAGGAGTAGGCATAGTTATTTTTTAGAGAGAGCATGGAGCTCGCATTACCGTGACAGATGTTATGTGCCAGGACTGAGGAAAAACTTGGTATCGATCACAATGCTGGAAGACAAAGGCTATGATGTAGTCTTCAGTAAGGGAAAGGTTTTCCTTAGATACGTCACCACGAGATAGGTGAAGCAGATCGGTTCACGAATCAAGAACCTGTATGCTCTTGAGGTTTAAGATGCATGCAAAGCCTTGAGGAGCAAGGCAACTGATGGAGACTTGGTGGTTGAGAGGGAGAGTACATTATCTCTCAACATGCAGTCCCAAAAGAAGTCTCAGACAATTGTGGAGGAGCCACAATTGGAGATGCCGAGAGGAGATTGAGTGGAGGTATCCACTCATGCAGAGACCTCCAGTAGGGGGAAATTTCGAGCCAAGTGGGTAGACGGATCACATCCATCCATACGTCCAGGTCTGAGGTGGGGCAGTGTGAAGTGATAGTCCCAAGAAGGCTGAAATAGGGGTAGGATCCTTGAGGTACCCAGCCTCTTTGATTAGACCTTGCTACGGGAGCCCCGACGAGGACTAGCAGGATTGGCTGAGTGGGTAGAGATAGATGTGGATGGAGCAGGAGAGGGAGCTTCAGCATCAGAGGCTGTTTCTAGCCCAACAGGGAGGTCAGTTAGGAGATCAGTTACTTACTTCTCAGTAACTGAGTTACAGTGCAGCAGTGGGCAAAACGATGCAACATGATGAGAGGAGGTGCAGTGCGGATGCAGTGCTGGGAGATAGAACTAGCAGCATCACAGATGCAACAGGAGGAATTAGTGTGATTGATGGAATCAAAGATCAAAGTGATAGAGGCTAGAGCAGTCAGATATTAAAGAGCACAGAGGTGCATAGTTTTCAGTCAACAGAGGCAATAGCAGTGAAAGAATTTGATGACAGAGGCATCATTCTGATTCAGGTTGGATTTTTTTTGTGTTTCTAGAGTTGTTGGAGCAACAACACTTGAGAGAAGTGTTGTATACAGAACATTCCAAAAGTTCAGATCAGGTTCAAGTTGAATGCCTTTCTTGTTGAAAGGGAGTGTTGAAGATAGCAACAAGAAATGCTATAAATAACATTGATATAGATAGCATTTCAGGTACCAGTGTGGAAAATAGCAACAAGGAATGATAAAATAGAAATGCTAAAAATAGCATTGCTATAAATAGCATTTTGGGATAGATTCCAATTTTAATTAGTCCCTGAATTAAAATTGAGAATTAAAATTCGAATTTAGTCTCACTAGCTGTTTGAAAAATAATAAATTAATTCATCTTGAGTTAATTAGTTAGAGAAAAACAAACATGAAGTCTATGTGAAGCCATGCAACAGTTATCCCTTTGATTGAGGAAGTTATCCCTTAATTAAGGAGATAAGGATGAGTTGTAATTGAGTTGTAATTAGTTAGCTCAGTTAACTGAGTTAAGTCGAGTTAAATTGGTTCCAAATAGTCGGAGGAACTAATTGTGAGTTCAATCAGTTAATGCATGCATGCATGCAACTAGTGTTCTCCAGATAACTGAATACTCTCTCATAAATAACTCATGCATGTCAGTTCAGATAGAGACCCTGTTGAGATTAAAGGAAGGGATAGTGTACTATCAGTTGGAGGAATTTTCCTATAAAGGAAACTCATCCATGCAGAAGGAATTATCTCCTTCAGGATTGCGCAGTTACTTCTGAGTTTAGTGAGCAGTGTGAGAGGCCAATTCACATAGGTGGCAGCATTAGACCCCAGGAGAAACTGCGCAAGGAAATAGGAGGCTTGGAGGGTAGAGGAGAAGGTTTGTGAGAAGCCTTTGAATGTCTATGAGCAGCAGTGATGGATTGTACTGAGAGTTGGATAGCTTGTGAGCTAAAGCTTTGTGTAATCCTGAGATATTTCCACTTGTATGATAATACAGAGATCGGGATTTTTAGCTAAGGCTTTCCCCAGAGTATTCTTCTGTGTTCATGTGTGTATGATTTCTTCTTCTCTATTATATGTGTTCTGATTGATCTTGCTCAAATTGATTAAGATTCCGCAAGTTTGTTGTAGAAGTAGATCTTGTATTTTGCTTTAGTACATTGCATAATTTGTTAATCTGCAGTGGGAAATTCTACAGAACATCCTCTACATTTAATTCTTTCAATCAACCCCTAGTATTGGGTAGTCATCACTCCCATACTTCCATATGTTGTGACAAACGCCCAAGTACACCATGTGATCTTCCATTTTCTCACAAAGAGTCTAACTTGGATTTGGAATGTGCTCCGGTCAAAGAAGACATTTATATTGAAACTTCCTCTTCACCTCACTTGCCTGTGTGTCCTGCCATTCATAATGCATCTACATGTGTTAGAGATACTCCATGTTCTCTTGTTTCTTCATCCAATGAGTTATCTCCTCAATTGACACAAGGTTGTGGGGCTTTCCATGATGAATTTGAAAAAAGTCTAATCACAAAGCGTACTTCCCATTCCACGTCATCTCTTCTATTGCATGAAGACAACTCTTCAAGTCAACTTTTTAAAGATGGTTTCCATCCTGAGAGAAGTTTTGAAATCAGCAACAACAACAATCCTCAAGCCATGCATGATCTGGTTCACGTTTCAAAATATGATTCTACAATTTTGGAAAGTTCTAGGACATGCCAGGGATTCGAGGCACTTCAACGTCCATTGATGGTTATGTCAGGACCTCATGACTCTGGTAAGCTCCCCGAACTCAATCAAATCTGGTTTCTCATGCACAATCTGTTTATTTGCATTATTGTGCTCGATGTGAAGTCATGTGTAAAAAATGTTTGGTATTATGGATGTGATCTCTCAAATTTGCAAAATTTCACTTATGACCGAATTCACAAATCTGTCACAGCGCATCCATCTTCATTCACATCCCTTGCATCAAAATTGGGATGGGAATGTTTGTCCCTCATGAAATCATGGAATTATGAAGTTGATCATCTCAAATATTGTCTTTGACCGCAATCATACTTATCAAGTTTTCCCTTTTGTGATCAACTCCTTGATCTTCTTGCAATCCTTGTACTGCATCTCAACACAGACACCACAGTCATCCAGTACATGTCAGCAGTGTCATGTTGATTTGTGTCATGAGTTTCCTCGGCCACATCACTAATATGGGCCATACTTGTTGTAATCAAATGTAATGTAATGTGAAAGTCCAAGAGTTGCACATATGAAGTTGAAGAGTCATGTCAGTTGAAAAGTCATAAGAAGTCAAACAGTCATGAGGGAAGTCAAAGAGTAACAAGGGTCAGTTATTCCCCTTGGCTATATATACCCCCTCATTGTATGAGCAAATTACTTTTCAACTTGGCGCCTCCCACATAGCCTTGAGAGTCTGTTGTTTGTTCTTTGAGGAGCGAAGAGTGGTTCCAATGTCCCACTACTAGGGCTAGTGATGTATGGTATACATATGTGTCTTGGAACTTTTGCTTAATTCATAAGCTTGTCTCAGGCCAGCACATTTTCACACATGTTTTGTATTCATTTGTAAGACTATTCTTTAAATGTTTGCAATGTATGTTTTATTAACATGTACTAAGATCGTTGAACTAGTTCAGTTATTTTAGTACTTACATTGTTGAAGATGTGTTATATTGTGTATCATTATTGTCTCGTCCATGTGGACTACTCCATCGAACATTAGACAAACCATTCTTGTGTTTTATTGGTTTTAACGACCATCATCCCCGTGTGGACTACTCTGTTGGACAATGTACGTGTTTTCCCTTGCACTTTGGTTTTAACGACTGCCACATCCGCTGTGGACTATTCTGCTAGATGCTAGATAGACCCTTGTTGTTTCACATGTGTCTCTCCCTAGGTGGTGCTACTACCTCTCATCTAGAGGCTCACTTTTATCCTCTCCCTTACAGTAAGAGAAACGGGGTCCACAAAGTTACATTACGCACTCACCAGGAATACTCGCCTCGCTTTTTTGAAGTTACAAGCATAACACTCACATGTGTTGAATAGCAAGAGCTAAGAAAAATCCCTAAGATAATGGAAATCAGGCCATCGTATCGGATGGGACTCCTACACCACACGGTGTGAAGTCTAGTTGGGACTTCATACTGGGGAGATCCCCTTTTTTGTCGGGTCTAGCACCGTCAACAATTCCATAGATCATGAGCTAACTTACAATGCATTATTCTGACAAATTCCATGTCTAAAAAACCACTCAAAATGGCATTCTTATCTATTGCATTCGATCCATAGAGGGTCTTACCAACTATACCAATAGGAGGAGAATGACAAACTTGATAACTATTCTCTACAATTTCATGAGCATAAGTTCACAAGGATATGAGGTAGGTTACCTTTCTTATCTACCAGAAAGCATAATTTTATCCATAAAATTGAAAATGCTTTCTTATTGATGTGATAGAGGTCATTCTCCTTTTGGTCAACCTTCAAGACATTAATTGTTCCTTAAGGAACCCAATGTTATACCACTTGTTAGACCAAAGATCACACTGAGAGGGGGGTTGAATCAATGTAGTGGGAAATTCACATTTCAAAACATTTTATCAATAATTGACTATGTAGTAGTACATTCGAAAATATTTTCCATCATATCAATAAATGAAACTATGTATCAAGAAACCATCATTGCATCAACACATGAGAACACAAGGTTTTATGTGGAAACCTTATTGGAGAAAATGACAATTTCATTTGTCTTCTTATTCAATTGTTTTACATAGATTTGTAGGCATTGACCTGATGGAGGCACTAACCCCCAAAATGTGCAAGCACCCATTTGCAATAGGCTACAACCTGATTGAGGCCCCAACCTTGAAAATGTGTAAGAACCGACTTGCAATAGGCTATAACTTAATTTTGGAACCAACTTTGAAAATGTGTAAGCTTTGACTTGTTGTAGAATTCAAACTCATTGAGGCACTAACCTTAGTGGAGGCATCCACATCCTTCTTTAACCTATTGTGGCCCAAATTTAAAAATACTTCAGAATGGATCCACATGCCCGTAGACATTATAGGTCTTCAAAATTGAGCATGTTTTTTTTGTCACAATGTTTTCATAACTTGTACATTACCTACTCTACTCGTCTCAACAACCTATTCATCAATCTGGTACCATGACACCTTTCCTTGATCCTGATTTGGTCATATGTACAACACCTGCTAAAAAATCCTAAAACATATTCATAACCCCCAATGCAAGAAATATATATTTAAGATATAAAAAATGCACCTTCATGACTCATAATAATCCATAAAAAATCACCACTGAATTTTGATCATTTCTCCTCTTCCAAAATTCAATTTGGCTACAAAATCATTTAAACAACCCATATAAAATTATATAAAAACTAATTGTAAAACAAAACTGTAAATACTTAGCACATTCTACAAAATGACCCTTTATGGTTCTACATAATTTCATTTTAATGGTTTGACAAAATGACCAAATTGGCGCACTAATAAGCTTACAAAAAAAAACTTTGGAGTATATACATCAAATCTCGAACCACCTACCACTAAAATACAAACCACATGATACACCAACTTTGTTGTGTTAATTTACAGCTCAATTACAAATTTCAATCATGGGAATAGATTCCTCTTGTGGAGGCGACTAATTTTGACTATTGAATTTCTCAATTTGGATAAGAGAAAGTGTATTTTTAAATTAAATCTTGCATGTGCACAAAAGGACAGGTCGGCCCAAAGGAGAAATTAGACATCCATGGATGGCTATAAATACAAGTTAAGTGACCCTCACTTGGACATCATCATGATCATTCTTCTTTCTTTTGGTTCGGCTTGCACACCTCTGAGGCTGGGTCGTGAATATTTATTGGTACAGGTCTGAGATTGTAGGGTCTGAAGCTCACACGTGTGTTTAGGGTTTTGGTTTTCAGCCGCATGCATGCTTCAGGAAAAGTTGCAATTGCAAGCATGCAAGCTTGTGTATGAGATTAGAGGGCTTAAGTGGCACACACATAAGTCTTTGTGTGCAGTTGGGAACTAGGGTTTGAGTTTTACAGTTGATCGTAAATTTCTTCAATTGATCACAAAGTTCAGCAGTTGATCACAGACAGTGAAAGTTGATTGTAGGCTTTTAAATCAGGGTTTTTTATTATTAACATTGTTGGGTTCGTCCATTTGATGTTGTTTAGTTGGTTTTGCTAGATAGGATTATGGTTGAATATATGGATCATTGTGTTATCTTTTGCTGAATCATTAAATGAAAATCTAATAAGAAGAAGAATTTGAAAGGGTTTTACCCATAGTGGGTTTTGCCCTGGTCTCTAACCATTCTTGGTGTCTCTATGTGTGAACGTTTTCTTCTATTATTTCTTTATTTTCCAATGCATTGATTAGGATGTTGTTCTTTCCATATAATTGCATATGATGTTGAATAATGTTTTAAAACCAAATAATGTTATGATGTTATGAGGTGAATTTAACATTCAAATGAAGAAATGCAATTATCTAAAGCAAATAACAATATAGCCCTAGAAAATTTAACATGATATCAGAGTTGGGTTGAAGAAAATTCATTAAGATCACCCCTATGAAGACACATTTGATGGAAACTAGAGAAGATGGTGGAGACCTAAATGAATAATAGGGTTTGAAGGAAACCCTAGGCAATTTGGTTATTAGGGTTTAATGGATATTATGAGGCTATGGTCTGGAAAAAACTGTGGATTAAAACAAATATTTGAGATATGAAATCTAGAAACCCTAGCAATATTGATGAGGAGTTGTTCTAGCACTTGTCATAGATTCAATATAGCCCTAGTTGGGCTAGTCTCAATTAGGCCTTGGTTGTTGATGAAGACGATTAAATATATTGAAGGAAAAATTGTTATATGGATAATGGATGGTAATGACTCTTGAAAGCTAGTTCAAGAGGGAGATGATCACCTCTCATTGAAGATAAGTACTTTTTAATTTGTGCTAGTTCTTTATGTCTTTACTTATTGATATGATCATTGATTATACTACTTGCATGTATATTTGAGTATCTAAATACTTCTAACCTCCTGATGAGATGTGAAAAGTGAATACTTATTGAGGATCATCTTAGATGAAGGAAAATATGGCCAGTGCAGGAAGAGAAGAACTATAATTGCCCATGACAAGTAAGTGATACAAGTTGCAAAGGTATTTGAATAGTACGAGGTATGTAAAGTATGGTGTCAATGTTATGATTTAGCTGCGAGATTGGAAGGCAAGTTAAACCTGAACGTATGATGAGAATATAACCTTCTCATATTGCTCATGCATGTATATGAAAGTAAGTTTGATTATGATACATGTGATATATTTTGGTATACTTTATATTTGGCAAGGATCTTACATTCTAGACACTATGAATTTCCTAGATGCATTGACTTTGATTGTGATTGTATACTTGTGATAACCATGGTAACATTAATAATGAAAGTGTAGCAATAAGATTGATATTCAGGATCTTCTTGTTGACCTTGTTTAAGTTTTAATAAGCTTAGTAAATTGGACAATGTGGTAAATCTATATGCTTTGACTTGATGGTTGAGTGATATGATAAGTAAGTGATGTAATGATTATAATATTTGAAGCATGATGATACACCTGTGAGATTCCCTAATCATATGACTCTAAACCTTGATGAAGGTTTGATGTCATTTTCATATGTGATGATGGAGTAGTTGATGCTAACATGTTATGACCATGATGAATATATGTTTTAGAACCTAATATAGTTTGATCTAACAATTTTGTTGATGCATGATAGTATTATGATAGACAAGTTGATGTTTTGAATGATGATGACTGAAGTGGATTTCCATTCAAAGGGAGAAACTCTTCATAAGATCCCTACACCTATTGTCATGTAATGCCCCATAATAATACTAATAATAAATAAAAATAATAATAATAAATCAATAAATATATAATAATAATAATAAAATAATATTAATATAAATAGAATAACAATTTACGAAGAAAAATATATGAATAAATAAATAAAATAACAAACAACAAAAAATATAATAATAAATAAATGAAATAAAAGTTGGCATTGACACATGGATGGTGTCCATGCAGATCCCTTTCCAATCCCCTTATGATTTTTAGATCCATTTGTCCTATTTAATGGCAGAGAAGGGGGAAGAATATGCATGCATTCATTCACTCATTCTTGAGGAAGGAAATGCTAGAAGGAATAGATAATTGGAAGTATTAAGTTGGTTGAGGGCTCTGGGATGCATAGTTGTTGAAATATACTAAGTAGCTAAGCCTACGGTTTGGCGGAGAGTCATCCCCAAAACCTTGTTGCAGGTAGTTGTTCCATATCAGCGCAAGCACCTCACAACATCGTAAACCTCAGTAAGAAATCTTCACTCCTCAAGTACGCATCATTGTTTAAATTTTTATTTCATGTGTTTATAGCTTGGTTGTTGTATTTTGTCATATGCTTAATTTTTAGGATGTTAACTAATCATCAAATAATTGAGCCCTCTCGGATCGTTTATTTATTATAATACATAATCATTAAATTTATAGAAGATTCTTTATGGACTCCTACGAGATCATCAAATAACTGAGCTCTCTCAACCCGTTTGTGGAATTCATGTCAATCACCACATCTCAACATCTAATCCAAGCATTAGGTATCGTATCATAATATCATAGAACATAATCCACATGACAACTATTGCATGCCATCATGAGAACGTAACATCATTGATATCGCAACATTTTGAATAGTAAAATTGCATGCTCATGCATGTCACAAAATCCACATACTTCACCTCATTATCAATTATAACATCAACATTTTTGTATCAAATACATATCAATATAAATTTGTGCCATAAGATGTAAATCATCTCAACAAACATTTTTATCAATTTCATTTGTTTTCATCAAAATACCAGTAAACATTGCATGTTCTTTCAAATAGGAATTTTTTTATTCACATAGTAGGTATAGCCATTTAAGTATATCATGAACCTTATCATCTTGATCCCTAATCTATAGTTTATTTTCTTTTCCAATAGTTAAACTACCATTGTCCTTCAAACATTTCCTAGTTTATCACTTGTCATTTCTCACCAATTACATGTATTTCCAACTTCCAATCTTAACACTTCTAAATTTTGTAGGTCATTATTATGTCCCTTACCAATCATGTTTTTTAGCGCACTCATCAATATTCTTAAGAGAACTCACCACTTGGGATAAACCCCATAATTGATCCCTATACATTATTACATTTTCACAATTCCCTTCACACTTTAATGCTACACATTTTAAATACATCTCAGGCAACTAAATCATTTGATAGCAAAAAATGTTGAAATGATCCTTATAGTGATTGTTACCATGCTCTTATATGTATACTTTTTGGTTCCATATTTAATTCCATACAATTGTATCATTCATGACTACCTCTAGAGAGCAAATGGTTTGTAAGAAACAATGGATTCTTTTTACAAGGTCTTTGTTAAGTTGAATAAATCTTACCATTAGAGTTTTAAGCGCAATTATCCTGAGAGGAGGTTTTTTTTTTGTTTTTAATAACTACATTTCACAATATTGTATGTCACCATACCAATATCCTTATAACTATTCATCAATTTACGTAAGAGTGTTAGCTTGAAGTTTGATTGCCTCATCTCAAGATGTTAATAAAGGCCAAAATTTATTCATTGCATCACATGCCAAATTTTTCAAAATGAAAGAGCTAATGCTAATAAAAATCCATACATACTCCTTTGAAAAGCATGTTCTCTATCCGCCCACCATTAGTTATTGATTTAATATACTATATGAAACACTTGGTAGTCTAAAGAAAAAAATGAATAGAATTTATCACCCATTGAGAATAAAAAGCATGAATTGGAAATAGAAAACTATCCAAGTCTTTTAAAGAGTTCAAAACTTTATAACAGAGAGATTAATGACTAGCAAAGATAACATATAATTAGTGATTAACTCATTTTTTTTGTAATCTTGGCAGGACTACATCTTCATCGTGTCCAATATATCATCCTGATCGGGGCAGGGAATTGAACCAGTGACTTCACATCAAGGAGTGCCTTAACAAAGCTCTCGATCATCGTCTATCCAAAACTCTGTAATTAGTGATTACCTCAATTTAAGGTAACATGTGATTATTTATTAACTCAAATTGGTTTCAAAGTACAAAAATATGTACTCAATACTTATATTTATGTACCACTGAGAGTAAGGTAAAAGATATCATGGATAACCATGTTCATATTTAACTTTAAAATCAAAAAGCCATCAAATAAAACAAACAAAGGTGGTCATGTTAGAGATTTCAACATGAATATTAACATACTTACCAATTCCAATTTGCATGATTTTGAATTTGAAGTAATCCTTTGGTGCCACAATAAAGCCAATAAGTGAGATTTCTATTTTTAATATTTTTTAAAATGAATTTATTTGGTTAACAATTCTAATGCTCCTTCTTTTTACAAATAAGAACAGAATTCATACATGAATTTCTAGAAGATTTCAAAAAGCTTATTTTGATTCTATTTTGAAATTTAGTTCATGAACAAAGATTGACAGTTCTTATGACCACAAACCTAATTAAAACTATCTAAACAACTATCAAAACAACAAACTACATTTACACTCAAATTATGAACTATATGCTCAAAAATTGGTGTCTTAACTAAATTGTATATAATGTATATACTATTTTTATATAAAACAATGACCTAGAAAGTACGAAAAATAATTTCCAAGGCTAAATTTATCTATTATTTCCAATACAAAACAAACTACTCAAAACTCTTTTCCTTTAAACCACTTAAATTTGTCTTTACTAAATTCGCCCTTCCCTCTTTCATGGACTAAGGGAGATTAGGGTGATAATGTATGTAATGGTTCTGGTTTATCTCCACATGAAAAGTCTTAAGTGGGATTCATACATCATATCTTTTATCCTTGTGTGCATGCCTCTAGAAAATTCACTTTTATTGCACTTAAGTGGCTGGATCTGAACTCATAAATAACTGAATGGCCGATCTAGTGAGTTATAAGGGAAAACGCCAGATAGTATTCAAAATATGGGTTGTCGTAGTACCAAATAATCTTCGAAAATAAATTTGGTGGATTGGTATAATGAGATTTAGGTATGATATCCACTCTTTCTTGCAGGTAGTTTTTTATGTATATGGACAAATGTACTGGACTTTGTATCTAATATAAAACCTGCGTCTTTTTCCTCTGAAAAAATAATGAAATTGATTTTCCTAATTAAAATTTCCAAAATAAATCTTGTCTATTTCCAAAATCAATATTTTAGAATGTGTTATTATCAACATTATGTTTTAGATCATATTAGTAGTGGTTTTTTTAGCACAACTTTATCGAATTCTTCCCCAAAAATCTAACTTTTATATGCATTTCTTCCTCTTCTTCATGACTCATGGTAGAGATTTCAAGTTGCTTACTATGTATCTCCATTTCCTTTCTTAGGGACATCAATTAATGATAATTATGCTTCATTATGCCCTTTGAATTACTTCAAACTAATTTTTCTAACCAAACTTATGCAAATTTTTAAAAAGACTACAAACTTTTTTTTTCTTTGTAGGAGCTCGATATTGAATCTATTGTATCTCTGTAATTTCAGATCTCCAAGGTCTAAAATTTAGTCCTATGGTATGCCTATGCGTCCTCTTTCCAACCCCATAAGTCTGATCAATATTGGATTCTCCAGGAAAGAGTTATTCCAAATCTCCCACGATAACCTGATTATAGACTAGTTCAGTAGAGCGAACTTGTACAACGTACCATGTGTCACTATTTCAACCTTCGGACCTGGAAATACTACACAAAGCACTACAGTCTATCCTCTTTCAGTACATTTTTAAGAAATTTCAATTTTATGCTTAGAGAGAAAGTTATGACAATTTAACCCAGGTCACCTGTTTGAGATATAATTTGGGAGCATGTAAAAACCCTAACTTCCTTGGATCATATCTCCGCAAATGTAGCGAGACAAGATCTGAAATTCAGATCCGAGGTTCATAAAGATGTCAGATAAAATTGGTTTTAATTTCATCTTCTGAAACTTTGTATAAAAAATGTTATATCGAACATTCCACGATGACCTGTTTGAAGCAGGGAAACCCTAGAATCCAAAGCTCTGATACCAAATGTTATGCAACCAGCTCACAAACTAGAAGAAAAGATAGATCAGCGACTTCAAAATTAGCCTCTTCGAGGGGGAAAATCCTTTACATTACACAAATTAATAATTATTTGATGATACAAATTACAAGACATCCTTTCTACATATAGGAGTCTAAGGGGTCCCAATATAATCAGAGTCTACATAATAATAATATTGTAGGGGCACAACAATAACAATAGTGGGCTTCTATGGGGCACAATAATAACAACATGGGGACTACATGGGCACAATAATACAATAAGGGGGTTGCACTAATAACAATAAGGAGTTACACTTGTAGTATAGGGACCTAACATAATGTAGAGATATGCCCCTACAAAAATCAGTTTTGGATATTTGATTTCATCATAGAAGATAATTAAAAAATGGATCGGATCTCACTATAAAGTGTTCATCACAAAATAAATATAGAGGTGAATGATAATTGATTCATGGTATGTGAATAATGTATTATATATAGAGATTTCAGTTTTTTAATCTATTTTACATTTTAAAGAATAGTCACGATTAAAATAAAAGTAAAATTTATCTATAGCTTTCAGAATAAATCTAGAAAGACAGTATTAAATCTAAAAGAATAACAATGTTTTTTAAGCAAATATAGAGCAATAAAAATATATCTCATTAGATATCGTAGTAAATTTTAATTCCCAAAGATACCAATAGTTTGAACCTTTCCCTAATACCATGTATAACATGCCATAAATTAAGCATAAGACAAAATACAACAACCAAGTTATTACGTGTGTAATAAAAATTTAAACAATGATGTGTATCTGAGGATTGAAGATTTCTTAGTGAGGTTTATGGTGTTGTGGCATTGTTGCATTGATCCATAATTGCTACCCACAACAAGGCTTTGGGGATTACTCTCCACCCAACCGTAGGCTTAGTTTCTTTGTATATTTCAACAACTAGCCACCCCCGAGCCCTCAACCAACTTACTATTGTTAATGATCTATTCCCTCCAACATTTCCTTCTTCAAGAATGAGTGAATGAATGCATGCCTCTTCTTCCTTCTTTTCCGCCATTAAATAGAACAATTTGTTCTAAAAATCGTAAGGGGGTTGGAAAGGGATCTACATGTACATTATCCGTATGTCCATGCCAGCTTTTATTTTATTTATTTACTATTACATTTTCTTCGTTATTTGTTATTTTATCTTTTCTTCATTATTTTCTATTTTATTTATTTATTCATATATTTTCCCTTTGTTAATTGTTATTCTATTCATATATATATTTCCTTTATTATTATTATTATTTGTTTTTATTATCATTGTTATTATTTCTTTCTTTCTTATTATTAGTATGGGGCATTACAATGTGGAAGACATGTGATAGTCCTCTTGCCCCCATGCCCCTCGATACAACACCATGCCATATCAACTTGACATGCCAGCATGCCATGTTAACTTGCCATTTTAGCATGCACATTGACATGCCACATAATAACATTATCGAGTTCCATCAATATCAGGAGGAAAATCTGATAGCTAGTGTCTCGACCTCCCAATGCCTAATCATCTAATATATGATAACTTAAAATCTTGAGACTTGGTGTCCTAACACTTAATATTCGATAATACATAAGTTGATGTTGGTAGAAAGTTGATGTTTTGATCTCTCGATACCTGATTACCTGAAAGCTCAATTATCTTATATTTTGGAAACTTGATAGCATGAGGCCCCAATAATTGGCTAATGAGCCATTAACTGATAAAGGCTCATCCTTCCATCTATTAATCTTTATGTTGATCAAGTCACTAGGCCACAAGAAAAAAATAAAAACTTTTCTCACAACACTCACCCGATTTGCTAATGGATGTCAACCGATGAGAATAATATCCATAAGCCAATAGACGTTTCAAAATCTATCAGTATTGAGGGTTTTCATTGGAGGTTGTTCGCTGTGTTACCTAACACCTGATAGCCCAATACCTTGACATCTTGACATCCCATCCTCCTAGACTTAAGCTCCTTTTAACCAAGCTCTAGGTCATGGGCAACCAACCGGACCACGTGACCAGGGGCTAGGGCCACAACCTCCAATCCCCAAAATTCCAAAACTTTCACTAACAACCCTAAAAATCTAAATGGTCATCCCCAAAATTCTAAAACTTCCGCTAAGATCCCAAGTTGGTTTAAGAGGACTAAAAACAACATTGACATGGTAGAAACATTTTCCAAATACTTCTAAATATTGAGAAATATTCTCCAACTTATGAAGACATCCCAGAACACTGCCTTCAACCTAGCATCTCCATAAAAAAAGGCACAAAATGGCTAATGTTTAGACCTTCTCAACTTCACCGACTTGAGATGAAATATTCTCACTCCTTTGGACTGCAAACTACAACATCACAATGTCAAATTCAAACTCTTAGAAATGAGAGGGGCTAGCCTTCTAGCCTTCGAGCTTACCTCTAGAGGAAACAAGGTCTCCCATCACTAAATAAATGTCAAGTCTTCTCATTCAAAACAAGAATATAGTAACAATTATTTCCTCCTATAGTTGGCTTGGTAAAATCCATTCACATTATAGAGTACATGAAGATCCTTTACCCTTACCAAACCACACATCACCTATCATTATAGGTAACTTTGTTCAAAACATTGCTTTGGCATACAACCTTCTATAATAAAGGAATATACAACTATTAATAAAAAACCATTTACCACAACTTCTATTTGACCATTACAATCATACCCAATAACCAGCATGGCAATAATCATGAAATGCTAAACATCAATTTCATTTCATTAACAAAGAAGTAGATATACTTAAACTTGCTAGAAACCAATGAAGGGAAAGCCACTCTCCACCAAACAATATGCACAAGTACACTGTAAATTTCTCGTAGTTGGCCACCCCTGATCCAAATTTGATGCCTTAAGAGGAATCTTCTCTTAAGATTTTATATATTTCAAATCAATGTAGAGGACATGAAGGTCGCTCTCCTTCAAATATAGGAATCAATATTCTACTATTCAACCACTAAGCTAGGGACTATTAACACTCACAGTACGACCACCATGGGCCTACACAACACAAAAGTAACCCATTCATTGATCTAGTAGTCCCTCAATGCTTCTCCTTTTCTTCATGCCTCACGTGCTTGATTATGACAAACCATTCAAAATTTCCTCTTGGGCCTCTTACTCTGGTTGAACACTTCCTTACTAATTTCCTTAACCAAAATAATAACTTCACACAAGTATGTTGTGATTCAATGGGTTATTTTCCACCCCATTTTTAGAGTCACACTCACATTCTCACATGTCATTTAGTTTTTGGTCACAAATTCCATTGGTTCACTAGCACACATTCTCTGGATTTTTTAAACCACTCTCATATTCCTCAGACTATATCTCCTCACTTCTCTCTCGACTCTTCCTCTCTACCTCTTTGTGTCTATTATAGTTTATCTCCCTGTCTATCTCACTTATATGCATGTTATTTAGAGAGAGAATTTAGGGTCCCTCCTTGGGATGTGTGGTCAACTAGAAGTCTCTAAAAAGGGTTTACATGCCATACTCTTGGAGCAATTCGATACCACTCCCCCTCATTCTTATCATAATAGACGGGAGTTGAGTAATTCAACTACCAAATTAGAGATGTAAACAATTAATTCATGTAAGATAGGAAACTTCCCAAATCCCCCTTATAGTTTTCCCCTTAGGCATTGAGAGTTGTGTTTGTTGCTCTCTTCTATAACATTAGCATTATATTAAAAAAATATGAATATTTACATTAGTTGAAGTATGGAAAAATATCTAAGTGGGTCATTTGAGAATTATCAATCTTAATTACATATTACAAAATTTAGGGATAAAAAAGGGGTGGCATAGAACCTCCCCTAGCCATCACGGACTAAGTGTTTATTGCATTCCATTCTCAACAAGGGTTTACTAATTTTATTCAAACTAGAAAACATTGAAATCCAATTTGTATTACATAATAATGGATATGCTTACCTTGTGCTAGAACCAATAAATATGCATCTATAGGTTAACCACTAACCATGATGATTGATTTGGATTTATTCCCAAGACAACTTATATTTTGGTGAATGGTGTTAAGGCTTGATTGGGATGGAACTATGCTTAGGACCAATTTTTATCTTATTCTTTAGATTGTAAATTTGTAAAGCTTTATCACTTATCAAAAGGATCATTGTTGGTGACATCCTCAACATTATGCATTGATATTTGTCTTTGTTGCTTTAAATGATCGTGGCACCTCACAACTAGAAATTGGACCTCAACATGTCTCACTTTGACAAACTACCTACATTTTCTAAAGCCAATAAATCTACACATCTAGGCATGATATATACCACATTATTTTTGTTAGTTTTTATGCCTATGAAAACTTCTATTTTGTTGAATAATGTCATGGTTTCTTGGGGAAACTGAAAGGTATAACAAAAGTATTTTCCATTTGATACGCCTTGTGTTGGAAATACTGAGAAGGGGGGTTAGTATTTCTTTTCAATTATTATTCTTATCAGTTAAAACATTTATAATTGGAACACAGAAATAGATAACAAGAATAGATGCCTTTATTAATGTGATCTTTGCAATAAATCAATTACAATATATATATATATATGGTTTCAATCAGTTGCCAAGCACCAATTTAGACTCTTTGTGAGGCTCCAATCTCTGGAGCACCAAATCTGTCTTGTCAAGGCACCAACCTTAAATTTAGGAGCACCAACTCCCAGGACACCAATCCTTTCAGTTCTGAGGCACCAACCTCAAGGGCTCCAACCCTCTACTGTAAATTTTCTGGATCTGTTTGGTTGTAATTCTCTGCTCCCAACCCTACTGGACCTATGACTTACTTCTGTCCTCTTGTTCCTTCCACTTCTGCCAGAGCTTCGGCTTCCATTATTTTCTTACTGTTTGCCAGTAACTCTAAACTTTCCTTGTTCTCTGTTTTATATTCCTGATACCCCTGACCTTTGGCTTCCTTTCTCCGCTGGCTCTTCATCTTCCTCAACGCTTGCTTGATCTTTCAACTTCCTCTACGCTCACTCTTCGGCTTCCTCTGTCTCTTCAAATCCATCAATACACACAGGACATGTTAATGTGGAAGAGAGGCTGAATTACAATAGTGTTGCATATTTAAAAATATCATAGAGGCCCTTTTTAATATTCATACAATATACATTAATTTTTCACGGAAACCATATAAGAGATACTATAGCCATATAGAGGTCCCACATACCACGTCATCCTTTTATCGCAATCGTCGCTTTAATATGACAAGGTCTTAAGCCTTTAAACCTGGTACCATACAATATATCGGAATACAAGGATGCATAGGAAATAAATGGAAAATACACCCTCCAAAGACATAAGGCCAGACTTCAAATGCAATATGCTCGCATCTATAACTTCATCAGGTCCACTCCTTCACAACTTTATCGCAATCAGCAGATTTGCACATAACATAGCCAATTCCCCGATACCCGGACGCAATATTATTTTAAATTGTTTTAATAACTCTGTCCGGTCCATATATATATATCGCAATTGATGCTTTTAATGTGGCAAGGCTTTACAAGAGGCTTGTGATATGCGACAGATGCGATAATATATTAAATCATATTGCGATGGTCCAATCGGGTCCGTATATTATCGCAATTGGCACTTTCAGTGTGGCAAGGCTTTATAAGAGTCTTGCAATATGGCGGATGCGATATAACTTTAAAGAATATTACAATGGAATCCTTGGGTTCGAGTATTGTATCGCATCTATATATATATATATATATATATATATATATATATATCGCAATCGCATATTTAATGTGTCATCCCTAAATCATATTGCGATGGTCCAATCGGGTCCGTATATTATCGCAATTGGCACTTTCAGTGTGGCAAGGCTTTATAAGAGTCTTGCAATATGGTGGATGCGATGTAACTTTAAAGAATATTACAATGGAATCCTTGGGCCCGAGTATTGTATCGCATCTATATTATATATATATATATATATATATATATATATATATATATATATATATATATATATATATATATATATCGCAATCACATATTTAATGTGCCATCCCTTTATAACTTATGATATGATATTAAGCGGTATTCCTTAGCAATCCTCCACCGTTGATCTACTCACGATCCGATGGTCAACACTTAACCCAATCAACCCAAAACCGTCCGTTGATCCTGTTAGAGTCGGTCTAGTAGCCCTCATCAGCGATCAAAGCTCTTTGCATTTGCATAAATAGGTGTCTCATCAGTGTCATTCTTTGCATTCCGTTAGGCATGCCATAACCCTGATGGAAGAGCTGGTGTCTTTGTCTCCCTCTGGGCACTGCTGGATCAGCTTGTTTCAGTCATTAAACTTTGTCAAGGTTACTTGTCTATTGTCTTGAGATCAAATTTTTAGGTCTAGGGTTTTTGGTCAAGTTTGTCTTCAAGCTCATGTCTCTGAAGGTCAATAAGTGCCCAGCAAGCCAGAGGGATGATTTTCAAAGTGTTTCTTCGAAAGATTCTATCTTGTACAGTTAATTTTCACCTTGGATTTAAAAACCCTATTTTTAAAGCCAAGGTCATTTTTCAATTTTTTGTAAAAAATGGTAAAATTTCAAAAGGCTTCCAAAGACAGCATGTAACCCTGGCTCCCTTGTCAAGATCCCTCAGATGCTATCCCTGCAAAAAGCATCAAAGAAAAGCATCAAATCAGTTAATTTCAGGACAAAAGAAACCAAGAAAAAGTCAAGTTTATAAAGTGTCAAAGAAAAACATTATAAAGTGGGTTTGGGCATGAAATTAATTCAAATCAAAGTTATAAAAGCCCAATCTCCCTCCATCGACCCTCATTGTGCATCTAAGTCATTGAGCAAGTGATTGCAAGTGAGTTCGAGGCGAATTTGTGAGTTGCGGAGGCGCGCGACCCATCAGTGGCGCACGACCCGTTAGGTGAGGCGCGCGACCCGTCAGCGCCCCCCTTATCAAACTGCCTGCAAATTCATCCAAGGAACCACCAAAATCGCCGAATTGCCTAAGGTAGGCCCTCCAACTTAAAAATTGGTGCTTATTATGGTCAAAGGAAATCGTGATTGCATTTTTAAAGATCTATATTTGCAAGAGAAAAGCTCCATGTGGCTGTGGTTTAAAATTGTAAAAAATGGCTAGGGTTTTATGTTGTTTTAAGGTATTCCCTTGTAATCATTTTTTCCCCATTTCCCATTTCATTTTCCTTGTCTTCCTATGTAAATTTCCCTTTTAAATTTGTAAAGAAAAACTAAACCCTACCCCTCTTCCCTAAAACCTAAAAAAAATCAAGCCCTAATCCTACCTCTCATAATACCCAGGTAAACAAATGTATATAATGATGCATATGCAATTATTTTGCAATGTGTTTTCCCTAAAATCCCTGTTTTATATATTTACTCCCATTTTCCCTTTAAAAGTATCCCTCCCCTAACATTCCCCTCATGCTCCTTATCCCCTTGAAACAGCATATAGATCAGCATTTTGCAAGGCAGAAACAGCAGTACATTTTGGCCACTTTGCTCCTTAAACAATGTCAGAAACTGAAACCTATGAGCAGAGTGATGACCAAGCATCAGCTTCAGAGATCGAGGTACAGAGGAGGCCTCATAAGGGTGGAAAGGGTGGTCATCATAAGAGAGAGGAGCCCACTTCTTTGACAGATTTACAGGCTTGTCCTATGGCAGTATCATGTTTCCAGTATATGTCTTGTTACGAGTTTTGCGAGAGGATCTCTCGGATTCAGCATCACAGAGAGTTGGCTCGCCTATTTGTTTTACATTTGCATGATGGACATGTCAACCTTGCCGAGGTGGACTTTACATTGACACCCGAGATGATTGCACAGGCCACAGGGATACCTAATGTCGGAGAGGTATGGAATAAGCGCAAGGTGTTGGACAGTGTTCAGTTTGAGCCTTTCGTTAGACCCGCACTCATGAGACACTTGACAGGTGTGTTTACCTTCAGATTTCTCAGGAGTGAGTATGCTCCCATGATGAGGCTTATCATGCTATATTTTACCTGTGAGGGCAGATTTTCACAGGTATATTCGTACCATATTCGCCTATTGATGCATTTCACACGGGTACGGATGATGAACATCCCTGTTTTCTTTTGCCAAAACATTGAGAGGATGGTGCCCGTGATGCAGCGAAGAGCCCAGCACAGCAGTATAGGAGCCTCTACCGTTATGGTTGGATTCAGCTTGTGGTCTTACATCAGTTGGCTCAGCAGGGAATCTCATGGGAGGAGTTTATCTCTCATGAGCTTTTCACAGCACCACCACCACATCCGGAGATTGTTCATGAGGAGGGAGGACCATCACAGCAGCATGATATCCCCGGGAGTAGCCATGTCAGTTCTCCTCCGCTTGTCACTTATCAGAGAGGCCAAAGGGCCTTATTTGCAGCAGCTCGGCGAGTACTTTCTCCACAGCATGTGGAAGGGGTCTCACCTTCTTCATCAGCTCAGCAACTGTTATCTCCACAGCAGGTGGAAGGGGCCTCGCTTTCTTCAGCAGCACAGGCAGCACAGAGGGGCAAGCACCCCAAGATTGATGAGGGGCCATCACGTGTTCCAGCTATCGAGCTTATTGATCTTGATGTCAGTTCTCCTAGCCTAGAGTCGAAGGAGATCATTCAGCACCTTAGAGATGAAAATGATGCATTGCAGAGGAGATTAGAGGTGGCACAATGGACAATCTCATATCTAGAGCAGCGCAACAAACAGTTGGAGGATGAGCAAGCTCTTGATGAGTTGTGGAGGATCTGTAGTGACCGCAACTTGAATCGAAGAAGACCCAGTGATCCATTGCCCACTGAGCGAGAGTCTATGCTTATCCAGCTCAATGCTCATTTGGAGAGGCTGTTGGCTAAGGCCAACCAAGATAAGAAATTGCTGAGAAACATGAAGAATCATTATTGGGCACAGATGCACGTGTGCAAGGCAAAGATGAAGGTGCTCCAAAGGCGGTTGGTCAAAGCACAAAAACGGAGAAAAAGGCCCGATCCCCTCCACATCTTGGCCGAGGCTTCCTTGAAGGAGCATGGCACTAAATAGCTTAGCCCCAGCACAAATTCCAAGAAATTTTGAGCATTTTGGGTTATTTTTGGTTTTTAAGGCAAAAAACAGGTTTTTCCGCTTGACAGGTCTCACCCCCCGCGCGACCCTTTCACTTGGCAACTCTATTTCCAAAAAACTCAGCATTTCTAGATTTGGCATGAAACGTTACCCATTCTCACCCATTGCCAAGAGATTTTATGAAGTTTTGGGCCTCCTGAAAGTCAAAAAACAAGCAAAAAATGACTTTCTGCCACATTTTTGAGACACGGAAAGCAGTCTTGGGAGATTTCAATTTTGGAGGGGCAAATGACCACCAAATTCCGAAATTCCAGTTGGGTTGGAAAGTAGACGCACAGGCCTTTCCAACAAGCCTACTCTTTCCTAATTTGGACACCTGGAAGTGCCCCAAAAGTGCCCTCAAAGGCGCGCGACCCGTCAGGCAGAGGCGCGCGACCTATCAGGCAATTTTCTCAAAATTTCACTGTACAGCTCAGAAAAACGCAGATTTGACCATGTTTGACTTTTTGGAGTGGATTGTTATCCTCCTTGATGTAAATAATGTAATTTTTTGATACTTTTACACTTATGTATCTCTTATAGAAGATTCATTCATGAAATAGGTGAAAATTAAATGAATGAATTGGTTTCCTAGCTTATAGAGGCAAGTTGTTTTGACTGCCTAGTTTTCAGTGCTTAGTTTAGAAGTGGTTGAAACAGCTCCTAGGATAGTGAGCTCGACCCCTAGAGGCATGGAAATATGTTAGATGATCTATATTATGTACTTTCTTGCTCATTTTCATGGTTGGACTCTTGAGGGAGAAGCTATCATTGTATTATTCACTGTATCTCTGCAATTTTTGGCTAAGGAAGACCAGGGTTTTGCAGTCCTTTTTGGGATTCTTGTGGTCACATGTATTGATGGTGTGTTTCTCTATGTACTTGTAAGTGTGTTATGTGAATCATTTCCTTTCTTTTCCTTCTGCACATTAAGCAAATGAAGTGTTAAAGTAGAACTCATGACTGTCATGCTCTGCTTTTAAGTTTGTTTAATTTCAATGTTTTCCACTGTTTAAGGAGAATTCAAAGTTATTGTTTGCTCTCCTTAGCTCCTCACCTATCTTTCTCATCCATTCACCTCTATCAAAGGCATCAATACTGTCTCCTACCTCGCCCCAAAGAACCCCCTGCAGAAACTGTGTCCAATCCCCGCACCCAAAATTGCCATTTCCTCAATTTTTCACCAAAAACCCTAAAAATCCCAAATCAACCTTTTTGATCAGTTTACTAGCCTAAAATCAGTGTTACCCTATTGGTTATCTCGCCCATTGAAGATCTTTATCGAGATAGACCGGAGAGAGCTCTCTCCTGCCCCGTAGGGCTAGCTACGAGGCTAAGTGGTTTGATGCTGCCTTGAGGTTCACCTTTCTCAGCCTGAGGTGAAATTTCAAGCGCTAACATATTGGCGACCATACTGGGGAGAACAACTTGTCTGTTGATTGATGTGTTTGTTTCATAAGTCTTAGACGGAGCCTGAAGTTATGCCAGGTAGCCTTCGAAACACTTTTGCTTTGCATAAGCGGAAGTAGATAAACGCTGCTTCAGTCAATCTCCGTGAGCTTGTGAAAACAACACTTCGATTGCATTTTACCCCAGTACATGTATCAAGTTTAGATCTGATTGTTGATAGTGGACAACGATCAGACACTGACAAGGCTGAAATCATTCACTGGCGACTCCTTCACTGAAAACTCCAGAGATCAATGCTTCATGGTGACTTCACTGCAGAGAGATCAGTAGCTTTGAGCTTTTCAAGATGGACCGAATCACAAGAAGATATGCTCCCTTGAGCCGAGATCACATTCCTGGTTTTCCAAATAAAATTCCAAAGGTAGATTGGTCAAGGAATCTGCCTATATTTAATGATGATGGTAAGAAGGATGCTGCTTTACATCTAGTTAGATTTCATATGCATATTCGCAAGTTGAAGGTGGATTTTCCTGAAGATTGCTTGATGAAGATATTCTTGGCCACTCTAGAAGGTAAAGCCCAATCATGGTATGAAAGTTTGCCGCCTGCTTGTATTTACTGTTTAAAGGATTTTCATGCTATGTTCATTGAACGATATAAGGACTCTTATCCATCATTAAATTTAGTTCAAGACTGTTGCAAGCATGCTTATAGTTTTATTGAAAGCCTTGAGAAATATTATGAAGATGATAATTTTATGGACGTTGAGATTATGGAGGCTCTGTATGAGAATCCATTTCAGCAGCACACAGAAATCTTAGAGGATACTTGTCAAGATCAGTAGGCTGAAGATTTCCATATGGTTGAAAATGAGGAAAGAGCAAATGTTGTTTCAGATCTGTCCATAGAAGAAGACAGCATGCAGGTAACGCAGGAAAGTAATGTTCCAATCTCAGAAAGTGATGATGATAAATCAGATCGGGAGATAAATTGTGATGAGGCAAAACATGTTGTTCCGGATCTCATAGAAGAGAGTTGTATTGTCGCGGCTGCCTCAAATGAAGAAAATGGAGTAGCAGACCTAAATGCTCTCATCTCACCAGCACCAGATCTTCATGAGGAGGTAGTTCATTGCCTCTGTGAAAAACAAGACAAGATCTTCATTCAAGTAAGTGAAAAGGTTTCTCTGGATGAATCTATGGTAGCTGATAGAAATGTTAGTGTTGGGTTTCACGAAACATCTGAAATTTGTTTTCTCATGTTTGATGAATGTAATGAGAATCTGGCTGTCATATCACATGAGGATAACCTACCATATATTCAAACTACAAAAGATCAGACCATTCAGGATTCCATTTCACATTCTTCCTCATATGTTTCATGTGCTGAAATGTTTTTTCAAGAGGAGATTTGCTCACCTACTTGTTCAGAATTTTTTGAGGACCAGGAACACACTCTTTCTGAAGCACATGATGAAGGCAGATCAGCTTTTGAAACAAAGGATACCTTGTTCTTTCAGCAGGAGGTGGCAATGTCAAGTCTTCATGTTTTCCAGGATCCAATTGCAGATTTGTTACAGTCAGCAGTGAAAGTGATTATTGTTGTGTTCAGTGATAAAGGAGATCATAGTCAGCTATGTTTTTGGATGCCCAGTTACCAGTATCTATTGTTGATCATGAGATCTGATCAAGAGAATCAATCAAGAAGGCATCTGCTTGATTGGTTGCATTGGCATTTTGATATAGTTTGATGTATATTGTCTTGTAAGAAACACAGGTGGTTGTCATCATGATTTCAAATCTTGATGGACTGCTGCCCTTCAATAAGCTTTGTAAGTTCTTGTTTTAGTTAAGTCAGTCATGAGTCATTTGTGAGCCAGTTTTCAGTCATGTAGGTTTCATAATCGAGTCGGTTTGAATCAAGTTTCAGTCAATTGTCAAAGACAATAAGGTTGTCCAAATTTGGGACACATGTGTAAATATTGACTTCATTGCCCAATGATGATAAAGCACTGGTCTGCTCTCCCATAGGTCTAAGGTTCTTGGTACCTCCAAGGAGCTACCATCCCCATTGGAGCCAATGTTAGAGTCGGTCTAGTAGCCCTCCATCAGCGATCAAAGATCTTTACATTTGCACAAATAGGTGTCTCATCAGTGTCATTCTTTGCATTCCGTTAGGCATGCCATAACCCTGATGGAAGAGCTGGTGTCTTTGTCTCCCTCTGGGCACTGCTGGATCAGCTTGTTTCAGTCATTAAACTTTGTCAAGGTTACTTGTCTATTGTCTTGAGATCAAATTTTTAGGTCTAGGGTTTTTGGTCAAGTTTGTCTTCAAGCTCATGTCTCTGAAGGTCAATAAGTGCCCAGCAAGCCAGAGGGATGATTTTCAAAGTGTTTCTTCGAAAGATTCTATCTTGTACAGTTAATTTTCACCTTGGATTTAAAAACCCTATTTTTAAAGCCAAGGTCATTTTTCAAATTTTTGTAAAAAATGGTAAAATTTCAAAAGGCTTCCAAAGACAGCATGTAACCCTGGCTCCCTTGTCAAGATCCCTCAGATGCTATCCCTGCAAAAAGCATCAAAGAAAAGCATCAAATCAGTCAATTTCAGGACAAAGGAAACCAAGAAAAAGTCAAGTTTATAAAGTGTCAAAGAAAAACATTATAAAGTGGGTTTGGGCATGAAATTAATTCAAATCAAAGTCATAAAAGCCCAATATCCCTCCATCGACCCTCATTGTGCATCTAAGTCATTGAGCAAGTGATTGCAAGTGAGTTCGAGGCGAATTTGTGAGTTGCGGAGGCGCGCGACCCGTTGGGTGAGGCGCGCGACCCGTCAGCGCCCCCCTTATCAAACTGCCTGCAAATTCATCCAAAGAACCACCAAAATCGCCGAATTGCCTAAGGTAGGCCCTCCAACTTAAAAATTGTTTCTTATTATGGTCAAAGGAAATTGTGATTGCATTTTTAAAGATCTATATTTGCAAGAGAAAAGCTCCATGTGGCTGTGGTTTAAAATTGTAAAAAATGGCTAGGGTTTTATGCTGTTTTAAGGTATTCCCTTGTAATCATTTTTTCCCCATTTCCCATTTCATTTTCCTTGTCTTCCTATGTAAATTTCCCTTTTAAATTTGTAAAGAAAAACTAAACCCTACCCCTCTTCCCTAAAAACTAAAAAAAATCAAGCCCTAATCCTACCTCTCATAATACCCATGTAAACAAATGTATATAATGATGCATATGCAATTATTTTGCAATGTTTTTTCCCTAAAATCCCTGTTTTATATATTTACTCCCATTTTCCCTTTAAAAGTATCCCTCCCCTAACATTCCCCTCGTGCTCCTTGTCCCCTTGAAACAGCATATAGATCAGCATTTTGCAAGGCAGAAACAACAGTACATTTTGGCCACTTTGCTCCTTAAACAATGTCAGAAACCGAAACCTATGAGCAAAGTGATGACCAGGCATCAGCTTCAGAGATCGAGGTACAGAGGAGGCCTCATAAGGGTGGAAAGGGTGGTCATCATAAGAGAGAGGAGCCCACTTCTTTGACAGATTTACAGGCTTGTCCTATGGCAGTATCATGTTTCCAGTATATCTGTTGTTACGAGTTTTGCGAGAGGATCTCTCGGATTCAGCATCACAGAGAGTTGGCTCGCCTATTTGTTTTACATTTGCATGATGGACATGTCAACCTTGCCGGGGTGGACTTTACATTGACACCCGAGATGATTGCACGGGCCACAGGGATACCTAATGTCGGAGAGGTATGGAATAAGCGCAAGGTGTTGGACAGTGTTCAGTTTGAGCCTTTCGTTAGACCCGCACTCATGAGACACTTGACAGGTGTGTTTCCCTTCAGATTTCTCAGGAGTGAGTATGCTCCCATGATGAGGTTTATCATGCTCTATTTTACCTGTGAGGGCAGATTTTCACAGGTATATTCGTACCATATTCGCCTATTGATGCATTTCACACGGGTACGGATGATGAACATCCCTGTTTTCTTCTGCCAGAACATTGAGAGGATGGTGCCCGTGATGCAGTGGAAGAGCCCAGCACAGCAGTATAGGAGCCTCTACCATTATGGTTTGATTCAGCTTGTGGTCTTACATTAGTTGGCTCAGCAGGGCATCTCATGGGAGGAGTTTATCTCTCGTGAGCTTTTCACAGCACCACCACCACATCCGAAGATTGTTCATGAGGAGGGAGGACCATCACAGCAGCATGATATCCCCGGGAGTAGCCATGTCAGTTCTCCTCTGCTTGTCACTTATCAGAGAGGTCAAAGGGCCTTATTTGCAGCAGCTCGGCGAGTACTTTCTCCACAGCATGTGGAAGGGGTCTCGCCTTCTTCATCAGCTCAGCGACTGTTATCTCCACAGCAGGTGGAAGGGGCCTCGCTTTCTTCAGCAGCACAGGCAGCACAGAGGGGCAAGCAGCCCAAGATTAATGAGGGGCCATCAGGTGTTCCAGCTATCGAGCTTATTAATCTTGATGTCAGTTCTCCTAGCCTAGAGTCGAAGGAGATCATTCAGCACCTTAGAGCTGAAAATGATGCATTGCAGAGGAGATTAGAGGGGGCACAATGGACAATCTCAGATCTAGAGCAGCGCAACAAACAGTTGGAGGATGAGCAAGCTCTTGATGAGTTGTGGAGGATCCGTAGTGACCGCAACTTGAATCGAAGAAGACCGGGTGATCCATTGCCCGCTGAGCGAGAGTCTATGCTTATCCAGCTCAATGCTCATTTGGAGAGGTTGTTGGCTAAGGCCAACCAAGATAAGAAATTGATGAGAAACATGAAGAATCATTATTGGGCACAGATGCACGTGTGCAAGGCAAAGATGAAGGTGCTCCAAAGGTGGTTGGTCAAAGCACAAAAACGGAGAAAAAGGCCCGATCCCCTCCACATCTTGGACGAGGCTTCCTTGAAGGAGCATGGCACTAAATAGCTCAGCCCCAGCACAAATTCCTAGAAATTTTGAGCATTTTGGGTGATTTTTGGTTTTTAAGGCAAAAAACAGGTTTTTCCGCTTGACGGGTCTCACCCCCCGCGCGACCCTTTCACTTGGCAACTCTATTTTCAAAAAACTCAGCATTTCTAGATTTGGCATGAAAATTTACACATGCTCACCCATTTCCAAGAGATTTTATGAAGTTTTGGGCCTCCTGAAAGTCAAAAAACAAGCAAAAAATGACTTTCTGCCACATTTTTGAGACACAGAAAGCAGTCTTGGGAGATTGCAATTTTGGAGGGGAAAATGACCACCAAATTCAGAAATTCCAGTTGGGTTGGAAAGTAGACTCACAAACCTTTCCAACAAGCCTACTCTTGCCCAATTTTGACACCTGGAAGTGCCCCAAAAGTGCCCTCAAAGGCGCGCGACCCGTCAGGCAGAGGCGCGCGACCTATCAGGCAATTTTCTCAAAATTTCACTGTACAGCTCAGAAAAACGCAGATTTGACCATGTTTGACTTTTTGGAGTGGATTGTTATCCTCCTTTATGTAAATAATGTAATTTTTTGATACTTTTACACTTATGTATCTCTTCTAGAAGATTCATTCATGAAATAGGTGAAAATTAAATGAATGAATTGGTTTCCTAGCTTATAGAGGCAAGTTGTTTTGACTGCCTAGTTTTCAGTGCTTAGTTTAGAAGTGGTTGAAACAGCTCCTAGGATAGTGAGCTCGACCCCTAGAGGCAGGGAAAGATGTTAGATGATCTATATTATGTACTTTCTTGCTCATTTTCATGGTTGGACTCTTAAGGGAGAAGCTATCATTGTATTATTCACTGTATCTCTGCAATTTTTGGCTAAGGAAGACCAGGGTTTTGCAGTCCTTTTTGGGATTCTTGTGGTCACATGTATTGATGGTGTGTTTCTCTATGTACTTGTAAGTGTGTTATGTGAATCATTTCCTTTCTTTTCCTTCTGCACATTAAGCAAATGAAGTGTTAAAGTAGAACTCATGACTGTCATGCTCTGCTTTTAAGTTTGTTTAATTTCAATGTTTTCTACTGTTTAAGAAGAATTCAAAGTTATTGTTTGCTCTCCTTAGCTCCTCACCTGTCTTTCTCATCCATTCACCTCTATCAAAGGCATCAATACTGTCTCCTACCTCGCCCCAAAGAACCCCCTGCAGAAACTGTGTCCAATCCCCGCACCCAAAATTGCCATTTCCTCAATTTTTCACCAAAAACCCTAAAAATCCCAAATCAACCTTTTTGATCAGTTTACTAGCCTAAAATCAGTGTTACCCTATTGGTTATCTCGCCCATTGAAGATCTTTATCGAGATAGACCGGAGAGAGCCCTCTCCTGCCCCGTAGGGCTAGCTACGAGGCTAAGTGGTTTGATGTTGCCTTGAGGTTTACCTTTCTCAGCCTGAGGTGAAATTTCAAGCGCTAACAGATCCTTCACCGTCGATCAACCCACGCTAGATCCACGGTCTGCATGAATTTCAGGTGAGCAATTTGTAAGGGAAATAACCATCTGAAAAAGTGTTTTCTCTCTCCACTCAAGTGCTATGTGTCGCCCATTGAATGGAATTGGGTGCTCTCCTCTAAATACCACATACCACCTAGCGTCCGCCCGAAAACCACTGCCACTATTACAAACCTGCCTTTTGGAATATAACCACGTGCATTCACTCTTCATCTGTCTTCTTGATTTCTGCCGATATTATATACTCCTCCACTCTTTTGGCTCCTCCTTCGCTCTTTTGGCTCCTCTGTTAACTTCTTTGGCATATATTACATGCGATACTCCCAATATGGCTCATCCTCATTCTCCCGCCCTTACACTTACTTAGCTTTCCTGTGGCTTCCGATACCACTCCGATACCTCTTCTCTGCTTTGATAGCTCTACTCTGGTAGCTCCTATGACTTCTGATATGCTCTTCAATGGCTTGACTGTCTTGGCTTTCCTCTGGTTTCTCCTCATGGCTTATTGCTCTTGTTTCTTCATGGATCTACTCTACTTCTCCTTGGCCTCACATCATTGTTTACTCATCCAAAATATTTCCATATTGATATCAATGACAATCTAGGTCAACAATCTCCCCCTTTATTATTAATGGAAATATTATTCTTCTCTTCCCCTTTGACATCAATGGCAAAGGAGCGCTCAGGGACTCCCCCTATCGAACTTCTCCCCCTATCCTACAACATCTTTATGAATTAACTTAAATGATGCTAAAGAGATAACTCCCATCTTTCGACGAAGATGTTCAAATGCTTCTCGAGGAAGAGGTTTTGTGAAAATATCATCTTCTGCTCCTTAGTATTGATATATTCCAAGATGATGTTTTGTTCAGCTACTTGTTCACGAAGGAAATGATACTTGATTGGTATATGTTTGTTCTTTGAGTGCATCACTGGACTTTTGTTGAGGCTGATCGCACTTGTGTTATCACAATAGATGGTAGTTGGTTGATTTGTACCAATGTTGACATCTTTTAAAGCTTCCTTCATCCATAGTATTTGAGTACAACAATCTGCGGCAGCTATATACTCGGCTTCAGTTGTAGATAGTGATATGGATGTATTTTTTTTGCTGAGCCAAGATACTAAACAGTCTCCCAAGAAGAATGCATTTCCACTAGTACTTTTCCGATCATCGACACTTCCGGCCCAATCAGCATCGGTGTATGCAGTCAAAGTAAGAGTTGAGCTCTTAGGGTACTAGAGACCGAAATCAAGAGTTCCTTTCAAGTATCTAAGAATTCTTTTCACAGCCAACAAATGGGATTGTTTAGGAGCTTATTGAAATCTTCCCACCATTCTTACTGCTTGCATAATGTCAGGTCTCGTAGTAATTAAGTACAAAAGGGCTCCAATTATTGACCTATAATGAGTTGCATCTACCGAAGGGGAGTCATCATTTTTGCTCAATTTGCAACTTGTGGTCATAGGTGTGCTCATGGGTGCATAGTCTTCCATCCCATATCTTTTAAGGATGTCTTTAAGATATTTGGCTTGAGATATAAACACGCCTTCGATGGTTTGAGATACTTGTAGTCCAAGGAAGTGAGATAACTCTCCTATCATTGACATCTTGAACTCTTTTGACACATTTTGAGAAAACTCATGGCTCATCTCATCATTATTACTAGAAAAAATTAGATCATCAACATAAACAAGTGTGACTAGTAAATTATCCTCATCTATCGTTATGTAGAGATTACTTCCTACCACCCCCTTCTTGAATCCTTGTTGTTGTAGATAGTGATCCAATCTTGCGTACCAAGCTCTAGGAGCTTGTTTCAATCCATACAATGCCTTTTTCAACTTACAAACAAAGTCTTTTCCTTCTGTTAGATTAAACCCTTCTGGTTGCTCCATGTAGACTTCTTCCTTGAGTTCCCAATTCAGAAATGATGATTTTACGTCCATTTGATAGATTTTGAATCCTTTTGAGCAAGCAAATGCCAAGAACATCCTGATAGCTTCCACATGAGCTACTGGTGGAAATTTTTCTTCAAAGTCAATTCCTTCAATTTGTGAATAGCCTTTACAAACAAGCCTTGCCTTGTTTCTAATGATTTGTCCATCTTCATTCATTTTGTTCTTAAACACCCACTTGGTTCCTATTATGTTTTTGTCCTTTGGACAAGGTATTAGCTCCCATGTCTCATTCTTCTCAATTTGAGACATTTCTTCTTCCATGGCTTTTACCCAATGAGGATCCTTGCTTGAGTAAATGTTTCTAGTTCTATCATGGATAGAAGAGCAATATCATTTTTCTTTGGTGTATTTGTCATCCTTCTTCAGGTTTGCATCCCTTCATCTATATTTCCAATAATCTGCTCTTCCGAGTAATATTTTTGGAGAAGTTTCATCTTTGAAGGAGTTTGAGATGGTTCTTTTTCCTTGGGTATTTCTTGATTTTTTTTCTTCTTCTTTAGGTTCTTCTTCTTCAATGAGAGGATCAACTTCATGTTATTCAATTTCTTTCTCTAGAAGGTCTTCATCAAACTTCACATCAATGCTTTCCACTATTTTTCGTAGTCAGTTATTGTAGCACTTATAGGATTTGCTCCATGTAGAATATCCAAGGAAGATCCCTTCGTCAACCCGAGAATCAAACTTTCCTGGTGAGCCATCATTGATTTTTATGAAGCACTTGCTTCCAAAAATCTTGAAATATTTTACTGAAGCAGGTTTTCCTTTCCATAATTCATAAGGATTCTTTTCATTATTTGGTCTTAATTGAATTTGATTCAGCCTATAGACAGCTGTCTCGACTGCTTCTCTCCATAATTTTGGTTGTAATTCAGCTGATATTAACATTGTTCTAGCCATTTCTTGAACTGTTCGATTTCTTCTTTCAACTACCCCATTTTGCTTGGGTGTTCTAGCAGTAGAGAGTTCTCTTTTAGTTCCATCTATTTTACAGAATTAATTAAATTCTTTTTATGTGAATTCTCCCCCTCTATCTGTTCTGAGGCACTTAATCTTTGAATCCTTTTCATTTTCTACAAGAGCTTTAAGATTCTTAAAACACTCAAATGCTTCGGATTTATATTTTATAAAATATATCCACGTCATTCTATTATAGTCATCAACAAATAAAGCAAAGTACCTTTCTCCTTGGAGTGTCGGAGTTCTAGTTGGTCCACATAAATCAACATGGATGATCTCCAAAGGCTTTGATGTAGAAAAATCCTTGGTCTTATGGCTAGTTCTGGTTTGCTTTCCATGTTGACATGGACCACATATTCCTTGATTCGATTTGAATAACTTTGGAATGTCTCATACTACTTTAATCTTGCTGATATTGATCAAGTTAGCGAAGCTTGTATGTCCAAGTCGCTTGTGCCACAACCAACTTTCATCTGTTTGACTTAAGTAGCATTTGTCTTCTTGAATCTTGTTTAGAATGTAGATGTTGTCTGGTGTTCTAACCCCTTTCACCACAAGTTCCCCTGAGGAAGAGATCCTTATTTCACATTCTTTGGTGTTAAAGACAAAATTATGTCCTTGATCATAGATTTGGCTAACACTCAGGAGGTTGTGTTTGAGCCTGTTTACTAGCAAAGCATTTTGAGCTTTTCCTTTTCCATTAATAAGAGTAACAGTTCCTTTTCCAGCAATTTTGGCAGATCCACTTCCAAAGGATACATTTCCTTCCTTTTTTTCCAATGAGACAAACTTCCTTTTGTCCCTTGTCATATGTCTGGAGCACCCACTATCCACAAACCAATGATTTTCATCATTTTGAGCACATAGAGCTAGGCCACATTTATCTGCGTTGGGATTGTCACTTCTTGCTTTTCCTCTTTTTAGTGGGAAATTTTGTTCATTATGTCCATTATTGTTACATAATGAGAAAATTAGATCAAATTTGGCCAAGGGATCAAAATAAATGTAGGTTTTGATTTGTCCTTGCCCTTTTGGGCCATATAGTTTGTTTATTTGATCCTTCAGTTTTGATGTGTCATTCTTACAAGCCATGCAATGTCTAGCTTGATGACCAAAATTTTTACAATGAAAACAATGCCCAAAAAAGATAGTTTTGTACTTGTAATAGCCATGATTTGAATCAACCTTCTTCCTTGGAGTTACTCTCGTTTCATTCTTTGGATTTGAGATGGACCTTTGATGAAATATTGTTTTGTATCTGTTGTAACATCCATGATTCGAATCAACATTCTTCCTTGGAGTTACTCTCTCTTCATTCTTTGGGTTTGGGATGAGCCTTTGATGAAATAATCTTTCTTCTAATGGGTTTCTGGAAAGTACGTCCGCATATCTTTTCGAATTATTCTTAGTACTTGATGATTCTCCTTTAAAACCTATTCCAGATTTGTCATGTTGAGGTTTTTTATTATTTAGGATAGTGTCAAGTATTTGAGAGATTTTCCAACCCTTTTTAACTTGCTCCAATTCCTTCCTTGGAGATCCTATTTCAGCTTCACGTTCTTCGCAAGCTTCTTCTTTTTCTTTTAGCTTATTTTTCAAGAGATCTTCCCTTCTTTTTGTTTCCTCATTCTCTACCTTGAAAGAAATTATTTTATTCCGTAATTTCTCATTTTCTTCAATGGCACTTATTAATAATTCATCTACATTTCCATCTAGCCCTGAGTCATCATCATTTGTGAATGCCATGAATAATACTTCTTAGCTTCCAGCATGGTCATTTTCTTCATCTGATTCTTCATGACCTCCTTTGCGGTGAGGGAACTGGTTATTTGATTTCTTTTTAATGACTACAAATTCATCTTCATCAGACTCATCTTGCTTAGAGAGGAAATTCTTCTTATTGAACCCTTTCTTTTTGTATACCATCCTTTTAGAATTTTCTTCACCATCACTATCATGCTTATGAGGAAATTTTGCAGCATAATGACCTATTTTTCCACATTTGAAACAAATAAGAGGGTATTTACCTTTTAGCTTAGAACCTTTCTTCAGTCTTCGTACAAATTGCGCCAATTCAGATTCAACATCGGAGTCATCACTACTGACATTTCTTTCTTTCCCCTTTTTTGATATTAAGGCCTTGGATGCTGTATCTTTGGAACTTGGGCAACTTTTTCTCATCTCATAGGCAATGAGGATTCCATGGAGTTCATCCATCTTGAGAGTATCTAGATCCTTCACTTCTTCTATGGCACTTACTTTGGAGTCAAATCTGTCTGGGAGAGATCTTAAGACCTTTTGAACAATGGTGCTTTCTTCAATGTTTTCATCAAATCCTTTAAGAGAGTTGACTACTTTAGCTACTTGGAGAAATTATGATGCAATATCTTCTTCATCATCCATTTTCAAACTTTCAAATTGCCTTCTATGAGTTTGAAGCTTTGCCTTCTTGACTTTGGAGTCCCCGTCGTATAAGCTAATTAACTTATCCCATACTTCTTTGGCAAAGTTACAATTCATGACTTTTGTAAATTCAGAATCAGTGATTCCACTAGTGATGGAGTTTAAGGCTTTTTCATTTGCAACATAGACTTTCCTCTCATATTGATCTGTTGGAAGAGTAGAAGGAGCTATGTACTCATTTAATACCAAATGCCAAACTTCAGGTCCAAGGGACATTAAGTAGTAGGACATTCTCTTTTTCCAAAAACCAAAATTTGTGCCATCGAACAAAGGAGGTCTTCCTGACACTTCTTGATTTCTCATCATGACTAAGAATCCTTCTTCAAGCTGTTAGGCTGATATGAAGAAGCTCACTCTGATACCAATTGTTGGAAATATTGAGAGGGGGGCTGAATCAGTATTTCTTTTCAATTATTATTTTTATCAGCGAAAACATTTATAATTGGAACACAGAAATAGATAACAGGAATAGATGCTTTTATTAATGTGATCTTTGCAATAAATCAAGTACAATATATATATATATATATATATATATATATATATATATATATATATATATATATGGTTTTAATCAGTTGCTAAGCACCAACTTGGACTCTTTGTGAGGCTCCAACCTCCAGAGCACCAACTCCCAGGACACCAATCCTTTCAGTTCTGAGGCACAAACCCCAAGGGCTCCAACACTCTGTTGTAAATTGTTTAGATCTGTTTGGTTGTAATTCTCTGCTCCCAACCCTGCTGGACCTATGACTTAATTTTGTCCTCCTGTTCCTTCCACTTCTGCAGAGCTTCGGCTTCCTTTATTTTCTTACAGTTTTCCAGTAACTCTAAACTTTCCTTGTTCTTTGTTTTATATTCCTAGTACCACTAACCTTTGGCTTCCTTTCTCTGCTAGCTCTTCGGCTTCCTCAATGCTCGCTTGATCTTTCAGCTTCCTCTATGCTCACTCTTCAGCTTCGTCTGTCTCTTCAAATCCATCAATACACACAGGACACGTTAATATGGAAGAGAGGCCGAATTACAATAGTGTTGCATATTAAAAATATCAAAGAGGCCCTTTAATATTCATACAATATACATTAATTGTTCACGGAAACCATATAAGAGAGACTATAGCCATATAGAGGTCCCACATGCCACGTCATCCTTTTATCACAGTCGCCACTTAATATGACAAGGCCTTAAGTCTTTAAACCCGAGACCATACAATATATCCAAATACAAGGATGCACAGGAAATACACGGAAAATACACCCTCCTAAGACATAAGGCCGGACTTCAATTGCATTACGCCCACATCTATAACTTCATCGGGTTTGCTCCTTCACAACTTTATCGCAATCGGCATATTTGCACATAACATAGCCAATTCCCTGATACCCGGACGCGATATTATTTTAAATTGTTTTAATAACTCTGTCGAGTCCATATATATATATATATATATAGATATATATATATATATATATATATATATATATATATATATATATATATATATATATATATATATATATATATATTGCAATTGGCGCTTTCAATGTGGCAAGGCTTTACAAGAGGCTTGTGATATGCGATGAATAATATATTAAATTATATTGCGATGGTCCAGTCAGGTCTGTATATTATCGCAATCGGTGCTTTCAATGTGGCAAAGCTTTAAAAGAGTCTTGCAATATGGCGGATGCGATGTAACTTTAAAGTGTATTACAATGGAATCCTCGGGCCCGAGTATTGTATCGCATCTACTACATATATATATATATATATATATATATATATATATATATATATATATATATATATATATATATATATATATCGCAATCGCATATTTAATGTGCCATCCCTTTATAACTTATGATACGATATTAAGCGGTAATACTCAGCGATCCTCCACCGTTGATCTACGCACGATCCGAAGGTCAACACTTAATCCGATCAACCCAAAATCGTCCGTTGATCCTTCACCGTCTATCAACCCGCACTGGATCCAACGACCTGCATGAATTTCCAGTGAGCAATTTGCAAGGGAAATAACCACCCGAAAAAAGTGGTTTTCTCTCTCCACTCGAGTGCTACGTGTCACCCATTGAATGGAATCAAGAACTCTCCTCTAAATACCACTTACCGCCTAGCGTCCGCCCAAAAACCACTGCCACTATTACAAACCTGCCTTTTGGAATATAACCACGTGCATTCACTCTTCATCTGTCTTCTTGATTTCTTCCAATATTATATACTCCTCCTCTCTTTTGGCTCCTCCTCCGCTCTTTTGGCTCCTCTGTTAACTTCTTTGGCATATATTACATGCAATACTCCCAATATGGCTCCTCCTCATTCTCCCCCTGTTACACTTACTTGGCTTTCCTATGGCTTCTGATACCGCTCCAATACCTCTTCTCTACTTTGACAGCTCTGCTCTGGTAGCTCCTATGACTTCCCATATGCTCTTCAATGGCTTTATTGTCTTGGCTTTCCTCTGGTTTCTCCTCATGGCTTCTTGCTCCTGTTTCTTCATGGATCTTCTCTACTTCTCCTTGGGCTTACATCATTGTTTACTCATCTAGAATATTGCCATATTGACATCAATGACAATCTAGGTCCACACCTTGATCTCAAATTGTGGGTGATTTTATGTTAATCTAAACACCACCTTCTATTGCATCTACTTCCATGTCGTAATTAGAACCATAATACAAAGCACAAGTTAACTTCAACTAGTTTTTTTGTTTAAAACAAATTTTTCTCTTCTTGTTTGTATTGCAAATCTATAACAATTATTCACTTGTCAAAAGGATCCTTGTAGATGGAATTCTTAACTTTTTTTTTAATACTTACAATTTATATTTGTATTAGCAACATGTGCTTGAGCACTAAAAGAGTACAACAATTTTCTCCTAATATAGAAAGAAGCAAAAAGTTTGAAGGCTAATAGAAAATGACCCTTTAAATTACTAGTTTGTCTATTTCTTGCACACCGCCTGAATGGATACAATCTCATAAAATTGCCTAGTATATGAGTGCATTTAGATGTCATTAAACACAAATACAATTTTGAATACCATCATTAATCATTAATAATAATTATATTTCCTTCTAGTGATACCTAGTTGAGATCAAGTTGTTTAAGTTGAATTTGTTGGATTGGGTTGACAAACAAAGAATGTAACCCTCGTCCCTACATTTCCCCCATTTTTAGAGCGAATAACTCCCACAATTGAGCTTTATGACACTGAATGTAAAGGTTGAGGTCACTAAATTACTACCTATTTGAGAAGACGATATCACTCATAGTTCCTATTTGAACAATGAGTTTGTCCAAATTTTTATTAAACATTGTACTCTCGATTCTAAGATCTTCTTCAAGATTTTGGGCCTTTGTTATCCCAGATGGAATTATTAACACTATGCGTTGATGTTTGTCTTTGTTTTCTCTAAATTTTCATTGTGCTTGACAATTGGAAGTTGGGCCCCATCTTGGCTCACCTTAACAAACTATTTATCTTTTTCCATAGCCAATAACTTTGTACATGCAAATATAACAATGACCATGGTGATTAACTTGGGGTTTATTTCCTATGAAAACTTTCATTTCATTGAAGAATGTTGAGGTTTCATGGGGAAATTGAAATGTATCACAAAAGTATTTTATATATAGCATAGATTGACATATGGTTATCGAGAATTCTTAAGTAAGGGAGGAATCATTTTGTACAGAAGAGACTAGGGTTTTTGATTTGGACGTTAATCTTAACATAACCTTCTCTTGCATTTGCTTTTATCTCATAATCAGAACCATAATATAAGATGCAAGTTAACTTCAACTAGTTCGTGTGTAGGTCTAATTTTTATCTTCTTATTTGGATTGCAAATTTGTAACACTTTCTCACATGTCAAATGGATCCTCATAGAAAACATCCTTAACATTATGCACTAATGGTTATCCTTGTTTGCTCTCAAACACTGGTTATGATTGACAATTAGAAGTTGGACCTCACCTTGACAAATTGTTTACCATTTCTACAACTAGTAACTCTACACATCTATGCAAAACACTATCCATGGTGATCAACTTGGGTTTTATGCTTAGGACAACTTGCATTTTGCTAAAGAATGACAAGGCTTCATGGGGAAATCGAAAGATATCACAAGTTTCTTTATCTAGTATAGTTTGATGTCAATTTCTGGGTGATTGGATGATAATCACAAGACTAGCATCTATTGAATTTTCTTTTATGTCGTAATTAGAACCATAATACAAGATAGGAGTTAGCTTCATTAGTTCCTTGTATAGGACCCATTTTTATATTTTTGTTTGGATTAGATAATTGTGACACTTTCTCACTTATTAAAAGGATCGTTTTAAATAGCATCCTTAATATTATATATTGATGCTCATCCTTATTTTTTCTCAATGACATTGTGCTTAACAATTTTAATTTGGAACTCGTCTTGTCTCACTTTGACATTCTACTTACCTTTCTCTAAAGCTACTAATTCTGCACATGCAGGTATAACACTAGCCACAATGATTGAGTTGGATTGCAGACTCGTGACAATTTGCATTTCAATGGAGAATGTTAATGCTTCATGGGGGTGGAGAATCTAGGACTAACCTTCTCTTGCATTTGCTTTTATCTCATAATCAGAACCATAATATAAGACGCAAGTTAACTTCAACTAGTTTGTTGTGTAGGTCCAATTTTTATCTTCTTATTTGGATTACAAATTTGTAACACTTTCTCACTTGTCAAAGGGATCCTCATAGAAAACATCCTTAGCATTATGCACTAATGGCTATCCTTGTTTGCTCTCAAACACTGGTTATGATTGACAATTAGAAGTTGGACCTCACCTTGACAAATTGTTTACCTTTTCTACAACTAGTAACTCTACACATCTATGCAAAACACTATCCATGCTGATCGACTTGGGTTTTATGCTTAGGACAACTTGCGTTTTTCTAAAGAATGACAAGGCTTCATGGGGTAATTGAAATGTATCACAAGTTTTTTTATCTAGTATAATTTGATGTCAATTCCTGGGTGATTGGATGATAATCACAAGACTAGCATCTATTGAATTTTCTTTTATGTCATAATTAGAACCATAATACAAGATAGAAGTTAGCTTCACTTAGTTCCTTGTATAGGACCCATTTTTCTCTTTTTGTTTGGATTATATAATTGTGACACTTTCTCACTTATTAAAAGGATCGTTTTAAATTGCATCATTAATATTATATATTGATGCTCATCCTTGTTTTTTCTCAATGTCATTGTGCTTAACAATTTGAAGTTGGAACTCATCTTGACTCACTTTGACATTCTACTTACCTTGCTCTAAAGCTACTAACTCTACACATGCACGTATAACACTAACAACGATGATTGAGTTGGATTGCAAAATCGTGACAATTTGCATTTCAATGGAGAATGTTAATGCTTCATGGGGGTGGAGAATCTAGGACTAAACTTCTCTTGCATTTGCTTTTATCTCATAATCAAAACCATAATATAAGACACAAGTTAACTTCAACTAGTTGGTTGTGTAGGTCCAATTTTTATCTTATTATTTGGATTGCAAATTTGTAACACTTTCTCTCTTGTCAAAGGGATCCTCATAGAAAACATCCTTAACATTATGCACTAATGGCTATCCTTGTTTGCTCTCAAACACTCGTTATGATTGACAATTAGAAGTTGGACCTCACATTGACAAATTGTTTACCTTTTATACAGCTAGTAACTCTACACATGTATGCAAAACACTATCCATGGTGATCGACTTGGGTTTTATGCTTAGGAAAACTTGCATTTTGCTAAAAAATGACAAGGCTTCATGGGGAAATCGAAATGTATCACAAGTTTTTTTATCTAGTATAGTTTGATGTCAATTTCTAGGTGATTGGATGATAATCACAAGACTAGCATCTATTGAATTTTCTTTTATGTCATAATTAGAACCATAATACAAGATAGGAGTTAGCTTCACTTATTTCCTTGTATAGGACCCATTTTTCTCTTTTTGTTTAGATTAGATAATTGTGACACTTTCTCACTTATTAAAAGGATCGTTTTAAATAGCATCCTTGATATTATATGTTGATGCTCATTCTTGTTTTTTCTCAATGTCATTGTGCTTAACAATTTGAATTTGGAACTCGCCTTGACTCACTTTGACATTCTACTTGCCTTGCCCTAGAGCTACTAACTCTACACATGCAGGTATAACACTAACCACAATGATTGAGTTGGATTGCAGACTCGTGACAATTTGCATTTCAATGGAGAATGTTAATGCTTCATTGGGGTGGAGAATCTAGGACTAACCAGCAATGATTACATTCCATGGATCTATTTACCTTGTTTCAAAGTCATTACATTTGTACATGTAAGCATAACATCGACCATGGTGATTGATTTGGGATTTATGCTAAACTTTAATTTCATTGAAGAATGTTAATGCTCGATGGAGATGAAAAACCTAAGAATAACCAACAAGGATTACATTCCAAGACCCAACATCTCATTTCGGAATTCTTTTAATAACTAGTGAGAAATGTTAAAGTCCCCACGTGCTCTTCTTTACTTGTTTGAGAGAAAATTGCATAACCAAATTAATTATTCATTGCATAACCATGGATGCAAGGTTCCATAATCAACATTAATTTGAAATATTGTAAATAATTTATACTATGGCATGGAATCTTGAATTTATTTCCTAGCAAGGTTCATGTCATTAACAATTTCAGGAACCTCACCAAGTCACCATGCACTAAGTGCTCAGTACATTATATTCCCATCGAAGCTTTACTTCTATACTAACTAGTAATGATTGCATTACATTAATACAATACCCCTAACCATGGCAACAATAAACCTTAAATCTAGTTATTATTGCATAATTATGGATCTTCATACTTTGTTCCAAAGCTCATAAATCTACACATACAAATAGAAAACTAAATACTATGATAGAGTTAGGGTTTCTACCCAAGACTTACATTCCAATAAAAAATATCAAGGCTTCATGGTGATCGCCAACCTATGAATAACTAACTAAGATTGCATTCCATGACTATGAATTTTGAGCAAATATAGTGCAAATAGTTTTTATTATGGTGTTGGAATATTTCATTTGGTTCTCATCAAGGCTTACATCATTGATGAGTTGAGGAGCCTCACAAAGTCACAATGTAGAATGTGTTTTCTACATTTCATTCGTAGTAAGGATTATGTCATACACTTGTAAGGTTTCAGGGTAACGTTATCAATAAATTATTCCCGACCACGATATTTGTAAGACTTTTCTTTGTTGTATTAGTGTTGATCTCAATCCATATTGTGGAATCACTTGGGCGCATTGTGTATTTGGTTCATTTTTTCTATAATTCTATAAGGCTTCAATGAGTGACTTTTTAGCCACTATTACTGCTCAAACTCTTGTCTAGGAGGAAAAGTTCTAACTTGAACTATAGAGTCTAGAAGTAACTCTCAAGCAAGCCACCCATAGTCACTTTCATGGCCTTTCATTTCACTTCAAATTAAAAAGGTTTATAGGCCATGGTGGTGTCCCTAAAGTCAACATTGCTAATGAATTATGACGTGGGCATAGTCTTTAGCTTAGGTAGATAGATTGTTTGATTAACCCAAACAAATCAAATGCCCTTAGAAATATGAAGGAAGATTTATATAATGGGTAAACATTTCATTCAATAGATCAATCCAAGGTAAGCATGTAAATCACAATACCTCAACATGCCACAATTAAGAAATTATTATTAGTGAATTAATCATGAAATTTAGATATGGCGAGAAATGTAAATCGTTTACAAATTACGTTATAATACAATGTAAATGTGGCACATTTAATGCACAATGAAATTGTTGGAAAATTTTATCATGGATTTAGTATACAAATTTGACCTCGGTGCAACATAAAGTGGCTAAAAAAAATAGGAGATACCAAACTTCAATGATATTTGTCATCTAAATGATCCATGTGAGGATATCACTAATACACATATGTGTGTGTGTGTGGATGTCACACACACACACACACATGTGGAATAGCGACATCCTCACATATAACATTTAGACTCTTTACTAGATTTGCAAATTTATTATGTAATCATGTATCCAACAACTTGTCATAAACCCATGATATGCTATATTCCATATGAATACCATGGATCAATAACATAGGTATTTTTTTATTTATTTTTTATGGTTATTTTTATTTTGTTACTTTTATTTTTATTTTGAACGGGTCAAAATCTTTACAGTACATTACATTATGTTACAACATATCTACCATATTAGGCTAGAGAACGCCTCTCGGCGTAGTGTGTAAAACCAATAGTGATATCAAAATGACAAGTCCAACTGTAAATCTCAAGTTTACAGAAGACTTGTCCCCCGTCAAGATGTTGCAAATATTACTCTTTGATCAAATACCCATTCTTAAAGCTATAAATTATTCTGGCATGTGACCATGTTCTCATTTAGGCAACATGAGTACGACCATGAGTTTGAATAAATTAATGACTTTTACCTTGGATTAAGAAGCATATTATGTCAAATGAGTAAATTTCAAACCCATAGTGTCATAAACATATTAAATTTGAAGTGTATTATAGTGCCATAACATGTTCTAGGTCTATATTAAATCATCATTATGCATTAACATCAAAATTATAAGAAGAGTATTCAAGCAACAAAAGTAGTCAAAATGACCAAATAATTAAGTTGTTTGTATTTATAACATCAATTTATTATGTGTAATGTATTGGAGCACACATTATATGAATAGTTGCGAAGTTTAATGATAAACAAGTTAAAATCATCACTTGAAACCCTAAAATAAATTATTAGCTAATAGTTAATATGTGGATCGTTTAACATTAATTGTAGGTTGATTAATCAACTTTAACATTGATTAGATTGTTTGTGTTAATTAGATCACAAAAGATGCAAAACAATGTGGGAAAAAACATGTCATGTGTGTTTAAACTGTGAGCAATACCTTAAATGGCAAGTTCTAGCAATAAGAGAGATAATTAAACCACAAAATTTAGCAATTTTTAAGCATGTTTTAATTTGTCAATCACTAGCCATCCATCTATGAGAAAAATAAACTAAATTTTGATTAATTTCTCAATCATCAATGAGCTAAAAACTAGATTGATCCTCTAGATAACTGCTAATATCAAGCAATATTGACATGAAACCCTAAAAATGGTAATTTCATGGAATTAATGAACAATGAAGAGACCTTTAACATGACATTGCTTACCCTCGGGAGAAACATTTAGATTTACTATTTGCTTGATTAAATCCTTTAACTAGATGTGAAATAAAAAACGAGATCTAGGAACAAGTTCCCAAAATTCCTCAAATCATTTGTTTCGATGAGGTATTCATTTAGATCATTTAGTGTTCTAGTGAATAAATCCATGAAAATATTATATTTTCAAGCCTAAATGCAAATATATGAATGATTTGGGCATGAAAAGGGAGTGCTTTGCATCATCATTCAATTAGGTGTAAAGATTATCACTGAAGAGTCTTGAAAATACAACCTAAAACTAAAGATATAGAAATTTAAAACCTTAATTTGCTTGTACAAAAAAAAAATGAAAAAAAATAATAATTAAAGATTGTGCTTGGGGAAAATCTAAAAAAATACTAGTGCTTACCTTGGTTTGGCTATGGAGACACTTGCACAGCTTAGAGATGTTATTCATTTACTCCACATATTGAAGTCATATGCACCAAGGAATATTGATTTATGGGCGTGAACTTAAAAGCTTTGAAAAATATCAAATATCCGTAATAGGATTGGTTCTAAAAGAATCCACACCCAACTGCAATAAGATGAACTCTATGCTAGCCCCAAAGAAAAGACCTAAAATCTCCAAATTATAAGCTTAATGCTCAAAATCCTAAATGTGGATGATGAAATAGGGTAAGGTGAAGCTAGTTATACCTTACAATACTCCTTCAATGTGGCATGGTGCCCTTTTATAGCCATACAATGGCTCCTTCCTCAAAGAAACCTGAAAAAACAAATCATTTTCTAATATACAACCTTAGAATAAAAATTCACGATAAATGAAACATATAATAACTTACGCAAGGAAATATTATCTTATTCTCAGGGTACTCCATCAAATACAAATGAAGAGGATCCCCCCTTATATAGATAAGGCACCTTATGAAACAATCAATGAATACCCTTTCCAAATAAAAAACCACGAGCTAATACAAGGTGCTACAACAAAACATGACAAAATACAAAAGACACCCTCAATACAATGGTCTAAAACCATTCAAAGCCAATAAAATAATATACCATGAAATGAACACCTCAATCAACTCCAAAATTTAAGTGGACTAGTCAAAGAGAAAATGTGTGCTCCACAGAATGATCTAACAAGCTACAAATTTGGACATTGAGTGGTCAAAATGCATCAATATTTTAACTACAATAGATTAAAAATTGCCATAACTATATCTATTTTTACTAATTTATATTTTGACCAGATTTTTGAAATGTTGTGATCATTTTGCATCTAATGGCGTTCATCTAGCAAAACTTTGGGCACTTGGCCAATAGATAATTTCCCTTAAACATGGCCATCCTCAAAACATGTACTCTCACCACGTCACCACCTCAATAAATGGTCCAATAATGCAAGTGCAACATCTAAAAGGTAGTCCATACGACACAACATGTTGATATGGACTCCTTATTAGTGTTCAATTCATTGTCAGAGATCCCAATGCGATGACATATATCTTAGTGTGATGTCATGGATCTAAAGAAAAATGGCACATATCCTTATGTACATAAACATGACTATATTCAGGTACACGAATTTGAAGGAAACAAGATAAATTCCAATTGTAATAGCCCTTGGTTGATTTTCTATGTAAATAAACTAAAACCCAGGTCATGGGATACATTTCCAAGCTAAATGGTAGGCAAACATTATAGTGGGCATCACTTGTAGTTTAATAATGGCTATGGAAATTGGCAAAGGCATTAGCAATGGAAAAGAGGCAATAATTGGCATTTAATTATGAGAAGTAAAGGAAAATAGGATAAAAGGAAGTTGAAGAGACACAAATATGATGCAAGGGATATTAGAGAGAAAATGAAGGAAAATGAAAGAAAATAGGAAAAAGGAAAGGAAGAGGCGAGACATCAATGATAGAAAGGCATTAGAGAAACAATTGATAGCTTTTTGACAGTTTTAAGTTGAGCTCCTGTTCATTCCCTCATACACTCTTGCACACTTAGAGAATTCTTGGAGTACTCTAGCATTCACTTCAATCTGGAGAAAGCAAGCAAAGCAAAGAAAGGGAGCGCAAGGAGACAATTGGATCAGTAGCTACAACAGGCTTACTTTGTAGGTAACAGATTGCATGTGTGATCTCCTTGCTAGTTTTTGGATTCATGGTATATACATGTGGTTTTATGGTTATGTGTTGTCATTGGCATGGAGATTTTCTTGGATTTACAGCAGTTTCAGCCTTGCCTTACCATTTCCTGGATATACATGGTGTAGTGGGTTCCCCAATTTTTATTTTTTTTTATTGGTTCTCAAGTTCCCTATGGTTGTGGGTTGGGATAGGATCTTTCGAGCTCTGGAACAACTTGGGTCCCTAGAGGTTGTGGGTTGAGATGGTAGTTCTCTGGAGCTGTGTAACAACTTGGGTCCCTAAAGGTTGTGGGTTGAGATGGAATCCTTGGAGCCCTGGACATCCTGGGCAGAGAACAATCTGGTTGATGTTAGTGATTTCTGGACTAGTTAGGTGAAATCATTGTGGTTGAGGGTTGAGGTGGTTTGGCCTCTGGAAGCCCTGGTTGATTTTATTTTGGTTTAACTCCTATTATCCCACATTCATGCTTGGAATATAGCACGAGTTTGATTGGCTAAAAGAGATATTTGGTTCAACCAAATCTATGGTCGGATGGTATGTGGAAGTCCCTGACTTGGTTGTCATTTTCATGTGTTAATTTGAGTTATTTCCTAGTGTGATATATGAGCATTTGTACTGGTTATTATGGTGATCTTATGGATGATTTTCCATGGTTTCTATTATGGTTATATGCTTGGTTATATGATGTTCTCTTACTATGGATCTCGTTCATGATTTCATAATTGTTAACGGGAAAAGTGTCTACTCAGAACGACCCTATCCCACTAAGGTGTGACAGTGACCTTAGAAACAAACAGAGAAAACTACTTTCGTATTCATCTTTATGAACTATAAACGAAGAGGAATAGGATGAACCAACCTATGTCTTGTGCTAGTCCTTTGATCCAATCTCTCTCCTCTTTGACAGCTTCCAGCTACCTGCTCCCTTACTTGCCCAGCTTCACCGAGTTCCTGTAAGATCATAGAAGAAGAAAACTACACAAAGACATGGATTTATATTCATAAATAGCTTAGGATCAGATTTAAGCTAAACATACAAATGTAACAAACATCAATGATACACAAGCATGTAGGAGAAACTCAAATAGTTTTATTGATATAACAAGAAGATCCAGGAGGAGTTACAACCGATGATTCTTGATCCAACATCAACCTCCCAGCAAAGGAGTCCCATCTTCACCTCCAACAAAGCATAAATCACTCAATACTCTGATATCTATCTCAAAACCAACAGCAATTCTCTGCAATGTACAAAATTCCAGCCTCTGGATCTCTAGGATGAGGGATCCATATATAGATGTATGCAAAGAGGATGAGTCAGCTTATGATTTGACTAGTGGCCTCTCTCTGTCAGTTCTTGTTTCCACTTGGAGACTGAGAGCCTCTTACTCATCCTTGGTCGAACTCAGTGAGGCAAGTGCCATTGGGGAAGATTCTGGAAGCTTCCATTGTCTGTCCACCTCGCGGAATGACACTGCCATTTGTCATTTCCCGCTAAACGCACCCTGGTAGTGCATTTAGGTGCGTTGCAACGCACCTAGCTAGTGTACTTGGGTGCTATGCAACGCAGCTAGCTAGTGGAGCAGCTGAAATGATCCTGATTTGACTGATTCTGAGCAGTTTCTGCTGGAGAACTTCTGGGAGAAGCTGTAATTTGTTGACCTTGTTCCTTTAGGGGCCGGAACAACACTTTTAGGGACTTAGGATCCCTTGGTTTATGGACATTTCATGCTTAGAGCTGTAAGGCACAAAAATGTCTATAACAGTTGCCCCCTAAAGTATGAGGCCGTTTATCGGGTGAAATGCTTTATTAGGAGGATCCAAAGTTCTTTCAATGCTGGGAGGAGACCTGTAATAAGATACAATACAATACATTATCTTCATACTGTTTTCATGATCTAGCTGAGGCGGGCATTCCCATGCTCAGCTTTATAAATTCATTTTCATGTACATAGGATAGACAATCGTCTGATGGTAGACTGATGATTTTGATAGAGCCATCATCCTTTTGGTAGGATGATTATCTGTGCTGCAATGCTGTACATTTCAATGTCTTTATTTTCCCGAATATATATCGCAGCCCGGATGGATGAGACTAGATCCGGGGTCTTCAATCTCGTTCGATCTTCACTCGAAGTACAAGTCGATCCATGTGAGAAATGTTTTGAAGTCGAACATGGAAAGACATCGCTTGATTACCATTCAATGATGTAAACTGTTAACAAGCGCAAGAGGAATCACCGATAATGATGATGACCCTCAAGGTACGGCAGTACAATTCACGTGGTGTGAATAAAGGACTTGGCGTCGAACACCACGCAAAATCTTTTGGTCGAAGGTCATTGATGTATACCTGTCGCCGGAAGTGAGAAACTTGCCATTGAGGCATGCAAGCTTCAAAGTACTGAATGGGGTGTTCCTAGATCAACTTCTTGGATAATGAGCTGGTGTCGACAAGAAGCGATCCATCAAAGGAGGGCCTTAATGAATCCCACATCAATGACATGGAACGGAGCAAATGATTTTGATGGAGGTGAAAACGATCTGATGATATATGGTTCAGGATGGCGGTCATGAAAGAATGAAGTATAATGTATGGTAGTGGATGGGACACAGGTGACTTCTCTGGATGACTTCTCTTGAACATGTCGGCGACACTTATGTGATGGATTGGTAGCATTTACCCCAAATGTGGATGGTATGGCGTGACCATGGTGATGTGACCGGTGAATGAAACAACCCAACCCGACTCAGGCACGGAGTGGAAGTGTCATGTTCAAGAGCGACTTGCTACCAATAAAGATTCTTTGAGTTTTCTTCCCAATTTTTCCCCAGTCATTGCTGACCAGTACCTCTTTATTTTTGTCAAGCTTGAGGAGGATAACATATGCTTGTTCTATAATTTTCCCTTCGGGCAAACCCATCGCTATGTTTTAACGAGCCTAGCGATAGTGAAACTCGTTCTCGTCTAAAGACAAGTTTGTCGCTATTAATCTTTTTAACGAGTTTAACGACAAAGATAACTCGGTCCTTTTCATTTTTAGAGAGTCTGAAAAGGTACGTAAAGGTAACTCCAAAATTCCTTTTTCGTCATCTAATCCCTTAAGTCCGAAAAATTATAAAACAATACAAAAGGGATGAATTTTCGATAGTTTTAACGAGCCGAACAAAACAAGCGCTCGATCTTTTTGTGCAATAATCCCTCAGGTCCAAAAAGATTAAAATCTAGAGGAGGGATAGCACTTCCAGTCGCTTTAACGAGCTGGAAGGCCAAAACTCGGCAATCTTTTCATATTTTACGAGTCAGTTGAAAAGAGCTTAAAGAAGACTCGTCTTTTGAGGAACGAGTGATAAAATGGGTAGCAGCTGATTCCAGGTAAGGTTTGGAATTTTCCAATCACGGCAGTGTCACAAGGATGGCTAGTGAAATCACTCTTCACAGCTGTTCCTCAAAATGGGTAAACAATCAAATGGAGGTGAATGATCGGCCAATGGAAAAGTGGAGGTGATGGTGCAAACACGACCAAGGCTTTAATGGCTGATATGTTACATTCACGGTGGTTATTTACCGGGGAATAGTTCATTTTTTTAACGAGCTTAAATGCGGGCGGAAACATTTGCTCATGTCTTATGTTTATTTTTTAACGAGCTTGAACTATGTGCTAAAACTGCTCGATTAATCCAGTCATATGATAAGAATGTCTCATATAAAAATGGCAATTTTTAGAGTTTTTCCCCACATCCTTTCTTTATGCAAGTTAGGTGACGACTAATCCTACGAGTTTAAATGGTTAGAGGTCCTAAAAATTTTAAAAATAAATAGCCGCCCCTCGCTTGCACTCCAAAAGGTTTGCATGCCCCCAGGTATAAAATATGGTTTCAAAGTTACCCCTCAATTCGCAGACAAAACATTTGTTCTATCAGGAAAGGCCTACCTCTTACAGGTTACCCAAAGATTGTTCTATTCGCGGTGCAAACAAAACACTTCTTCGGCGATGTTTACCAAGATAAACAAAGGTGAGTGACGACGTCCGCCAACTCACATAACTTTGACAAGAGAATCTTATTCTAGAATAACCCCTCTTCCACCGACGGATGGGGTACAGACTAGTCATATTCTCCCGCGGAAACCTACCCTATACCCGAAGTTTTCCTGCCGAAGCAGACCAGGATGCATGCCCCCTGGGTTTCAGTCATATCCCTCCGAATTACTCGCGCTCATCGGGAGGACGGACTGGGGATTGAGACATTTCTTGCGTGAAGAGACCATTTATGGATGGTATATGACTATTTTCTATGCGTGATCCGGGAAATGAAAGCTAGTCCACGAGCTTGACCACTCTTCCTTCGTGCGGAAAACACATTACTCTAAAGAGTGAGGAGACGATGGCTCCCATGCAATAAATATAGTCTTGTCCAAGGAGTAGATTATAATCCAAGGGTCCTTGAACTACCATTACGTTCATGTGAATTGTCTTCCTTCTCAATGTTATGGGCACATCGGGAAGGATCCCTAAAGGTCGACTGGTTCCTTTATCAAAGCCTATCAGATTTCTCATCTCAGGCAACAGCGATGGCGAACCAAGCGCTTTCCAAGCAATAGAGGAAAGGATACTCACAGAAGCCCCCTCATCTATGATGGTACCAACCATGACCATTCTATATATTTGAACGATAATTCAGAATGGTATGCTTGCTGGTAAACGGGGTCTGCCTAGTTGATTCCAGTCAAAGGAGACAACTAGGTTGCTTGGAGGTGGGACCGAGTAGACGGTCGGGTATGGCTCTGACGAACTTCCCTCCTGCGGTAAGGGAATGGGTAGATTGCCCCCATGTTCGTCGGAGTCTGTGTTGATGAAGAGAATTTGGACGGTGTCATCCTTGTTCTCTTCAGTGACTGTATCATCCGAAGATAAAACCTCTGAAGGCAAGACCGGGTCAACTGCCACCTCGACCTTTTGACTCTCGTCTGGTATGGATTCAGATGGTTTATCTTCAATGATAGGCGCTTCAGCTGACCACTTGAGCGGGCCAGTTGGATTCTCAACTAGCGACGGACTCGGCAAGAGTTTTTTATATCCAGGAGGAAGTCGTAACGGTGAAACCGGACGATCATCCAAAACTCTTTTCGCTTCATCTAAGAAGGGATAACGGTGGACGGCATGATTTCCTTCGCACAGTTTACAAGGAAATCTAGCTTTCCCTTTTTTTCCTGGGGCTTCACTTTCGCTAGTTGACGGTGTGCATTCAACATGATCATCAGAGGTTGATGACACCGGATTGTGCAAACGAGGAGACCAGTCCCTTAGTATCTGAGGGATGCAAGGACAATCTTTGTGAAAGTGGTCTCCTTTGCAAATGACACATGGTGATTTAGGCCTGGTCGGTGCAGTGTGTGGATTTTCGTTAGACGACACTCATTTTCCCCCATTCGCCTTTGGCTCCTTCTTCTTCTTCTCTTTCTTCTTCTTCTCCTTCTTCTCCTTAGAACTTGACTTTTGGCTTTTCCAGCCCCATCAAGCGAAGAGGAAGGAGGAGAGGAAGAATTAGAGGAAGTAGAAGGTTGGTGGGCAATTCTGAACTCGTCTAATCGCTGATTCGATTGTTCAGGAATGGTGGTGTTCTGAAAGACATTGGTTGAGAAGAGCCATATTGGCAAGCCAATTGTCAGTCCTGGAAGCGACAATGTGGCCATATGGGGTGCACCAACATCTCCCCAAGAGGAAAAGGGACTAGGATTTCCACCAAGGGGAATTCCTTGGTTGGTAGACTCCATTTTCTCAACCTAAGATCAACGTAGGAAAAGGGTATGAATATTCCGTTTAAAATAAATTTTTGGACGCTTTGACACAACTTGTTTTTTCAGTTTTTAAGAGTCGAGAAAAAACAAAAGATGACTCTAGTCTCCTTCGATTTTTAATGAGCCTGAAGTGACAAGTGCTCAGATGGACCTTTTTCGTTAAGGAGTCTGAAAAGGAACGAAAGGGACTGCTATGGAGATCTAGGTAGAGGGAGTACCAAACCAATCGCAAAACTGCAGAATACTTTTTACGGTATGGTAGTCAATCTTCCTGAATGTTGTGTTTGCTGCATTGCGATCAGTAGGGCGGCCGACACGGCTTCCTATGGATAAAAGGTTTTAAGCCTATAGGGGTCTCCCAATATATACTCGACGGTACGTGGGAGAACAAGTCCGTACTGGCACTTATCGTCTCAAAGTGGAGGAATCACCCAACCATCAGTGAGGACAACAGTTACCAGGCTTTACGACGCCGGAATACGTCTCTAGCCTAGACCTCTAAATGTTGTGCGTTAAGTTCCAAAGCGTTGTTAGATTCATTCAATTTATTTTAAGTTGATATTTCTTATGAAGTTTGCCTTTTGGGATCACCATGAGATGTAGATGTAATTCCTAAAATGCAATCTAAAGATGATAAGCAAACTTTTATCTCTTTTCAGCAATGAAAATCCTAGCTACAAGGGGAAAAGAAAGACACAATCTTTTCACAAAGAGCAAAGAGCACACTGTAAATGCACTTTTCCTAAATCAAGCCAAACAGACTATCAATATGCAAATGCACATGTGCATGTATTTGTTTTTCACTTTCTTAATATTGATGCCTAAAAAGAAAGTTGATGTACAAATCTGAATTTGCTTTCAAGTGACAAACACAAACAAGCTTCTTTTCGAAATCAAAAGGTAGAGATGATTACGACACTTTATGATTTTGAAGTAAATACTCATTTCGACACTAGAAAGTCACAAATTCAAACCAAAGGCAAAAGTAAAAGCATAATCGACTGTCAACAGCAAATAAACTTTCTCCTAAGATCAAAATCGACAGTTACGACAGATCTAAATCAAAGGACGACAGTATGACTATTCTACTTTTTCAATGGAAAACTGTAAATGATGTAACAAACACACAAAAACATCTACAGTCTTTTTGTACAAAGGAGGTGGAATTAAGGCAAAGAAAAGGGGGTTTTAAACAGACACATACATTGATCACAGGCTGCAAAAATCAGAGACAAAACTGAAAAAATGAAGCAAAGAACCTCAGCTGCACAAGGCTAGGCTGATCAGCGCACCTGTTACACAGAGAAACTGGATTGCAGCGCAGGTAGCCCTCTCGGGAACTGCGTTGAAATGCAGAATCTCTTCACAAAGCCTGCGCTGGGGCAGAAATGAGAATTCTATTTCGGTTCTGGGTCACGGTTTGCAGTTTAATCTATGGTTTTTGGCCGAGTAAAAGCAATCAGTAATGCACAATCAGAGGGTAGATTTAAAGGAGGCCTAAGAGCTATCACAAAGGGCAATCATATCATTTGTGAATCAGCTGTTCAGATCATAAACAGATCCAGTGAATGGATTGAAGTAGCAGATGTCTACTTTGCATTTGTTAATGGCAAATGCAGTTCGATTGCTACTTCTAAGTTTATGAAACAAACAACAAGAGAAACACAAACAAACTAACTAGACACGATCCCCAGCGGAGTCGCCATTTTGTTAACGGGAAAAGTGTCTACTCAGAACGACCCTATCCCACTAAGGTGTGACAGTGACCTTAGAAACAAACAGAGAAAACTACTTTCGTATTCTTCTTTATGAACTATAAACGAAGAGGAATAGGATGAACCAACCTATGTCTTGCGCTAGTCCTTTGATCCAATCTCTCTCCTCTTTGACAGCTTCCAGCTACCTGCTCCCTTACTTGCCCAGCTTCACCGAGTTCATGTAAGATCACAGAAGAAGAAAACTACACAAAGACATGGATTTATATTCATAAATAGCTTAGGATCAGATTTAAGCTAAACATACAAATGTAACAAACATCAATGATACACAAGCATGTAGGAGAAACTCAAATAGTTTTATTGATATAACAAGAAGATCCAGGAGGAGTTACAACCGATGATTCCTGATCCAGCATCAACCTCCCAGCAAAGGAGTCCCCTCTTCACCTCCAACAAAGCATAAATCACTCAATACTCTGATATCTATCTCAAAACCAAAAGAAATTCTCTGCAATGTACAAAATTCCAGCCTCTGGATCTCTAGGATGAGGGATCCATATACAGATGTATGCAAAGAGGATGAGTCAGCTTATGATTTGACTAGTGGCCTCTCTCTCTCAGTTCTTGTTTCCACTTGGAGACTGAGAGACTCTTACTCATCCTTGGTCGAACTCAGTGAGGCAAGTGTCATTGGGGAAGATTCTGGAAGCTTCCATTGTCTGTCCACCTCGCGGAATGACACTGCCATTTGTCATTTCCCGCTCAACGCACCCTGGTAGTGCATTTAGGTGCGTTGCAACGCACCTAGCTAGTGTACTTGGGTGCTATGCAACGTAGCTAGCTAGTGGAGCAGTTGAAATGATCCTGATTTGACTAATTCTGAGCAGTTTCTGGTGGAGAACTTCTGGGAGAAGCTGTAATTTGTTGACCTTGTTCCTTTAGGGGCCGGAACAACACTTTTAGGGACTTAGGATCCCTTGGTTTATGGACATTTCATGCTTAGAGCTGTAAGGCACAAAAATGTCTATAACAATAATTTATCGAATGGCTAATGAATGCACGGGCTAATGAATGCACGGGCTAACAAGTGTTATTGCAGCTAGCTAGAGAGGGCATAGAGACTTCTTGGTGATTCTAAGATGAAGTTCATAAGTTTATGATCATATATGCATTCATAACCTATAGCTTCTATGTGTATCATGTGGTTGATGAAATTTTTATCGGGTATTAGGCATGTCTAGGTCAAGGTCTTGCTCAACTTCTGATTTTTTAGAATTGTTATCATCATTGTCGTGATTTTGGAAAGTTACAGGAAATTATGGGCAGTGTTCTAGAGGCTAGCCTGAAAAAATTGGCATAGATCTCGTGACTGCATGCATGAAGTGTTATGGGTGTGGTTGGGGAGTAAACCTAGTGAAAAGAGTTCCAACATAAGGATTGATCACCTGGGTTGGTTGGTGGGCTCCTGAGTTATCTGTAGCCTCTGAGGTATGTCAGTGTCTACTCTTGTTTGTAGGTTCCACTTCCATAACTGGAACTTGGAGGTCGGGTCATACCATAGTGACACTAAGCTCATGTTTACCTCAAAGAGCTTGTCAAAGTGGGTAAATGTTGGAGGGGTAGATATAGAGTAGTAGCAGAGCTTCTAGGTTAAAACACTTGGACTGGATGGGCTAAATGAATATTATTATGCATGCATGTTAACTGCATATGTGTCTACTATGCATGCATTGTGATGGTTATGGTTATTATGCATGTGGTCATTATTGTAGTTTGTGTTCTCATGCACGATGTTGATATATCATGCTAATTTGGATTGATTGTGCATACGAGATAATCTCCCCTGAAATACTCTAATGTATGATTTTTATTATGTCTCTATTTGGTTTATCTAACATGACATGTTTGCAGGAGATAAAAGATTAGAGATGAAGATCATAATGGTGGACTACAATTCACTTGACTCCCCTTACAGGTCTGATGTGAATTCTATGGAATGGGAAAGGTCAGTTGTGGCAGTAAGGAGAAGAGTATTCTCTTGATCTAGTAGATACATTGAGTATGAGGGTAGAGATTCAAAGTTGCAAGGCAGATAATAACATGTTGATTAAGGCATGGGAAATATTTGCAAGAGCTCAAGAAAAGCATGTGGAAGTTAATCCAATGATTCTTCAAAGTATTTCAGATTTGCAGAAAAAAAAAAGACAAGGATCAATCATGGATAGGAGTAAAAGACTAATGGGGCATATGGTAGCAAGTATCGAACATGATATAGGTTGGACAAAGATGATACAGTCAGAAGTGGTAGATCCTTGGATACACTTGACATGAGGGGTAGTGCTTATGGGTTTTATTCTAGTTCTGGTTCCAAGAGACATCATCGCCATTACCGCCAACATTCGTATAGGAGGAGTGAGAAGGGATATTTGCTAGAGAAGTTTAGGAAATCCAAAACTACTACATTTGATGGAGAGATGAAGAAATCATAAGATGCAAAAGAATGGTTGCTTAGGATGAAGAAGTTTTTTAGATTGCATGACTAATCAAAAAACATGAAAGTTGAGATAACTACCTTCAGTCTCAAAGGAAAAGCGGATATATGGTGGGAATACATGAATCATGTCAGACACATTAGAGAAAAGGAGTTGATTTGGGATGAATTTGAGAGACTCTTCAAGAATAAGTACTTGTCTAGAAGATACTATGATGAAAGGGCCAAGGAATTTTATGAGTTGAACATGGGTTCTATGACAGATGACAAGTATACTAGCAGATTCCTGGATTTGTTGAGATATGTGCCTTATCATAAGGATGAGAAAGTAAAGATTCAAAGGTTCATCAGTGGGTTTCCAATAGCATTCAAAGACGAGATTGAGTTTGATGATCCTCACTCGTTGGAGGAAGCCATTAGAAAGTTGAAGCATTGTTATGAGCAGTCAAATCACAAGCATGACTTCAAGTGTGATGGGAAAGGAAATGATAAAACTAAAGGGAAGTGGCCTCAATAGTGAGGAATACCTCAAGATGTAGGTGAAAATGAAAATGTAGTGCATTATAACAAGTTCAATGCAGTTGAGAGATGACATGGCTCTCAACCTAAGGAGAAGAATAAAGGCAGTAGAAAAAAGTATTTGAGGTGTTGGACTTGTGGTGGAGAGAATCGTAGGAGTGAGTTCCCATCGTACCAGGGTGGTAGGGCTCAGATCTACAATGCTCATGAGGCACAGACAGTTGGGGATGTTGGTCAAAGTATTCCTCAGATTTATGCAAAAGTGGATAATAGGCAATTGGATCATCAGGCATCCATTATTGAGATGGAAGGTAAGCTATGTGACCAAGTTGCTTCAATTTTGATTGATCTTAGATAGAATTATAGTTATATCAGTACCAACATGTTGGATAAGTGTTGCTTAAATAAAGAAGTGCATGCAGAATCTTGGTTGGTGTAGTTGGCTACAGGGACCAAGAGAAAAGTTCATCACTAGGTGAGATCTTGTTCATTTTAGTTGAACAATATGCCTACATCAACACATATAAATGTGCTTCCTTTGGGTTCATATAGTATGATTTTAGGCATGGATTGGCTATTCATTCGCAGGAATAAAGTGGACTACTATGAAAAGGCTATTGAGTGTTTGGATGATGATGGAGAAAATATAATCTTGCAGGGAAAGAAGAAGCCTACATCAGTGATAATTGTTATAGCTATGCAAGAAAAGAGAAACCACGTGAAGGGATGTTTATTGTTTGTAGTGTATATTTCCAGTGACAAACGGAAGGGCGTTGAGGATAAGGAAGCCTTTAAGAGGCATCTTGTCTTGCAATAGTTTTCGGTTGTGTTTCCTGCAGAGTTGCCTCCTCATAAAGAGGTGGACTTTTCTATTGAGTTGATACCAGGAGCAGCACCAACATATAAGGCACCTAACAGGATCAGCACTCCAAAGTTGGTGGAACTAAAGTTGCAACTTAAAGAAATGCTTGATAAAGGATACATAAGGCCAAGTGTGTTGCCTTGGGGTGCACCAATATTGTTTGTAAGGAAGAAGGATGGTACTCTCAGATTGTGCATTGATTATAGGCAGTTGAACAAAGTGACTATCAATAATAGGTATCCATTATTGTGGATTGATGATTTTTTTGATCAGCTAAAGGGAGCAACAATGTTTTCGAAGATTGATTTGAGATCGAGATATCATCAAGTGCGCATCAAAGAAGAAGACATATGCAAGATTGCATTTCGTACGAGATATGGTAATTATGAGTTTGTGGTGGTTCCTTTTGGTCTTAATAATGCTCCAAGCACCTTCATGTGTTTGATGAACAAAGTGTTGCATCCTTATCTGGAAAAGTTTGTGATAATATTTATAGATGATATATTGGTATATTCTAAGAATGAGGAAGAGAATGCATAGCACCAGGTAGTAGTTTTGAGATTGTTGAGAGAGAATCAATTGTATGCTAAGCTCAGCAAGTGCAGTTTCTTTTAGACTCGTATTAGTTACTTAGGACATGTTGTCTTCAAGGAAAGGATATCAATGGACCCGAAAAAGATTAAAGCTATCATGGAGTGGCTGACTCTTAGGAATGTTGATGAAGTCAGATAATTCATGGGACTAGCAGGTTATTACAGGAGGTTCATCATGAACTTCTCAAAGATTAGTTATCCTATTACATTCTTACAAAGAAAATGAAAGAATTTTGAATGGACTGAGGAGTGTGCAACTATTTTTTGAGCAATTGAAGCATTTTCTTACAAATGGTTCGGTTTTGAAGAACACATATCCTGATAAGGAGTTTGTGGTTTGTACAAATGCATGTAAGAAAGGACTTGGTGGGGTCCTAATGAAGGAAGGGAGGGTGGTATGATATGAATCAAGGAAGTTGAATGAGCATGAGAAGAAATATGTGACTCATGATCTTGAGTTGGCAGTGATCATCCATGCATTGAAAATGTGGAGATATTATCTTCTTGGAAAAAGGTTTGTTTTGATGAGTGATCAGAGTGGACTGAGGTACTTGTTCGACCAACCTAATCTGAATGCCATGCAAGCTAGATGGTTGGATACTCTCAATGAGTTGACTTTGAGATCAGGTACATCAAAGGCAAGGAGAACAGGGTTGTGGATGCTCTCAGTAGGAGAGTATCATTGAATCATATTTCAGTTGTGAGCTCTTATGGGATAGATTTACGGGAGCAGATCTTGCAGGCAAGACAACATGATGAGAAGTACCGGCAGTTGAAGAAGAAATTGCAACAACAGATGAAGGTGATAGAGATGAGGAGTATCACCTCAGAGCAAATGGCTTGGTTAGATTCAGGAACATGATTTATGTACCAAATAGCAGTGAGCTCAAGAACCTTATCTTGAGGGACTTTCATGTCAAGCCATATTTAGGCCACCCAGGATAGCAAAACACTTTGATATTTGTTAAGAAGTTATATCATTGGTAAAACTTGAAGAAAGAGGTGGTTGAGTTTGTTGCAAAGTGCTTTCACTTTCAGTAGGTGAAAGAAGAGTGTAAGCATGCAACTGGTTTATTACAACCTATTTTGGTTTCATAATGGAAATGGGAGGTTCCATGAACTTCATTACAAGATTGTCGAGGACATCGAAGCAGCATGATTCCATCATGCTTGTGGTTGATAGGTTGAGCAAGGTAGCTCAATTCATTTCAGTGAAATCTATTGATTCAGCTAGTGAGGTAGCTCAGATCTTCATCAAGGAGATAGTGAGGTTGCATGGTGTTCCCAAGAAGATTATTTCAGACAGAGATGCCAAATTCACTTCCAGGTTTTAGAAGGAATTGTTGGTAGTCTTGGGGACAAAGTTAGCTTTCAATACAACTTATCATTCGTAGACAAATGGACAGACATATAGGGTTACCAGGATTCTTGAGGATTTATGTCATGCATCCACAGAGGAAGTGGGAAGATTATCTTCCACTAGAGGAGTTTGCATATAAAAATTGATATCATGATTCCTTGAAGATGAGTCCATTTGATGCTCTTTACAGGTGGATTTGTAATACTCCTATCAGTTGGAGTGATCCAATGAACAGGGTGTTGATTGGACCAAATATGTTGTTTGAGATGGAGCAGGAGATGCAGGTTATTAGGAGGAATTTAAAGACAACACACGATAGAAAAAAGAGTTATGCATATTAGCATAGAGCATTAAAGGAATTTAAGGTTGGAGAGCATGTGTACTTGCGCATCATGCCCAAGAGGAGCTCCTTGAGGATTGGATCATGTGCCAAGTTGGCATCTCGGTATTGTGGGCTTTTTGAGATCCTTTAGGGGAATGGACCAGTGGCCTAAAGAATTGCACTACCACCAATAGTGAAATTACATGATTTTTCCATGTTTCATTGCTTAAGAGATATGTCCAGGATGTTAATCATGTGATTTATTGGTTTATATTGTAGGTGGAACCAAAGGGAGAATTCCGGCCAAAGTCATAATACATATTGCAGCGGAAACAACTCATCTTTTCGAACCAAGTAATAGGGTAGGTTAAAGTGTGAAGTGGAAGCACTTTGGACCCAATGAAGTTACATGGGAGATGGATGATCAAATGCAAGCTTTGTATCCTTCCTTATTTGTTGGTTGAGCATATGTGTTTTGGTTGTGTTTGTGTGTATGTGTGTTGTAAATATTGCAATGAGTTGTGTTATAAAGATCCAATAAGCCATATGTTGAAAATACTGCATCGAGTTGTGTTATAAAGCTTTAGTAAGAAGTATGGTGGTCATGTTTTTAGCAGTTTGGTATGTTGTAAATACTACATCAAGTTGTGGTATAACACTTCATAGGCAATATGTTTTGTTGGTCATAAGCATCATCGAACACCAAGGACAGTATTCCTCCAAGGGGGAGGGGTTTGTAACAACCCCTTGTTGATTTTCTACATAAATAAAATAAGACCAAGGTCATTGGATACATATTCAAGTTGAATGGTGGGAAAACATTATAGTGGGCATCACTTTCGGTTTAATAATGGTTATGGAAATTGGCAAAGGAAAAGAGGCAATAATTGGCATTTAATTATGAGAAATAAAGGAAAATCAGAGAAAAGGAAGATGAAGAGACACCCAAATATGCATGCAAGGGAAATTAGAGAGAAAATGAAAGAAAATAGGAAAAAGGAAAGGAAGAGTCTAGACATAAATGATAAAAACGCATCAGAGAAACAATTGATAACTTTTTGACAGTTTTGAGTTGAGCTCTTGTTCATTCCCTCATACACTCTTACACACTTAGATCATTCTTGGAGCACTTTAGAATTCACTTGAATTTGGAGAAAGCAAGCAAAGTAAAGCAAGGGAGCGCAGGGAGACAGTTGGATCAACAACTACAACAGGCTTATTTTGCAGGTAACAAGTTTCATGTGTGATCTCCTTGCTATTTTTTTTATGCATGGCATATGCATGTGGTTTTATGGTTATTTGTTGTCATTGGCATGGAGATTTGTCTTGATTGAAAGTGGTTTCAACTGAAGGTTTTAACCCCGTAAAGAAATTACCTACATACAAATTCTAAAAACAGAAAATAAACAATGGCGGGAGCATAAAACATAAAATAGATATACACAGAGATTTTCCCTGGATCCCAAAACCAGGACTACCAAATTGATTTTTCATTATGTTCCTTTCAATGTTATAATACATATATATACATGTCTAAGCATCCATAAACCCCAATCCATTAACCTTGGATTAGAACATAACCATAGTTCCCTTGACCGGATCTACAAAATACCATGGACAGTAAACCATCATGCCCAAAACCATGTGTGAAATCCATGCACAAAACCATAGGTAGGTCCGCCCACCTAATATAGGGTCCAAAAAAAAAATTCCCTAGGCGAGAGCCCCGGACCCCGTGCAGGGGGGCTATCACCCCCCCTACATACTCCCTGCGCGTGGGGTAGTCGTGGAAAGAATATAACACAACCCAAGATCAACCTTACATTTCCATTTCTTAGATGGTAATGGTGTAGTGGGTTCCCCTTTTTTTTTTTCTAATTGGTTCTCATGTTCCCTATGGTTGTGGGTTGAGATAAGATCTTTGGAGCCCTAGAACAGCTTGGGTCTGTGGAGCCTATGGGTTGAGATGGTAGTTATTTGGAGCCCTGTAACAACTTGGATCCCTGGAGGTTGTGGGTTGAGAGGGAATCACTGGAGCCTTGAATAGCTTTGATAAAGATCAATCTGGTTGATGTTGGTGATTTCGGGACCGGTTACGTAAAATCACTATGGTTTAGGTGGTTTGGCCTATGGAAGCCCTGGTTGCTTTTATTTTGGTTTAACATATATGATCTCACATTCATGCTTGGAATATGGTGTGGGGGTGATTGACTAAAAGAGATATTTGGTTAAGCCTAATCTATGGTCGGGTGGTACATGGAAGTCCCTGACTTGGTTGCCATTTTCATGTGTTAATATGAGTTATTTCCTATTATGACTTATGAGCATTTGCACTAGTTATTACAGTGATCTTCTGGTTGATTTGCCATGGTTTCTATTATGGTTATATGTTGGTTATATGCTCGGTTAGATTATGTTCTCTTACTATGGATCACGTTCATGATATGATAAGTTACTTAATGGTTGATGAATGCATGGGCTAACAAGTGTTATTGCAGCTAACTCGAGAGGGCATAGAGCATTCTTGGTGATTTTGAGATGAAGTTTAGAACTTTATGATCAAATATGAATTCATAACATGTAGCTTCTATGTTTATGACGAAATGTCTGTCATGTATTATGCATGTTTAGGTCAAGATCTTGTTCAAGTTTTGATTGTTTAGCATTGTTATCATCATTATCATGATTCTAGAAAGTTATAGGCAGTTCTGGATAGTGGTCTAGAGGCTAGCCTGAAAAAGTGGCAAAGATCTCGCGGCCGCATGCACCAAACAGGGGATTTTGGGTCATATCTACTTGGAGACAGGCTTGTGGGTGCAGTTATAGCCTCCCAACTGCATGCACGAAGTGTTATGGGTGTGAATGGGGAGTAAACCTACTTAAAAGAGTTCCAACTCAGGGATTGATCACCTAGGGTGTTTGGTAGGCTCCTGAGTACTCTGTAGTCTCTAAGGGATGTCAGTATGTGTTCCAGTTTGTAGGCCCACTTCCATAATTGGAACTTGGAGGTCAAGTCATATCATAGTGACACTCAGCTCATGTTTACCTCAGAGAGCTTTTCAAATTGTGTAAATCTGGGAGGGGTAGTTACACCAATGTAGTGTCATGGATCCTAAGGCATAGATGCAACCTTAGATATGTGTGCACAAATCTTGGTGCAAGGCACCCATTTATAGTGGTGGGTCTAACCCCTTTACAAGGTGATGCATACATATTGATTACCTCTAAGAACATTATAACACAACTTAATTTTAAGAATTGCCTAAGTTTTACCATGGGAGAACAACCTTTACCCTAATACAGGTGTCAAATTCTAAGACGAGAGCTATTTCCAAGGTTACCAAGTTAAAAAGTAGTTTATATGATGGATAACTTATGGGAGGGGAATGGAATCTTTAGATATTGATCCTCGAAGTCATGTAAGATGATGTACAAGTCTTTAATCTTATCTAGTGACTTTTAAAGGTTAGGCATGTTTAACACATAGGCCATTAGGAGGGAGCTTTAGCTTTGAATCACCAATTCCTTAGCATCATTTTATACTACCCCTTTCTCTACCTTTTTCTTTCTTTATTTATTTTCTCCTTTCATTTGTCAACTCCCTTCTTCTTTAGATGTGAATTTTTAAGCATGGTTCTAGGGGAATTGTCCTCATGGCCAGTTAGTGTAGCTCAAGCTTTATCATTCTTGGTTTTTAACATTTTTATTTGTTCTTCACCTCTAGACTTATAGCTTCATTTGACTTGGGATTTCTTAACTATTTCTTGACATCGACACTTGACAAGTCAACCATCAGTTGGAATAACTTTTTTATTAATGAGATGGAAATGAACGGGGAAGATGTAAAGTGTTATGTATGTTGTGATGTTACTAAAATAATAAATGTTAGTTAATTAGTTAGTGATAGACACAAGACATGTCCATTAGTGAAAGGGCACCCCTCTCAGGTAAGTATAAGAAGGGCTCTCGCTACAATATTCATCATTCTAACAATTATTTGTCAATCAATACATTTATATAATAACAAATATATCATGTCTTCAAATACAAAGAAATATTGTTTGTAACATTGGTATCATAGTCAATTCCATTGTTAACTCAACAATCACCATTCATCCATACTCCTTCATCTACTCGTGTACCTTTGTCATCCCTAAGATTCACTTGCCATACTTTATTAGTACCATCATCATTCATTGTTGTACAACTCTGTCTGCCCTAGTTTTCATCATATAACTACAACTATTGTTCTCTGTGAAACCACTTCTCTGCCTAGTTGATGTCTCCCCCAAAAGTAGCTCGTTCACCCACTCACCCATACTAACCTGCTTCACTCTACCAACCGTTACTACTAGCTTTAGGATTTCATGATTAGTTGAATACCTTCAGGTACGGGTAACAAATTTAAGTTCACTAATGAGTAGGTGCTAATCAATAAGCAACCACGGATAAGGATAAATGAGAAGACTGTATACTTGGAATGGCATAATCAAATCAGCTTACAAAAAGCTCCATAATATACATAGATCACACAAACTATTGCTCTTTTTTCTTTATTGCTAGAATTGGCCACACAAACTAGATCATAAACCCCATCGCTACACACCCAGTCATCCACCCACCATACACGAGAGATTATATTTCCCAAGTTGAGACCGATCGAGACACGACGTTCACTAAAAGCCCACTATGAACCTTAAGTCCGCAGTTAACCTACCCACTGATCATATCTCTCTTGCTTCCCGCCTGATGATATTTTCTCTATCTCTGCTTTAGATCTATTGATGTTGTTATCACTCAGGTTGTCCCTTGGCTCCTTAAGGGATACGGCCGAGGTAACCACAAACCAATATTTGGGCTGCAGGTCCTAGCCTACCTGCAGTCAGAGAGGGCTCTCTCTTTATGATTTAACTTTGTTTTGGGTTGATTTTAGGCTAGTTATGGTGTACATGGATTTTGTTTTGATTTTGGTGGGAAGGATGATGTTTTCAAGTAGAGTTGGGATGCATAGTGTGAGAAGTTCAAACCATTGGGCATGGAGTCATGGATTAGGGCTTGCTGTTGCGTTTTCTTGGTCACAAGAGGAATACGGAGCAGGATAGCTACACATAGAACAATATCAGGCTGGAATAAAGATGGGATGAAGGTCAGAGATGAAAGGTAACTAAGAATCTTTCATTAGCTAACAGAGAGGGAAGGTGGATGAAAGTTTGTCTAGGAGCAGTCAAGAATTCCTAAATAACAGTCATATGTGAGAGAAACAGGGTAAACATGATCATTTAAGTATGCATATTCATAACCATTTCTGAAGAAAACATATAGAAATAACAAGAACTGAGCATAGGGTGCAGTCAAGCAAAACCTAAGCTATTCTTCTTTCTTGCTATTTATATGGTAACACAATGGTGGCATAAGCATATATAAACTGTAAACAGAGGTAAGAAAACACTTATTGAGCCATGCAGTAGCACAGGAATTCCACAGTCACTCTTTGGCCATTAAATAACACAACAGTCGGTTCTTCATCCAAAGCATTCCGGCATTCTTTGATTACAGAGCTTCTCAAAAAATACAGCGTGAGTCAAGAATGAGGATTATCAACCAACCAACCCTTTAAACAATGAATTAGGGTGGTTTATATAGAGAAAATATCCAAAAATATCTATTACAGCAGATCTTAAACAGATCTGAGGGAAATGAGTTCTTTAATCTAATCTTGTCCTGGAATTAATGCAGGAAGATATTTATTTGAGCTATCTTGGAGGCAGTTGTATCAAAATGAGTTAATATGGTGTCCTTGGTGGCTCGGTGCAGTGTTTCTGCAATAACTGTGCCTTGTCTTTTATCTGTACCTCTAAGGCGGTTCTGCTGCTTTTAGGTGGCTTTAATGTGCACTAATCCCGATCTGATGAGCTTTGAATGGCCTTTACTGCTTCTTTGACTTGGATGGAGGCCTTCAATGTTCACCTGCTTTGATATTGCCGATCTGATACTCTTTGTTGCTTCACTGATACTCTTTAATTTAATCTGGGCTTTATCTTTCCTCTGATACTCTTGAAACTATCAAATCGCCCCTTTTCTGCCCTTTTAAGGCAAAAACAACTGCTACAAATGCTTTTCGTGGCCTCTAGAATGCTATCGGCGCTGGCCAATTGAATATGAACATACATGAAGAAATCTTATTGCCTCCCGCGAATTTTTGGGTTTTGCAGGTAGCCGAGCCATGAGAAGCCCTCCATTTTGAGCATTTTTTTTTAGCGATGCGCGATTAGCACTAAGTGCTAATCACGCATCGAAAACTGCCTCAGTTTCTCATTCCGGGCATCCTTTGCTGTGATTTTTGCCCTTCGCGCCTTTTTCGGTGATGATGTTAGCATGACATCAGCGGTGGGTCCCGGTACGGCAGTGTGACATGGTAGTACGACAGGGTGACGTGGCACAGGACATGGTGGCGGAGTAGGGACGGAGGCAAATGCGGTGGCAATGACACACAGCAGTGGCGGGTTGACGCAGAGGTGACGTAGCGCTAACGTGGTGCTGACGTCAGGGGGCGGAGAGACAGAAGATGGCTTGTGGTTTTATCGGACCACCTTCTGTACGAGGGCGATATGTGTAAGAGGGTCTCCGATACAATCGCGTGGAGACACGCATCTTTTTTATGGTGGCAAAACCGCTAGCCTATCGGAGGCTAAGCGTCGGACGTCGGGGCGGCTCTGAAATCGCCGAGAGCCGTCGGATCTGGGAGGGCGGATCGGAGGGCTGACGGAGCGCGGAGCTGACGACAGGTTTGTGCGCAGGGCCCGCTGAATATTTTATCATTTATTTATGTGGCGGGGGGGGTCAAAACTTTGAGTTTGTGGGTTATATGGGTTTTATGTGGGTACCGATGGTTATTAATTTAACCGAATATCAAATTAATCCCAAATAAAATGTATGCGCGGGGGATACTGCTATAAGGTTTATGTGTGAGAGGGGGGGGGTATGGTTATTAATTTAACCAAAGGTTAAACTAAATCCAGGTTTAAGACGTGGAAGGGCTAATGCCAAGCCCCAAATGAACTTGGAATTTCCCCAAACTGATGTTATAGGGCTATAGTGCCAGGGGATGGGAATATGTACATGGGGGAGCTATTTAGTGCATTTTAGTAAGGGGAAGGGGAAATAGATAGGGATTTACATAATAATGTTAGAAGTTAATATGAAAATGACAAGAAAGCGCTAAGTTTAGAGATCTTAGGCTACTTAAAAGGGAAAAATGACTTATAGAGTGAATAAGAGTACACCTAAGCAAAGCAAACCTTTACTTAGGCCAATGATATGACAAATGATGAAACTTAAGAGATATCAAGCAGATCTTGACCTCTTTGGGGAGGTTAGTGAATGATTTGGGGAATAAGAAGAAGGGGGAGTTAGACATGCCTTGCTTGAGCTCCTCCAAATGAAAAATTGCCTCATAATTGTGATTTGAATAGATATAACACTTGAAAACATGAAATGGATCACATAGCTTGATTCTGCAACCACAAAACTACTTACCCAGCCTACTTACCTAACATTTTTTCTTCCTTTTGAATGGTTGCACTTAGACTTGCAGACCCTGATTGTCTTCTTTTCTTTTAACTACCCTCCTATCTAAGTGTACCCTTATTTCTTCCAAGGGCCCAGATTAAGCAGTTGGGCTCCTTCATTTCTCTACCTAGCTACTAATCTGCCAAGCTTAAGCTGTTTGGACATATATTCATTCTCTATCTTCTAAAACAAGCAATTTAAACCTAGGGAAGCCAAGATTAAGCTGTTTGGCTTTCCCTTAACTGTAAAACTCTTCAAAAATGGTATGGTTCTTCAAAATGGAATTTCTTGGAAATGTGGAACCTTGCAGCATGCAAAGATGACATATTTGGCATGTAAAACAGTCAATCATGAAATATGAAACCTATTGCAATAGGAGGCTAACAGTGGCTCCACTTGGGGATGGTTTTTCAGCATGAAAAGCCAAGAACAGCAGGTCAGAATGCCTTGATCTTCAATTGTTGCTGTAAACTGAAATTCTTCTTCTTCTCAATGCTTTTGACTGAATTCTTATACGCTGATATGCAGTATCCTTTTGAGATGAATTGTAGAAAAATTACAGCTCTGCTTCTTGCCTTTTGGGTGCTTGTAAAACATATTGAAATCTGCTTGAGCACTTCTCTGGAATTATTTCAAAAAAAGAGATCTGAAATAGAGCTTTCTTTGATCTTCCTTCAAAATTTGTTGTGTTGTTCCCTCTTATTTGCCTGCTATAAGAAAAAGTGTTGAAAATACAAATATTAATGTACAGATAGTATACAAAGCTGTGTTGCGTTCAACAAAAGGGATCATGATAGTGCTTTAGCATTCGGCCATTGACTGGGCCTTCTTCAGCTGTGCTGCCATCCAAACTCTTCAGAAAATATGTGTTGTTGCTTTGAACAGCAGAAATAATAAAGGGGCCTTTCCACAAGAAATCAAACTTGCCATGCTTTCCTTTGTCCTCTCTTCTTGAATCCCATCTTAAGACTTTGTTGCCTATGCAGAAATCTTCAGCCTTGGTTCTTTTGTCAAACATTTTCTTGAGCTTCTCTTGTAAAATTTGAGCTCTGTCGTACACTTGCTCTCTTGTTTGCTGCAAATGGATGGTTTGGTTTATTCTTCTTTGGATATCATTTGGCTCCGCCTGGATCTCTTGCAGCAATTTGATAACAGGGATTCCCAAAGAAGAGGGGAACTTGGCCTCCATGCCATAGACTAACTCATATGGGCTCATCCCAATGGATATCTTGGTTGATAATCTGTCTGCCCATAGGGCATTTACAAGATTTTTGTGCCAGTTCTTCTTGTTCTCCTCCAAGACTTTCTTAATGATGTTAATCAGACTCTTGTTGGATGATTCGGCCAAGCCATTACCTTGAGGGTAATAGGTTGTGGAGTGACCTAAGGTAATGTAGAATTTGTGGCAAAAACTGATCATTTTCTTGGATTTGAAGGCAGCAGCGTTATCTGTAATGATCTTCTCAGTACAGCCAAATCTGGACAAAATGTTGGTTTAGAGGAATTGGATGATGGTGGAGTCATTGGCTTTCCTACATGGGATGGCTTCAATCCACTTGGTAAAGTAATCTGTGGCTGTTAGAATCCACTTATGTTGTCCAGAAGAGGATGGATGGATTTCTCCAATGAAGTCAAGACCCCATTGTTGAAAAGGCTTCTCAGTTGAAATGGGTTTTAGGGGCAAGGGCAGAAGCTTTCTTTTGCCTTCAAAGATTTGGCATTTGTGGCATGAAATAGCAAACTTTCTCACTTCAGAAAACAAAGAGGGCCAATAGAAACCAACCCTTAGTATCTTATCAGCAGTGGACTTCCAATATAAGTGCCCTCCACAGTCCCATGCATGGAATTCTTTCATGACACTGTCAGTTTCATTCATAGTTAGACAATTCAGCAATATTCCTTCATGATTTTTCCAAAACAGGGCACTATCTAAGACACAAAACTTTGATGCTTTCATCTATAAAAATCTCTTTTTGGTTCTGGACAACCCTGGAGGAGCACACAGGTTTAACAATATAAAACATATATCAGCATACCATGGGGATTGCAAAAAAGCTTGACTGATCTGTGGAGTCGCCAACTCCTGTTCATTGTCCAGTTGATTAATGTCTAAGGCTTGAAAATTGGTTTCGGACATCAGTTTGGCTAAACCTTGTCCCTTTATCAGCTTGGTGGGTTTTATCTCAATGTCATACTCAAGGATATTGGCAATCCATTTGCCTCTTTTGCCTTCTATGCCCTCTTGAGTTAATATGTCTTTTACAACAGCATTTGGCACATAAGCAATCACATGTGAATATAAAATGTAAATTCTGAAATCTTTGATTGCTTTAACAAGGGCATATGCTTGCTTCTCCATGATTTGGTACTTCAAGGGTGCATCTCTAAGGGCTCGGCTGAAAAATGCAATTGGCTTTTCATTTCCCTAATCATCTTTCTGCAAAAGGACAGCAGCAATGGTGTGTTCAGATGCAAATGAGAAAATGATGAAATCTTTATCAAATTGAGGACTCATGAGGACTGGGGCTTGGGTTAAGGCAGATTTTATGCCCTCAAAGGCTTGTTTGGCTTCCATGGTCCATTTGACCTTAGAATCCTTTTTCAGCATATTGTTTAATAATCTTAGGAGCTTGGCCAGATTAGGAATGAATCTTCTCAAAAAGTTAATCTTCGGTAAAAAACCTTGTAGTTCTTTGATGTTTCTTGGATGAGGCACTTGAAGGATAGCTTGAATTCTATCCAGGTCGATCCTAATGCCATCTTTTGAGATTATATGACCTAGGAGCTTACCTTCCTCTAGGCCAAACAGTGATTTCTTTGGATTCAAAGATATGCCATATTTCCTACAAATTAGAAACACTTGCCTTAAATGTTCTAAGTGTTCTTGGTCTGATTTTGAAAAAGCAGTGAGATCATCAAGGTGGACTACTAGGAAATCATGGATTTCTTTGGCAAAGGCTATGTCCATTGCTCTCTGAAAAGTGGCCCCTGCATTTTTAATCCCAAAAGGAATTTTGACATATTTAAAGGTTCCCCATGGAGTTGTAAAGGCAGTTTTGTCTTGGTCATCCGGGTGAACAAGTATTTGATTAAAACCTGAAAATCCATCTAGCAAAGAGATTGTAGATGACCCTACTACTCTTTGTAGAATGTGGTCCATTTTTGGCAGTGGGTAGTGATCTTTAAGGGAGACTTGGTTTAGATTTCTTAAGTCCACACATAGTATAATCTCCCATGTTTTCTTCCTTGTGGGAACAAGATTGGATACCCATTCTGAAAATCTAATGGGTGCTATGATACCGGCCTCAAACATTCTTTTCATTTCTTTCTCAATCAAAGGGAGAAGCATAGGATTGATTCTCCTTAGTTTCTGTTTGAAGGGCTTTTGATGTAGATTGATTCTCCTTAGTTTCTGTTTGAAGGGCTTTTGATGTGGCTTTAAGGGAATGGTATGTTGAATAACAGAGGTGTCATAGGACTTAAGGTCTTCATAACTCCAGGCAAATACATCTTGAAACTCTTTAAATAAATCAACATATTTTGGTTTTTGATCAGGAGGCAAAGACTTGGACAGTTTAATCATTTTGGGCTTCTCTGTTGTCCCAATATTACAGTCTTCCATAGCAGCGTTTAAGGGCTGCATTTTTGGCTTTTTGGGGACATCGTTTGAATCAAATATGTCTTCTAATGGAGTGAGGCCAGCAGGTAGAAAATTGTCTTTTAAATCAATCACTTCGGCCTCTGCTTCAGCTATTTCATCTAAATGCATTTGCTTCAGCTCTTGCATGTTTTTCTCATCAAAAATGGTTGGGTGCAGCATTTGATTTGTTGCTTCAGCTGTTATAGTTTGCTCATTTTGGCTCATTTGCTGTTGTGGGTCATCCATGGCATCTTCATCAATGTTTAAGCTTGAGAATTCTTGCTGTAAGGTAAGAAAATTGTTGATTTGAGCATCATCCTCAAACACTTGCCAATCTTTGATATTGTTAGGGACAGCAGGCTTGTGCTTTATCTCAGCAGTAAAGTGGTAATTGGGCTCAAAGGGCAGCTTGCAAGTGCTAGCAAAAGTAGCTAGACTATGGGCATGCATGTTATGGCTTCTAGAAATCTTAGCAAGCTTAGATTCGGTGAAGGAATTGAGTATTTCTATGGCAGCAGACCTATAAGCTCTTAGCCTATTGTCATTAGTAACAAAGTTACCTTTCATCTGTTGAATGATCAAATCGGAGTCACCTAGAATGGACACTTTTGCAGCTCCTAGAGCTTTGAGCAGTTTAAGGCCTAAAAAGAGAGCCTCATACTCTGCCATGTTGTTGGTGCATTTGAAGTTTAGTCTGTAAGCATGACCCTCTGCATGGCTGTTGTGTATTGTGAATCAATATTCCTGCCCCTGCTCCTAGCTTATTAACAGAACCATCAAACTCTAAATACCATGTGATTTCTTGCTTGTGGTTAATATTAAGAGTTTCAGTCGTTTTAGGATTGGGCAGACCTAGGTTTTGTGCTTCATGTGGTTCTTCTTGTATGTTGGTTGCACTAATTGTTTTAACAGTTTCACGAGTATGGGCGACCGACTCTTGATTGATGCATGTTTCTTGTTCTAAAGGCAAAGGCTTCTCATCAGTGGGAGGGCAGCTATCATCATTGAACAATATAAAGGAATCCATATCAGAATGGATTGAGTAAATGGGAAAGTTTTGGGGTTTTTCCTCACTACTTACCACATACTTCATCAGTGTTTCTCTATACAGTCTCTTTGGTTGCCCAAAGACTGAAATAGTGGCATAGGAGAGGTCTAGCTGGAGAGATACTTGGAGTTTTTCTCCCCAAGATCTTGATAAGAGCATGCCATACTTTGGTGGAATGTCAGCAACCACCACGTCCATTAGGATCGTTTTGTTGGGAAATTGGACTAAAGACACCCAAAGGTTTTTGATTAAGCCTAAACACTTGACCTGACTAGAATCAAATGAGAATAAGTTTTTGTAGGGTCTAGTGACATCAAGGTTTAGCTTCTCCATTACAGCTTTGGGAATTAGATTGTGTGAAGCACCTGAATCAAACATAGCATTGTGCAACACTTTATCATGAATGTGCAAACTGACATAAAAGGGTATAACAGCTCCATGTCCTTATTTACCATTAACTTCAGGACCAAAAAGTAATCCAGGTTGATTATCTAAGACATTAACATCATCCCTGTTCTCTGGCATTTGTAGTGATCTTTTGATTTGTTCTCTGTACACTTCATGTTTGGCAAGTTCAGAGAGAGGAATAGATATCTTTAATTTACCAATTTCTACTTCCAAATCAAAAGGTTTTTCTGACTGTGTTTTAGTATTGTGACTGGCAGATTTTCCCTTTTCAATTTTATCTTCAATGATCTTCTCTTGGTTATCAGTGATTTCTTGAGATTGTTCTGTTTTGGGAAGGCTTTGAGGAGTGCTATTTACATTGTCTTTTGAGGGAAAGGATACAAAAGGCTGGTTATTAGAGCGCTGCATGTCAGATACATCCTCTATGGTCACTTCTTTTAATTTTGGGTCTGTTTTATCAGCAGGTTCTGTGATAGCGGCCTTGTCCTTTACTTTCTTAGGCTGCTTGGCATCCTTTGGCTTGATGGGATCAGACACATCAAAGGTTCTTCTCCTCAATTTGTATTGTTTATGGACTTCGTAGACAGGTGAATTATAGCCTTGTTTGAATTCAAATGACTCTCCAGACTTGGTCTGAAATTGCTTTATATCCTGGTCATATTGGTCTTCCTGGGTTAGGAATACTTGTTGTTCACTCTTCAAACCCATCAAGTTTATGTGAGTGTCCTCTATCTGCTCACTAGATGTGGATGCTTCAGCATAGTTTTCATGAAAAGGAGGTCTTATATCATGGTCAGGACTTGCCCTTCCAACGTTTGGGTTCTGATTTTTTTAAAGTTTGGATTTCTGATAGGATTGTTTTGCTGTCCTTCCCATGAGGCTTTTCTTTCAATAGTTCCCATTCTATTTTCAAAACTATCCATGCCTTTGATGATTGTGTCCAATTTTTGCTCAAAGGCTAAAGGTTCATCTTTAAAAGTGGTTCTTCTCTCAGCTCTTGCTCTATTTCGCTTGGCAATCAGATTTGCCTCCACACTAACAGCTACATTCTACATGTCTGCTAAGGTTTGAGGGGCTCTTTCCCTTAACTGATAAGCCATGTCTGAATCAAATCCATCAGGGAATTTGTATAAAGCAAGATCAGGTGGAGGTCTAAGGTTTTGTGGAATAGCGTTGTAAACATTGTTAAACCTGCCATAATAATCTAAGACAACTTCTTGAGGGTCTCTTTTGATAGTGTCATACTCGGATAATATGTGCAGAGGGTCCTTCTTCTTCTCCCATCTGTTAAGAAATGTTTGGTAAAGGGCCTCTGGGTCAGCTATGGAATTTGCAGCAAGTGCTCTAAACCAAGGCCTTACATCTCTTGTTAAACTTTGGACAAAAATATTCATTCTTACACTATCATCATCTATTTCATAACTCTCAAAATAGTCCTGCATTTTCTTGGTATGTTGCAGGGCTGTGCTAGAACCAGTACCTTCAAAATATGTGATTTTGGTTTGATAATCCTGAGGCATAGCCCCTGGATTTGCAAGTAACTGTAAAGGTGCATATCTGTTAGCCATATTTACAGGGATAAGTGGAACGACTGGAACAGCTGGAAGAGCTGTAATAATAGTGGTGGTAGTGGTAGTATGCGCAGTGAATGGAGGTGTGGACAAGGTGCTTGGAGAGGTGCATGATGAACAAGGGGAAGTAGGGGTTGAACGAAACAAAACTTTAACAGGGGTTGGAAAACAGCTATGATGAATTGTTTCAGGACTAGAATCAGCAAACTCTTCTTGTTTTTGTTTGCTAAGGTTTCTAGAGATTAAATTGGGATTTTCAAAGACAGCTGGTGGATTTGGGTCTGGATTTGACCTCGTATTATGTGTTTTCTTCTTGGGAGCCAGCTTCTAACTTGTTTTTTGGAATTTTCTGAATAAGGTCCCTAGCGGAGTCGCCAATGATGTTATCACTCAGGTTGTCCCTTAGCTCCTTAAGGGATACGGCCAAGGTAACCACAAACCAATCTTTGGGCTGCAGGTCCTAGCCTACCTACAGTCAGAGAGGGCTCTCTCTTTATGATTTAACTTTGTTTTGGGTTGATTTTAGGCTAGTTATGGTGTACATGGATTTTGTTTTGATTTTGGTGGGAAGGATGATGTTTTCAAGTAGAGTTGGGATGCATAGTGTGAGAAGTTCAAACCATTGGGCATGGAGTCATGGATTAGGGCTCGTTGTTGCATTTTCTTGGTCACAAGAGGAATACGGAGCAGGATAGCTACAAATAGAACAATATCAGGCTGGAATAAAGATGGTATGAAGGTCAGAGATGAAAGGAAACTAAGAATCTTTCATTAGCTAACAGAGAGGGAAGGTGGATGAAAGTTTGTCTAGGAGCAGTCAAGAATTCCTAAATAACAGTCATATGTGAGAGAAATAGGGTAAACATGATCATTTAAGTATGCATATTCATAACCATTTCTAAAGAAAACATATAGAAATAACAAGAACGGAGCATAGGGTGCAGTCAAGCAAAACCTAAGCTATTCTTCTTTCTTGCTATTTAGATGGTAACACAATGGTGGCATAAACATATATAAACTGTAAACAGAGGTAAGAAAACACTTATTGAGCCATGTAGTAGCACAGGAATTCCACGGTCACTCTTTGCCCATTAAATAACACAACAGTCAGTTCTTCATCCAAAGCATTCCAACAGTCATTGATTACAGAGCTTCTCAAAAAATACAGCGCGAGTCTAGAATGAGGATTATCAACCAACCAACCCTTTAAATAATGAATTAGGGTGGTTTATATAGAGAAAATATCCAAAAATATCTATTCCAGCAGATCTTAAACAGATCTGAGGGAAATGAGTTCTTTAATCTAATCTTGTCCTGGAATTAATGCAGGAAGATATTTATTTGAGCTGTCCTGGAGGCATCTGTATCAAAATGAGTTAATATGGTGTCCTTGGTGGCTCGGTGCAGTGTTTCTGCAATAACTGTGCCTTGTCTTTTATCTGTACCTCTAAGGCGGTTCTGTTGCTTTTAGGTGGCTTTAATGTGCACTAATCCCGATTTGATGAGCTTTGAATGGCCTTTACTGCTTCTTTGACTTAGATGGAGGCCTTTAATATTCACCTGCTTTGATATTGCCAATCTGATACTCTTTGTTGCTTCACTGATACTCTTTAATTTAATTTGGGCTTTATCTTTCCTCTGATACTCTGAAACTGTCAAATCACCCCTTTTCTTCTCTTTTAAGGCAAAAACAGCTGCTGCAAATGCTTTTCGTGGCCTCTAGAATGCTATCAGCGCTGGCCGATTGAATATGAACATACATGAAGAAATCCTGTTGCCTCCCGCGAATTTTTGGGTTTTGCAGGTAGCCGAGCCATGAGAAGCCCTCCATTTTGAGCATTTTTTCTTAGCAATGCTAATCGAAACTACCTCAGTTTCTCATTCTGGGCATCCTTTGCTGTGATTTTCGCCCTTCGCGCCTTTTTCGGTGATGATGTCAGCGGTGGGTCCCGGTATGGCAGGGTGACGTGGCAGTACGGCAGGGTGACATGGCACAGGACACGGTGGCGGAGTAGGGACGGAGGCAGATGCGGTGGCAGTGACACGTAGCAGTGGCGGGTTGATGCAGAGGTGACGTAGTGCTGACGTGGTGCTGACGTCAGGGGGCGGAGAGACAGAAGGCGGTTTGTGGTTTTATCGGACCGCCTTCTGTACGAGGGCGGTATGTGTCAGAGGGGCTCCGATACAATTGTGTGGAGACACACGTCTTTTGTACGATGGGAAAATCGCTAGCCTATCGGAGGCTAAGCGTCGGACGTCGGGGCAGCTCGAAATCGCCGAGAGTCGTCGGATCTGGGAGGGCGGATCGGAGGGCTGACGGAGCGCGGAGCTGACGGCAGGTTTGTGAGCGGGGCCCGCTGAATATTTTATCATTTATTTATGTGGCGAGGGGGTCAACACTTTGGGTTTGTGGGTTATATGGGTTTTATGTGGGCGCCGATGGTTATTAATTTAACCGAATATCAAATCAATCCCAAATAAAATGTATGCGCAGGGGATACTGCTATAAGGTTTATGTGTGAGAGGGGGGGGTATGGTTATTAATTTAACCAAAGGTTAAACTAACTCCAGGTTTAAGACGCGGAAGGGCTAATGCCAAGCCCCAAATGAACTTGGCATTTCCCCAAACTGATGTTATAGGGCTATAGTGTCAGGGGATGGGAATATGTACATAGGGGAGCTATTTAGTGCTTTTTAGTAAGGGGAAGGGGAAACAGATAGGGATTTACATAATAATGTTAGAAGTTAATATGAAAATGACAAGAAAGCACTAAGGTTAGAGATCTTAGGCTAATTAAAAGGGGAAAATGACTTATAGAGTGAATAAGAGTACACCTAAGCAAAGCAAACCTTTACTTAGGCCAATGATATGACAAATGATGAAACTTAAGAGATATCAAGCAGATCTTGACCTCTTTGGGGAGGTTAGTGAATGATTTGGGGAATAAGAAGAAGGGGGAGTTAGACATGCCTTGCTTGAGCTCCTCCAAATGAAAACCTGCCTCATAATTGTGATCTGAATAGATATAACACTTGAAAACATGAAATGGATCACATAGCTTGATTTTGCAACCACAAAACTACTTACCCAGCCTACTTACCTAACATTTTTTCTTCCTTTTGAATGGGTGCACTTAAACTTGCAGACCCTAATTGTCTTCTTTTCTTTTAACTACCCTCCTATCTAAGTGTACCCTTATTTCTTCCAAGGGCCCAGATTAAGCAGTTTGGCTCCTTCATTTCTATACCTAGCTACTGATCTGCCAAGCTTAAGCTGTTTGGACAGATATTCATTATCTATCTTCTAAAACAAGCAATTTAAACCTAGGGAAGCAAAGATTAAGCTATTTGGCTTTCCATTAACTGTAAAACTCTTCAAAAATGGTATGATTCTTCAAAATGGAACTTCTTGGAAATGTGGAACCTTGCAGCATGTAAAGATAACATATTTGGCATGTAAAACAGTCAATCATGAGATATGAAACCTATGGCAATAGGAGGCTAACAGATGCATGATATCTTCTATCTCTACCTCCTTTCTCTTGTGACCTAGAGAAGCAGACCGCCAAGAAGACCTAGGGGCTTCATCTCAAACCTACACATTCAGTCGGGAACCTAAAGTTATCAAATCACACAGTTTACTACTGCCCGAAGTTACAACCACTGATAGCTACTAAATGCCCTTTGTTCCCTACTGCCCACAGTTATAAAATAAACCTATTTGAATCACACCCAGTTGTTCCCAAATCAACTCTGTTACCTACTGCTCATGGGTCTCTATTCAAACTGTTATCTCATCACCCTGTTTATCCTTGCTTTTCTACAACCAACGTTCCACCTACTTGTATAAGCACAAGTTGGTCACAACATAATATACAATCCATTTTTAATACTCACTTATCCAACATGGCTTAGATAGACCTTTCTTACTTACCTTACAACCCTTAGACCTATCTGGATACATGCTTACTTACGTTTATACACAATTTGAGGAGTTTCACCCGCTTGTCTGCATCGGGCAAGGAGCATAGTGCAAATGATGGTGCAACATGAGAAGTTGCCTAGTGCCAAATAAGGTATAGAGAATAGGGAGAAGTTCCAATATCAAGTTTGTCAATGGACAAAGTGTAATTACATATATAATGCATGACCATCAACCACTTATTTCCTTGGCAAAGGGTTGGAAATAAGTTTTCAGCTGCCTTTTGGATATGAGACCTAAGAGCATGTAATGAGTAATCAAGCTTAGTACTATGTTATATGTAGAGTAAAAACCCCACTTATTATGGATATGCTTATAGTTTTTTATTTGATTGATACCTTAAGTGCAATGCCCTACTTAATCTTATCATGCAAATTGTATTAGTGTTTAAATTACCTGAAAATATTGACTTATAATTATCAAGATATATTGGTACATACCTACATTTGTGAAACTGTAAATTTATTTACTGATATAAATTTTATTATTGTTATTATTAAATTCCCAACTTGTGTTCTCAAATTTAATTTTGGATAGGATATGGTCTCCTTCCATTTATTCCAATTTAAATATCCATATCCCAAGGTGTCTTCTCAAAATCTACTTGGGAGAAGATATGGTCTTCTCCAATTAATTTCCAAATTAAATATCCATATCTTATCCCCAAAATGTCTTCTCAAAATCTACTTGGGAGAAGATATGGTCTTCTCCAATTAATTTCCAAATTAAATATCCATATCTTATCCCCAAAATGTCCTCTCAAATCTACTTGGGAGAATATATGGTAAGAAAAGTCAAGGATACTAAATGAAAAGATGAGGGGGTAGTCATGACATTAATGATAGGAAGTTGAGGTGGATGGGAAGAAGAGGCATAAAAGGGGAAGGATGATGAGAGGAGAGGGGGGATCCAGGGTCTTGATTTTGTTTTGGAGGATTGTGTTTTGGGGGAGGAATGTGGAGAAAGAGAATGGAGAGAATGGAGAGATAAATGAGGGAATACAAACATGGATCTTGGGAGTGTTTGTTAAACTTGGACACACTACATCTGGTTGGACTTCGGCTCGGAGGGCTAGGGAACCTGTAGAGGTTCCCTGGGCTAGGAAATACTTTCTAGTTGATTGGGAGGAAAATCCAATCAGGTAGTCAACAGGAGCATTCCAACAGAGTCAGGAGCTCAGGATTATCTCAACTAAGCTATTGGAACAAGTATTCTTTCGTTTCTTGATTACTTATGTAAATGGTTGCAATGAAATTCTTACTTATTTAATTTGTGGTAAATAAATTTTAATGGTATATTATCATCAAATAAATGTTTAGATATAAATAAGTTATTTCCCATCTTATTGTGTTTAAAATTAGAGAAATTTAGTTTTTAGTTAGAAGACCTTAGGAAGGAATCTCACACGTGGTATCAGAGCCCAAGTTCAAAATTTGGACCTTGAAGCCTACCTAGTAGAAAATAAAAATAAAATAAAATAAAATAATACAAGAAATTATCCTCTGAGCGTCCAAATGCTAGTCTGCCTCTTTGATTAATAAATCTGGGTTCTTTGATCCATCACCTTGATTAATAAATCTGGGGTGAATATGGATCTAACATGGTAAAGGTAGGATAATCTCAAGGAGGGGAGCTAGCCATAAAGAAAAACGAAGAAAAATTCAATATTCAAACCCTTAATGCAATAATTAAATAAGGATAAAACAGAACTTCTCAGACAAATCTTAATCATCTAATATAATTCCATATTCATTATTCTGAATCATGGTTGAATCTATATTGTCAGTGGGAATAGGAACTCTCGGCTTTCTCTTATAGGGCTTATCATAGGATTAACCAGAAAAGTCAAATAATCATAAACTTGCTGGAATTGTCGCTCAAACGCAGCATCTTTCTCCACATACTTTTGGTACTCCTCCAGAGTAGTTGCTCCAATGCACCTAAGTTGGCCCCAAGCAAGCATCAGTTTAAATAATTTGGTAGCATCCATTGATCCCTCAGTATGCTTGGCACCCAGAACCAAATGGATTTCGTCAATAAAGAGAATAACTTTTCCATGAGCTTCTTCTACCTCTTTCAATACAAATTTAAGTCGCTCTTCGAATTCGCCTCTGTAATTATCACTAGCCACCAGATCTCCCATATCCAAGGTTATCAATCTCACTTCTAGAAAATTTCTTGGTACATCCCCTCGAACAATTCTTTGTGCCAGCCCTTCCACCACAGCAGTAGTGTGTTAAACATCATACACTTATTCTTTCGGACAGTGCCCAAAATGTAGACGAAGCGCACTTTTTAAACCCCCAGCGAGGCGTGCATTCGAGTTTTGCATTTTAATAGACACGGAAGTCAAGGTAGGCAGTGAATACAGAACTAAGAAGAGTATGCTCCACGAGGAAGGGGATTGGATTCGAACCTTGGCTAGTTGGCTGGCTCTAAGAGATAGAAGCTCTCAGAAACAGGTTCTTTCTCTAGAACTTCGTTGCATTGCATTGCATGAGTTTGAACTCTGCTCATTTATCTTTTCACTCTAAATAAACTCCAGTCGGCCTCATGGTCGATCTCCAGTGAGAGATAAGTTACAGAAGACGAAACTGGATTCTAGTACTCATCTCAAGGCACAATTCTATAGTGTCACCAATTCTTTTCTTGCTTCAGCGATGAAGATCAACCCAGAGCTTCTTTTTCATACAATTATGTTGTAATTGGAGGAGAATTCATTTGAAGGAGAAGAAGAATGGATGGTAACGCTAGTGCTATGGTAGGGCACGTGGAGAAATGGCCACTTACGAGACAGCAAAAGAAGCTCGATGCCCTGCTATTTTGGGGCAAGAAGTTGGCTCAAAATTTCTTGACATGGAGGAAATCGGAGGATCCAGTGAACTTCATTATCAGCTGCTCTGCGAGGGAGCCGAATAAGGGGATTGCACATGTCGTTTCTACGAGAGTGCGAGGAAGGAAACATGACGAGCCGAAGGAGGAAAATGCATCGCTGGAGCATGGAGGTGGTGGTTTTTTGGAAGGGGTGCAGAAAACCCCTGCTCGATGTAGAAATTCCCATTGTAGATCACCTGATGATGCAATATACTAAAGCAAAATACTAGAACTACTTCTACAATCAAACTTTGCGGAAGCTTAATCAGTTTGAGCTAGATCAATCAGAGCACATATAACAGAGAAGAAGAAATCATACACATGAAACACAGAAGAATACTCTGGGGAAAGCCTTAGCTAAAAACCCTGATCTCTGTATTATCATACAAGTGGAAATATCTTAGGATTACACAAAGCTTTATCTCACAAGCTATCCAGCTCTCAGTGCAATCCCTTTGCTGCTCATAGACAGTCAAAGGCTTCTCACAGACCTTCTCCTCTACCCTCCAAGCCTCCTATTTCCTTGTGCAGTTTTTCCTAGGGTCCAGTGCTTCCACTTGTGCGAATTCCCACCTCACGCTACTCACTTGGCTCAGTAGTAACTGTGCAATCCTGAAGGAGATAATTCCTTCTACATGAATGAGTTTCCTATATAGGAAAAATCCTCCAACTGATAGTACACTATCCCTTCCTCTGATCTCAACTAGGTCTCTGACTGAACTGACATGCATGAGTTATTTATGAGAGAATATTCAGTTATCTGAAGTGCAACAGTTACATGCATGCATGCATTAACGAACTAAACTCACAATTAATTCCACAAATTGTTGGAACTAATCTAACTGGACTTAACTCAGTTAACTGAGCTAACTAATTACAACTCATCCTCATCTCCTTTAATAAAGGGATAACTTCCTCAATCAATAGAGAAACTATTGCATATCTTCACATAGACTTCATGTTTTATTTTCTCCAACTAATTAACTCAAGCTGAATTAATTAATTATTTTACAAACAGCTGCTAAGATCAAATTCGAATTTTACTTCTCAATTTTAGTTCAAGGACTAACTAAAATTAGAATCTATCATGAAATGCTATTTATAGCAATGTTATTTTTAGCATTTCCATTTTTTCATTCCTTGTTGCTATATCCAACATTGGTACCTGAGATGCTATTTATAGCAATGCTATTTTTAGCATTTCTATTTTAAGCATTTCTTGTTGCCATTTTTAACACTCAACCCCGCAGAGTCAAAATCCGCGCAATGCACCCCTTCACATCCCCTTGGTATTTTCCTTATTCTTGTGTTTCCTTCATTCCCCCACTTCGATCACCGCGATGAATTCCCCATATTCCATGGTTTATTTCTTAGTTCCTGCACTACCGAAGAATAAAGGGAATTATAATATCTAATGTGCAAGAGCGTTGAAAAAAATTTCCAAGAGATGTGCATTTGATCTACTAGCCAAATCATTAATGATTACATGTGGCTAATTACAAATTCGAACTCCCAAACTCACCCCTAGAGGTTACAAACTTACAACATGAAATAGTATACGAAGTTGGAGCAATAGAGCTTTTACAGTGAATACTAAACAGTTAGATATGCAGTGTTTGGTGTCTTGGAATAGTTTCCACGACTTTAAATTTCCTCTTCCAAGCACAAGGACCTGAATTTGTGAATGTAAATTCCTTAGATTCAGTAAGGATATATGACGATTTACATAAATGATTCCAATTTATTGCCGACACTGCTGCTTAACATCCGGTTGTCACGGTGTGTAGAACAGAAGTTTTTCACAGGAAGATTTAACATTTGGCTAAGCCTGTGATATGTTGTGCATTTTTCATAAGTTTTAGTTCAAAATTAAAATACCTATCTGCCCACTTAAATTTTTCCAAGTGTAGAATAGGATTGTGCAACAAGAAAATTACATTAAGTTGTATTATTTGCAAATACATAATTTTGTTCTTGTTTAGTGGATCCCCCCCCCGTGAGATCAGCTATTTTAGCTGTAGTCCGGTACATAGCTCAACTTGTGCACTTGTAGTTTCTTTTACTTCAGTATAACAAATGATAGAAATCGATCCCAGTCCTTTGTATTCGTGGAAAATTGAAAACCTTAGAAAATTGAGCATAACAACATCTGTTGGAACATAGTATATGGGATCATGTGTGATTAAAAAATTAAAAAATGAAAGGGGAAATTTAAAAGTCTTTGGTTGAAAAGTAAAGGGATTAAACCAATGCATATCCCACTTGGGCTATGGGGAACACTTAGTCTACTTGAAGTCACATGCACCTTTTAAGGATTGCCCTTAAAAAAAAAAGAACTCTATCGAAATCGAGTCATAAATATTGACCTAAAAGCTTCTCTCAATTCCCTTAGTTTCTATGAGTTAAGAAGCTATGAAAATTATATGTTAAATACATCTTCAAATTAAGATTTATGTGTTTGGTCTAATGCAGGTATATAAATGATATTAATTTTCATTCTCCATTCTATTAATATCTCAAAAATGGCATTCTTTCATCCCACAATATTTTAGACTTTTTCTATGAAGCTCGTAAGAATTCACATTTATTTTAGCAATGTTATTTTTCTTCTTTAATCTAATTATTGCAAATATATATATATGGATAATTGCTTAGAGAACTTGCTTCAAGGACACTGCCTCTTCAAGAGGTGAGACTAATTGTTTATATATCTTATAGGAAATCCCAAGATTCATAAAATGGACATAAATGATTTTAAAACATAATATAAAGGTTGGAAAGGAACAACTAATGGCCATCGAAGGAAGACATGACTAAAAAGGGTATTCACATTAGTATTTAACTTAAATACTTGAATATATTAAACCAAGTTATTAATTAGTTTAATATTAAATTATAACTATGGTACTAAAGAAAACAATTTTGTGTTAGAGCGTGACTTACAAGTACATTGCACTAGTACCCTAGCGAATATCAAGAGAAAATTTGTAAGTTATGTAGAACTCACACATGAGAGGATTTGGTAGATCCTTTGAAATCTACTCAGTATTAATAATGCTTGTTTATGAACATAGTAAAAGAAAAACTTATGACTATCATTATTTACATGTGTGTGAGTCAGCTAAGAGTGCACAAGTCCTAAGTTTAATTTATAAGTCTTCTATATCATACATATATTTGAACAATTCAAAATGGTGAGGACGCGAAGAAATCAAGGTCAAGGAGGGTCATCACAAGAACATCCTACAAATAACCCATTGCCATCACCGGAGTTGGCTCTCATCTTGCATTCCCTGGAAGCAATTAATGAGACTTTAAGAGGGTGCCAAACAATTGAATTGGAAGTGGAGCACCCTCCATCAGGGTTGGGAAATATCAAGGGATCAAGAGACTCTAATAGAGCACCTCCAATCAAGGACATTACTAGGGAGCTCCAAAAGATTAAGCTCCGAGAGTTTCCTAGATGTCATGCCAGCGAACGCGCAGAAGCCTAGTTAGAAGGAATGAGAAGGTGCTTCTCACTAAGGGATTATAATTCCAATTCAAAAGCTAAAATAGCAATATTCCAACTCAGAGATAGAGCTCTGAATTGGTGGGGTAACTTAGAGCGTCAACTACACCTCACTCTGGACACAGTTACTTAGGATTTATTTTAGGAGAGATTCAGGAAAAAGTACCTACCAGCATATTATGAAGAACAACAGGTAGGAGCCTTCCATGCTTTGGTACAGGGAAATCATACGGTAGAATAATATGAGATTAGATTCATGGAATTGGTCAAGTATGTCTCCTACATGGATACTGATCAGTGCCAAGCAGATTGTTTCATTTATGGATTGAACCCTAAGATTAGGGAAATGGTGCGGATGTGGAAACCATCCTCAGTTGCAGAAGTTGTGGAACATGCTCGTTATGTTGAAGAGCACTTAGAGTTTTTTTTTTTCTCTGCAAATACTAAATTCTATTAACTGAAAAGGAGAATATTTTTCAAAGAGTTGAGGCCTCAGAGATCAGAGCTCGAGGGCACTCAACATAGCAGAATTGCCCCCTTACAAAAAGAAGTTGGGGAGACCAGTTACATATAGCAAAAAACCAGATATAAAACCCATAGGAAGACATGTTTAGCTGAGAAAGATACATTGGCAATAGAAGCTTAAAATCATTGCAAACCAGCCAGTAAGTGAATCGCCATTTCCCCAACAAGATGCCAAAACAACAGGCCATAAGTGTTGAACCTCGACTGTGAGCGAAGATGCCTGTAGGTGGTCATCTGAGCAATAGCAAAAACAAAAAGGAAAAAAGCGGTCCCAGGTGGCGCTAGACTTCCTTAACCTTACCAGGAGTCTTCTCCTCAACCAGACACGCACTGCCGGTCCTCAGGCTCTCATTGCCATCCGTTTCGCTGATAGGGATCGCCATGGAGTGACTTGTGGCGCCAAGAGTCCCTTCCTCAACAACTGGGCTTACGTCTTCAAGGGGCGGAAGAATTTTAGGAATTTCCTCCTGACCAGACTTATCACTTTTCCAATTCTCTGGGCTATCTTTATCCATGGAATTCTCACTACTTTGGGAAGGATCAGGAGCGATGCATGCCAGGGGGGAGACTTGATTTTCTTCTTCCGACAGGACGATAGTGATGTGAGCAGTAATCAGAGGCCTGTTTAAATTGCTTTGAAATTTAAAATGCGTGGTTTGGAAAGCACTGTTAGGAATTGGCTTGCGCCCAGAGCTCAAAGGTGGCACAGCCTCATGAGAGGGGGGAAGATTGATGGGCACCTGCTGAGGTTCCACAGGGTGACCGATAGTTGAGTGTAAGCCACTATCACGATGCTCCTTGGAGCGACGTCTTTTACCTTGTCAAACCATTATGAATGACGAAGGGTAGGGCACAGAGAGACAAGAGAGACTAGAGACTAGAGAGACCAAACACAGATACTGAATTGAATGCACAGAGAACGCCCAAGACGGAGGCACAATATGACTAATGCTGAAGTCAAGAACTAAGGAGAGCTTACCCCTGAAAGAGTCAGCCAGAAGCTTGCTTCTGTGTGCAAGAATCATCCCGTCACCATCGATCACAACTAACCAGGTTCCGTCGCCGTAAGACTGAGCGCAAGATGTGAGGAAAACATACCGGGTCAACATGATTATAACAGAGATTATGTTGCATTGAACAGCGCAATCCATTAATGCAAATATCCTACCAAATCCAGCCTTAACAACTCCCTCCTACTTGTGCAAGGTGAAGTCCTGGGAATCCACGCTGCTCTGCAGCTGGCAGTACCAGGATTTATTGTTCTGCATGATGAGCATTTAAAGCCAAAGTGCCACCCGCATCTGGGGAAGAGAACTTAGAGGTAAAGGGTAGAAACAAAACCATTTTTCCACAATAACCAAGGTTTATGGGGAAGGCCCCTCGTACCTTCCCTAGGGGGAATTTGAGGCCACCGCCATATGGGAACAAGGTTGTACCCAGAGCACCGACAGTGGGGATTTCAATGGTTACTAGTGCAGCTTCACCCGCAGCTTCAAGGATTCGTGCAAATCAAGGCCATACACGAGGAGCATCAAGTAGGGGCAGGGGTCCCAAGGGAAGGAACTCTTTCCAGAGAACTCCACAACATTCTGTTCAAATTCTACCAAGCATCACTTGTTGGGGATGCGGAGGACCTCATTACTAGCATTACTATCCTGAGTTACAAACTAGTAATAATTATAGAGAAGGAAAAGCACCAATGGGGGGAGCAAGTAGCCACCATCGAATCTATGTAGCATTTAATAACCTAACAGAGGGAAAATGAATAAATATTACCAAGGAGCAATTAAGAATTCCTTAATTATATTCAGGGTGAAAGAACCAGGGAGACAGGAGCAGTCAAGAATTCCTGCCTATGCTAGTCCTGAAGAAAACATAAAAATTGACAGGAATTGAACACAGAGTACAGCAAAGTAAATTATGGGCTATCCTTTTTTCCTGCAATTCAGAATATGATATATAGATGATGTATAAAACATAGGAATAGTAAAACAAGAGTTAAAAAGACTTATTGATCCATGAGGTAACACGAGAATTCTGTAACATATTCTTCTGTCATTAGTTCCACAACCAGCAAGTTCATTAGCAAAGCATTCCAGCAATCTTTATTCATAAGGGTTCTCAAAAATTACAGTGCAGGTCCAGAATGATATTCACCAGCCAACAAAAATACATCTCTAGAGGAGGTATTTATACAAAAAGAGTTACAAAATATCTCATAGAGAAAATATCAAGCAATAACTTTATCCATCTACTTCTTCAAAGGCAGTAAATGACATTGAAAACAGAGCACAATGAATGTAGGAGTAACTCTCGTTGTACTGGCTGCCTTAGGTGGTCTGATATTTTTGACTTTTTGACTCAATAAGTCGGCTGGTAGCTGTCTCTTTAATTTGCACTCTTGCATTGCTGTCCCAGCCTTTTCATCTGCACCTGGTTCCGCTTTAATGCGTTCTGGCATGCCTTCCTTCCTCTGTTGTTTTCATTTTCTGATAGGTGGCCCGTGCATTTGAATTTGACTATATGCAGATGATCAAAAAGAACAAGCACCAAAGACTACCTTGGTAAAACCTCCAACATGCTCTGCCACCATTAGTTTGTTGGCAACTGGTGTCTTTGTAGTTTTATCAATGTTTCATCAGCTTCAGTATACCTGTAGTAATTGGGATGGACTTCAAAAAGATGTGTTAATTCATGCTCGATAAAGAACAGATTTTCCAACTTGTCATATAAGCTCTGCCCAGAGGGAGGTACTATGTCTTTTGAAGTGCTTGATGATGCTGTGATCTGATTGGTAACATATGTATTCACCCTGTGAGCATATTGTTCATGTGTCAACATTCTTTAATTGCTGATCAATAAGCTGGGTAACCCTTTGCTCTGCAAGACTGTGAACTTCTCTGTAAAGGCATTTATTTCTGTCTGTATTTCTTAGCACTTTCTTTCTAGATTTTGTACAAAATTCCTCATGGTCAGCACCTTTTTCACTGTCAAAATGGTGCTTGTTCTGTCCTTGATATCTAGAGCTACTAGTTGTTCCCTGGTGTGAGTATTCAAAAAGTGAATTAGTCTATTGGCCTGTTCGGGCATATTTCCCAATAATGCTCTGGCCTTTTGAATCTTGATTTGGGCCATTTCTATCAATTCAATTTGCTCATAGATAGTTTGTATTGATCTCCATTGATCAGTGATGGACTGGCCAATTTTAGTCCACAAAATTGTCTTGATTTCTGTCGGATTTTTATGAAGAGTAAGGTCTTTCTCCAAGGATTTTACCTTATTTTCCAAGGCCTTTACCTCTCTTGTTTTCTCAGCCACAGTTATTTTGGATTTATCATAGCTTACCTCTAACTTGGCTAGTTTCTCTTTGGCTTCCTTTAGCTCTGCCATTTGGAGTTCTAAGGCCTTTATTTCCTCCATCATTTTTTCCATGCTCATGCTGGTATCTGGTACTGTTGTTGTTGCTATTGTAGTCATTGTTGAAGCTGAGGTACCTACTGTTGATGCTGGGACAGCGGGAGGGACTGCTGTTGTAGTTGTAGGAGGAGCTGTTGTGCTTATTAGAGTTGTTTCTGGGGGCTGGGAGGTCGACACTCCCTGCTTTCCTTGTAGTGCTTCCTCCAATGCCTTCTCTGCTTCTGCTAATCTCTCATTCATCCTCATCAGTAAACCCATCACGTCCTCCTCTTCTTTCTGTTGTGCAACTTCTGTGGTTTGTGGGTGCATTGTAATGGGCAGCTTGAGCTGCTTCCTAAGAGCTGCAATGTCTTCTTCTTTCTTTCTTATTAATGCTTGGATGCCTTTGGGATCCTTGGGATCATGTCCCAGCTCAATAATAATTTCCTCCGAGGATTTGATCCTGTTATCCTTGGCTAATGAGGAGGCCTTTTCCAACTCTAATTGGGCAGAGGTATTGTGCAATGAATTCTGCAATTTGTGAGCTAATAGTGTTTTGTTTACCAGGGTGGAGTCCACCATTTCTCCGGTTTGTTTATGTAATTCAATCTGGTCCATTGCGTGGATGTCTTTAGAGAGAACTTCCAGATTGGTCCTGATATAATCAGCAGCTGACTGTGGTTCCTGCATTGTGGGCTTGAAGTGACTAAGGGTCATTTTCCCTTCTTAAATATCATAGGCTGCCATTAGCCTTTGTTGATTTGTGGGAGCCATTCTCAGCAATTGATTATAAAGTTGGATCCTTACTGGCTCATTTCTAGCCTTTATTTCAATAAATGCTTTCTTGATATCTGAAACTTGCTTGCTCTATGGCCTGGTGGATGTAACCTCCACACCATGTTTCCTCTCTAGCTCTTGCTGATATGAGCTAGTTGATGTTTCCAAGATTGGAGGAATCTGTTGTTCAGTTGTTCCCTCACCCCTTAGGTTGCTTGTTGTCTCTTCCAAGAGTTCCTCTTCAGAGTAGGGATTTAACCTTTGCCTCTTTTCCCCTTGCTGTTTTGCTGATCCGCTTATAGGTATGTCTTCCTGTCTCTCTTTTTTATTGGCTCTTTCTTCATTGAGAGGAGTTTGTAACACCGGGATTTCAGGTACCTTTGTCTATGTTGAAGGACCTTGCCCTTGGCTTTGTTCCTTTGATGTATCTAGTTGATCTGCCATTGTTTCCTGTTTCCCACCTATTACCTCCTTGCCTTTAGCTGATGCTGTGCTGGCCTTTTGTAATTGTTGTAGAGAAGTCCCGGCAAAAGATGTGTCACCTCCTATGTGCTGGGGAAACTTGAAGGATACCTGTCCAAAAGAGTCCAGGTCAAGCGTTTTTTCAAGCCCTTTCATAGCCTTTTCCAGTTTTTCTTCTTCAGTAATCTCTTCAACTAATGTGCCTTCTACCCATTCTTGTTGATTATCATATTGTTGAATTTCAGGGATTTTGTGGTGAACATATCCTGTAAGCTTGTTTTTTACTCTTCTAGAACTTATGAAATGTTCAGGGTCATATGGTGACCAATGAAAACTTTGTTTCAGCATAAGTTGATCCCTTAAAATCTTATCTGCTTCTTCCCAGGCTTCTTCCCTTTTATTGAAGATAAAAGGGCCCAATTGATTTCTTATCTTGAGTTGTGCCTTTTTCCTAGCACCATAGAAATGAGTCAAATTTGAACTAATAAATTGCCTGAAGTATTCCAGGGCAAACAGCCTCATAGGGACATACTTTGGCAGCTTGTAGGGGGATAATTCACAGCCATAAATCCTGATCACTGTGTGATTTTGGTAAAAATACCAGTCATTGTAGTCCTTTGAGAGATGTAAAATTTTCTACATTTCAGCGAGAGTCTGGCAGGATGAGTTGTCAATAATAAGGAAGTGGTTGGAAATATGAACAGGTCAATAAACTCACAATATGTATAAGGGGAGTTATGGACTTCATGGAATACTGAGGTCCAGAAAATTACAACCTCCTTTCTCCTTTGAGGTTCAATCTTCTAAGAGGAATTTGGAAACTATTAGGTTGATAGTACAGCAGCAAATGATAGATGTAGGATGTGTATTTGAACACTCTTTCTTTGTCCAAGTTCATGAATTTCTCATGGATTTTATTAGCTATGAAGGTGGCATAATCATATTTAACAGCAGGGGGCTATCCGGGAGTAAATATGGACATCAACACTAAGATAGTCTCATCAATATGCTCACTGGTTTTGAAACCCAAGATGTAGGAAATCATATCAGTAATGAGTGTTCCAGCTTCATTGAACCAGACTTGATTAAAAAGAGGTGGATGCCTAGGCTGGTGGTCTGGTTTCATGAATAATTGAGCAATTCTGGTAATCTCTGAACTGGGCAGTTGGCACGTTGGTCAAGCAAGATTCCCATGGTGAGGGGAGCCAGAGGCTGAGTTGGCTTAAAGTTCAGCATCTCATTTATGTATTGAGGAGTGATGTAGAAGAGGACAGTCACAAATGGAGCCATAACTGCTCTTTGTGTGGGGTCATAATTTGCACAGCACAAATGGATGAAATCAGGGAGCACATTTACTGAAGGGAGGTAGTAGATAGGCATGTTGGACTCCCAGATTCCAAAGACATCAGTGTTGCTTCTGTAGCTATTTCTAATTTCACAAAAGGCTTGCAGGTGAGGCTTCTCTCCAATCATATCATTAATCTGGAAATCTCTGTCAGCAAGGGGCATCCATTCCAATTCCTTATGTGGTGCATTCAAGGGGGGCAACATTCAAGGCCACTGAAGCCTCCATTTTCAAATTGTTTAATGACCTTTTAACTCATAGTTGGGGCTTTTGCAGCAACAGTGTGGAAAAATGACAGTTGGTGGGTTTTTCTGCGGCAATTGCAGGAGGAAATAGGCTTAATTTCAGCTCGATGGGCGAATTTGCAGAGGGAAACACAGTTCACAGGTTTTCTTTGAAAAAATGGGTGAAACAGTGATTTTGATACAGAGTTGTAGAGGCAGCACTGTGATTTTGAGTTGAATTTTGGTTCTGCGGGCAATTTTTACAGAAAAACTTGGAAAAAACAGGGTTTATGAGTGGGTTGCTGGTAAATACCTGTTTTATGGATGCCTGGTGCACAATGTGGGTGGCAGACTGAGCTAAGGGGCCGAGCTGTGGAGTGAATTCCCTTGGGTGGCGAACTGTGCAACGAAAATGGTGTTTTGGACGTAAATAACCATGCAGAGCTTTGTGCAGAAAAACAAATATAAATGGGCAAAAACAACGCTTAAACAACTTTTTAACAAAATTTTGATTTTGGCGGGTTTTTGGCGCGCTTTGGTCGAGTGACGTCAGCATGACGTCATCTTTGTCGGGTAGCGGGGGGGTACGGAAGGTGACTTGGCGTTGATGTGGCAGACACAGCGGACGAAACAGTGACAAGGTGGCAGCTGACGCAGGCGCTGACGTCAGCAACGGGAAACGAGAGGCGGTTTATGGTTTTATCGCACCGCTCTATGTACCATGGTGGTTTTGGGCCGAACGGACGCGATAAACTGTGGGGGCGACATGCGTCCCGCAGTACGGCGGGAATACTGCTTTTTATCGGGTGCTATTTTTCGGACATCGGAGGGGTTGCGATATGGATGAGAGCCATCCGATCTGCTGGATCGGATCCGACGGTTGATGGGATGAGGAGTTGGCAAGGAGGTACGGCGCAGGTCCCGCCTATATAATATTCAATGCTTTGTAATTTTCTACGGGGTTTTTAATGTATTCACGCTTTGGGTGTATTGTTCGGGTTTAGTTATTTAATCAACCGAATGTTAATTAAATCCCAAGGTTCATGTGCGTGGAGGGGTTATTATAAGGTTCCAAATGAACCTATAATTCCCAAAACACTATGGTTTATGGCTATAATTGTCGGGGGTTGGGATATTTAGATTTTTAGGGATTTTTATGTTATTTTATGTATAATAGGGGTGGGGAAAACTTTAAATAGGAGCTATACAATAAATTTAAAGTGTTAATATGGTTTTGTAGATAGGAAACGTTAAGTTTATAAGGTAGCAACTTAGGTTCTTAGGGAAATGAAAGTGAAATGGAATGATTATTTTTACACAAGAAATGTGGCTTGTTTTGGCTAAGTAAACATAAAGTTCTACTTAGTATTCCTCATAAAATGAAGTGAAGTAGGACCACTGGGCAGATCCCAATGTCCTTGAGGGGATGTTAGTAAATGATTTTTGGGGAGATTGAGAAGGGAAATTAGTCATGCTCCACCTGAACTGTAACCAAACAACTGCCATTGCACTTATGATGTTCATGAGAGATGAATTCCCTCCTATAGACAGCACTGCTCATCAACCTGCTTCTGTAACACCAAAATTACCTACCCACTCTGCTACACCTAACATTTTTTCTTCATTTTATTTGGGTGCATTTGAACTAGCAAACCCTGATTCTCTTCTGTTTTCTTTTGACTGCCCTCCTATCTAAGTCTGCCCTTATCTCTTCCAGGGGCTCAGATTCAGCTGTTGAGACCCTTTGCTTCTCTACCTAACTATTTGTCTGCCAAGCTTGAACTGTTTGGACAGACTTTATTCTCTATTTCTAAAACAAGTAAATTCAAATATGGACTTGGCCAAGATTGAGCTGTTTGGCCATCCATCAGCTGTGGTAAAAGTCAACTGATTACACACAATGGAATTCTTCAAAAAATGACATAGTAGTGGCATTTTGGACTAGCACACTTTCCTGGTCTTTTCTTTTGGGGTTCATTTTCTTTGTCTTCTTGACCAATTCATTCTTTTTGCCCTTTGATTTTTCTTTTAGGGCATACCCTCTTTACATTTTTTTAATTTTTTGGTTTTCTAAAAATATGGAACCTTTGCAGCATGGAAAGGATGATCATATTTGGCATTTCCACAGTCAATCATGAAATATGACACCTATTGGTATAGGAACCTAACACACGTTATTAAAGGATCATATTCAATGGATAAGACTAATGCTTGAAAATTGCAGACAGATACGATTATCCTTGAATATTAAAAATTGTATCTTCACAAAGCCAATCAAAATATTGTTGGGTCATGTTGTTTTAAAGCATAGAATTAAAGCCGATATGGAAAAAAACAAGGTAATTTTATATTTAGAGCCTCTGATTAACCAAAAGCAAATTAAATTATTCTTAGGACATACACAATACTATAAAAGATTTATCAGGCATTATTCTGATATAACATTCCCAATCGACGAACTTTTAAAGAAAGACATTCCTTTCATTTGGTCTGATGAATGTGACGAATCATTCTGATTATTAAAAAGAAGTTGGTTTAGGCACCAATCCTCAAATTTCCAGACAAGTCTAAACAATTTCATGTTCATGTTGATGCATCAAATGTTGCAGTAGAATCAATATTATCACAACCCGACGAAGAATTAATAGACCATACAAACACTTATGCTAGTTAGAAGCTCAATAAAGTAGAACAAAATTATTCAAAGACAAAACATGAAGTTTGTAGCAATGATATTCTCCCTATTGAAATTTTGGCTCTACCTCTTGGAAAACCCCTTTATATTTTACACAAACCACCAAGTGCTAAAATACCTTGTAAACAAACCCATTCATCAAGGAAGAATTTGTTGATGGCTACAATTAATTCAGGAATTTGAATTTTAAGTTGTTGTGTGACCCGGTAAAATCAATGTTGGCTCTGATCACCTATTCTAACTAAAATTACAAGAAGAGATGTCGGACATCGATGATGATGTGCCTAACACACATCTATTCAAGATTGAAGTAGTTCCAGGGGAACTTGTTGAAATAGAGGAACTTCTAAATACAAGTAAATCATTAGAAGGATTATTAGAACCAAAGAAAAATATACTCGCAATCAAATCACCACCATATACATTGATAAATGGTCAATTATATAAACTAGGAATTGACAAAGTACTTCGAAGATGCGTCATGGAACATGACATTAGAGAATTTTTGAGGTCTTAAATGGGACTGAAAACAAAAATGTACAACCAAAATCAACTTTATAAGAACCAATAGGATTGAGGATGATGATGTCAACCATGGGGGATGATTCACCATTTTTGGAGTAAAAAAATAAAAAATAAAAAATACTTTTTCAACTCATATTTTCAACTTATCTCCCTACGGTTTTACTCAAACTTCGAGCAGGAGCAGATGTTTGATGAAAAATTTAATTCTTCACCTAAAGTGTACCCATGTCGCAAACTTTTGATGGACCCCTATGTCCAGCACAGCTATAATCGGCCTCCCCACAGCTCCACTGGCCACAACCATTTTTAGGCGGGCTTGGGATTCGAGCCACTATGTCCCATTGATGTGGCCATACCATTTGCAATTACTCAGGCAGATTCGGCCCATGTCCAGTTTGAAGAGGATAAGGCAAACAGCTTCATTGAGCACATCCAACATGTCTGCTAGTAGGTCTACGAAATTCTGGAGAAATCAAATGCTAAGTACAAGCAGCGACATGATTAACATCGGGTGCCACACAAGTTTCAGGTGCATGAGAAAGTCTGGTTGCATTTGTAGAAGGAATGCCTTACTGGAGCCTATCGGAAACTTACACCACTCCGATATGGTCCTTACACCATTACCAAGGCGTGGGAGATAATGAATTTGATCTCAACATTCCCCCATCCTTGGCCTGCACCCAGTGTTCAACATGGACCACCTTCAACCATACTTCCCACTATTGCTAGACACATCAAACATTACAGAATAGCTCACACCTACAGAGTTAAATCCATATTGCATGGAACAAGACAAAACTGATCGGATCATGGACACGCATATCAAGAACACCCGACAGCAAAGGATCCAACTATATCAAGATGTCAAAGCAGGCCAACTCCTTCACCAGGGCAAGTGGCTCAACAGGGACCAAGTTCAGCAAAGGTTTCCTCATCTCATGGAGGAACTCAATGCAATGGGGACCATTATTTCCTGGGGGGGGGAATGATCCAGGTGGATATTGGTGGCCACCCGCCTATTCCACTTTGACCCCCACCATTGTTTCTTTCATTTTTCTAGTTTCCTTATTTGTAGCATAATTTTTTATTTTTGGCAGTTTTTCGTGTCCTGAACTTCTGGAGTGGTTTTGAGGCCCTAAACGAAGTTTTTTGGGAAAGCCGAGACCAATGTTGATTTTCACCTAATGTTGGTCATTCAAAAGTTGTAGTCCTCGGCTAGATATTTCTAACATGGTATTGTGCACGTCAAACGAAGATTGTATGCCAAAGTTATGGCCCCGGGAAGTTGATGTACCAATTTACCCAAATGGGGCACATAGTTTGGCGCTTCATCTCCTAGGGTTAGATTTTTGGATGTTTATGGTTTTCCATTGTTTCTCAATAATAAATAGGCATTTGAGACTCATTGTAACATAGTTCAGAGGCATGTAGCCACCACATCTCTTCTCAGAGATAAGCTACCATCACTCGAGCCAGTCTTATTCCCATTTTGTTTGTAAGCATATTTCAGTATTTGATATTAATGAAATGAAGTGTTATTTTCGTTGCATCTCTGTATTTGTGGTTATATATGTAATTTGTTGTGTTCTTGTTTATATCTGGATCAGTGGTATCATAGTGGTTTAATCTTTCTCTTTTTTTCTTTTCATATCCCTAATGAGGTCAGGATATAAGGAGTTAGGGCTCGATCTAGTTGAACCTTTACAAGATCAACCTCACAAACCCCGACGACCACCCATGGGGGAAGAAAATAAAGACGAGTGAGCAGGAGTTCCTATCAAAATATTGCTCGAGAAACAAAGGAACGCGATGATGGATAACTTTCCCTAGATACTTCAACGGTTTCCCACCAGCGGCGCATCAAGCAGCCACTCTGGAGGCTCCACTCCTTTTAAGGTACAATTAAATTTTGACATTCCCATATTTGAGGTCCAAATAGATGTAGACGCCATAGACAAATGGTTAAATTTGCTACAAGGATATTTTTCTATTCATGATTTTTCCAGCGAGGAAGAGATTACTTTTTCTCTTCTCAAAGTCGGCCCCCACGTCAAGGACTGGTGGGAAACCTACTATGAGCAGAAGGATGAAAGTACAAACTCATTTTTTTCATCTGCACCCACTTGGAATTCGTCCTGGGATGCCATCAAAGAGAAGTACTACCCTGTCAGGAGCTATGAAGAAAAATACATAAAGTGGACCACGTTGCAGCAGGGAAAGGACCAAGATGTTCTATAGTTTACCAATGTTTTTCATACCCTTCAGATGAAGTTGGGTATCAAATTTTATGAGAAACATTTGGGACTCAAGTACCACAGTTGCCTACACATGTACATCCTGGACGAGATGGAGTTCCTAGACATCTCCTTGCTAGGCACAGCGTACCGATACGCTGTCAAGATCGAGCAGGATTTTAAACAGAAGAAGCGAGACATTGGATCTGTGAATTTGAAGCAAGGGAAAGGTGCTCCCAAACCGTAGAAAAAAGGACAAAGCCAAGGCAAAGTGGCCTAGGACAACCCGCCAAAGCCGCAAGCAAAGAACAACACCGTGAAGCTGAAGAAGGACACGGTAAAGTGGTGTGAGTTCCATAAGAGCTCCACTCAACACAAAAGTGAGTGTCAGGCTAAGAAGTCACGAGTGGTCGAGCTGAAGGCTTCAGAATCATATTCATCTTCCAACTCTAAGTCAGTGCCTGACAACGGGAATGACAAAGGGAAGCAGATTATCGATGCATGGCCCGACGCCACCGTTGCCACCATGAAGATCCAAAAGGAGGAACCCAGAGATCCAGAGGAGGAGGAGTGCCTCTTCCACTCCTAGATGTGGGTAAAGGGTTCCTCGCTACAGCTCATTGTTGACAGCGGGAGCCAAAAGAACCTCGTTTCAGTAGATGTCGTGAATCGGTTGGGCTTACTGACCACAGCACACCCACAACCATACACCATCGGGTGGCTTCACCAAGGACAAAAAATTCGCATGAGCCAGTAGTGTCGCCTTCCATACAACATCAAGCCCTTCACAGATGAGGTATTACGTGATGTTGTTCCCCTTGATGTTTGTGATGTATTATTAGGCCAACCATACTTGTGGAAACGACATGTTATGTATGATTCAAGGCCTCGTGCTATAATTGTTACCTTGAGAAATAAGTTGTACAGGATACCAGAGGTAGCGCTGCCTATCGCCATCTATTTGGTTACTACAAAATAATGCAGTAAGCTCATTTCCAAAACTGATAAATTTGTTTTCCTAATGATCTTCCCTCGGGGAAAGTAGAAGATAGTGGCCATGACTTCCAGATTGGGCCCCTCCACATGACAACAACAGATGGACAAGATAGTGGAGGAGTACGAGGACATCTTCACCTCCCACGCAGGGGTGCCTCTACACTGTCAGGTCAAGCACTCCATCGATCTAACCCCAAGTGAATCGTTGCCCAATGGACCAATCTATCGGTGCTCTGTTCTGGAGAATGACGAAATCAAGAGGTAGATTCAAGAGTTGTTGCAGAAAGGTCACATCCAGCCAAGTTCATCGCCCTATGGGAGCCCGATCGTGTTGGTACAGAAGAAGGATGGGACTTGGAGACTCTATATTGACTATTGGGTGTTGAAAAGGATCATTGTCCAGAATAGGTACTTGATCCCACAAATTGATGACCTTCTGGACAAGCTCAAGGGGGGAAAATACTTCAGCAAGATCGACTTGAAGTCTGGATATCACCAGGTATCAAGTTGTGTGCCAATTTGGAGAAATGCACTTTGGCATAACCTAGGTTCAGTATTTGGGATACATTATTGATGAAAGGGGGGTGGATGTGGATCTAGCCAAGATCCAAGTCATTTGGGATTGGCCAGCCCCAACCACTCTAACAGAGCTCCACAACTTTCTGGGTCTTGCCAATTTCTACTGTTGGTTCGTGTTGGGGTTCTCTCACATCACTTGGCCCTTGACTCAAGTCACCAAGGGAGGAGTGAAAGAAAACTTCTTTTGGCTTGAATCTCAACAGAAGGCATTCACAGATTTGAAACATCGCCTCCAGTCTACATCAGTTCTCACATTACCAAAATTGCAAAACCATTTGAGATCGAGACAAATGCCTCTGACTATGCTATTGGGGAAGTCCTTACTCAACAGGGGCATCATGTGGCCTATCACAGTGATACACTTTTAGACACAGTCCAGAAGTATCCCGCTTATGACAAAGAGATGTATTCCATTATGCAGGCCTACCGACAATGAAAGCATTACATTTTGGGGAAGGAAACGATCATCCACATAGACCACCGACCCCTGCAATTCATACAAATGCAAGGGAAGTTGCAGAATGATCGCCATTAGAAGTCAGTCGCATACTTGCAACAGTTCCATTTGAATATCAAGTACAAGAAGGGTAGCACTAATAATGTTGCAGACTACCTCAACCGACCACCGATCATGGAGTTAACCACCGTGCTCAACTCTTGTGGGCACGAGACTTCGGATTGGCCACTTCTCTACAAAATCGACCCAAAATTTGGCCACACATACCAGATGCCCTTAGAGGTCAGCAAGTTCCATATTTTCACCTACAGGATGCCCTGTTATGCCACCTAAGACACCTATGTGTTCCTTCAAGCGAGCGTTCCAAGATGATTTCAGAAGCACACTATAGTCGGGTTGCTAGTCATTTCAAGGTCGAGAAAATGGTGGAAGTACTTTAGGAGTATTTTTATTGGCCAAATCTTCGATAGGATGTCGGGAAGTACATCAGATCCTGCATTACTTGTGTCATTGCCAAACCGACCATCAAGAAGCAAGGCCTCTATACTTCGTTGCCTACCCCTAGTCGACATTGGGAATCCATATCCATGGATTGCATGCCAAGCCTTCCTTCTACTAAGCATGGAAACGACTATGTTTTTGTGGACGTTGACAGATTCTCGAAGATGGCCATTATGGCGGCCTGCAAGAAGAATATCATAGCAGAAGCCACTGCTAAACTCTTCTTTGAACGAGTGTAGGTACACTTAGGGATCCCACGGTTTATCATCTCAGATCGGGATAGTAGGTTCCTCTATACATTTTTGTCCAGTATTCGGTCGATGTTGGACACCAAGCTCACTAAATCCACAATTTTCCATCCCCAAACTGAAGGCCAGATAGAGGTCATCAACAGGATGATAGTACACATTCTATGCATGTACAACTCAAAGCATCCATGTACATGGGATGAGATCCTCCCCTATGTCCAACACAACTATAACTGGGCTCTCCACAGCTCAACTGGCCATAGCCCTTTTCAGGTGGGCTTGTGATTCTAGCCACTATGTCCCATTGATGTGGCCATACCATTTGCAGTTACTCAGGAAGATTCAGCTCATGTCTATTCTGAAGCCGATAAGGCAAACAACTTCATTGATCACATCCAACACATCTGCCAATAGATCGATGATATTCTGTAGAAATCAAATGCCAAGTATAGGCAGCGACATGATCAACATCAGGTGCCACAAAAGTTTTAGGTGGGGTTCTCAAAATCTAGTTGCAATAGCAAAAGGAATGACTTACAAGACCTATCAGAAACCCGTACCACTTAGATATGGTCCTTACACCATTACCAAGTCTATGGGATACAATGCATTTAAGCTCAGAATTCCCCCATTCCTTGGCCTGCACCCAGTGTTCAACGTGGGCCACCTTCGACCATACTTCCCACCATCGTTGGACACATTAGAAATTGCAGAACAAGTCACACCTACAGAGTTAAATACAGACTGCATGGAACAAGCCACAATTGATCGAATCATGGACACACAAATCAAGAACGTCTGATAGCAAAGGATCCAACTATATCGAGTTGTCAAAGCAAGCCAACTCCTTCACCAGGGCAAGTGGCTCACTAGGGACCAAGTTCAGTAGAAGTTTCCTCATCTCATGGAGGAACTCAACACAATAGGAACCATTAATTCCTAAGGGGGTAGGAATGATCTAGGTGGATATTAGTGGTGACCCTCCTATTCCACTTGGACCCCCACCATTGTTTCTTTTAGATTTTTAGTTTCCTTATTTGTAACACAATTTACTATTTTGGTAGTTTTTTGGGTCCTAAACTTCCGGAGCCGCTTTGAGGCCCTAAACGATTTTTTTGGGAAAATCGGGGCCAATATGAGCCCTCGACTGATGTTTTCCACTCAAAATTTGTAGTCCTCGGCTAGATATTTCTAACAAGGTTTTGTGCGCATCAAACAAAGATTGTATGCCAAAGTTACGACCCCCAGAAGTTGATGTACCAATTTACCCAAATGGGGCCCATAGTTTGGCGCTTCATCTCCTAGGGTTAGGTTTTTGGATGTTTAGGGTTTTCCATTGTTTCTCAATAATAAATATTCCTTTGAGCCTCATTTTAACACATTTCAAAGGCATGTAGCCACCACATCTCTCCTCAGAGATAAGCTACCATCGCCCGAGCTAGTCTTATTTCCATTCTGTTTGTAAGCATATTTTAGTATTTGATATTAATTAAATGAAGTGTTATTTCTACTGCATCTATGTATTTATGGTTATATCTGTAATTTGTTGCATTCATGTTTAAATCCATATCTTTCGTCAACATTCTTGCTTCCTTAAACATGCCCTTTGACATCAATGAAAGTGATTTTCATCAATGATAAATATATGTACAACAATATCCCCCTTTTCCATTGATGGAAAAACCATTAGACACTGGTACTCACTAATATAAATGGATCAAACTCCCCTTGACATGTTGCTAGTGTTTCAGGGAAAACTAGTGTCGATTCGAACTACTAGTCCCACTAAGATGGGGAGCTATCTTAGAAACAAACAATGAAATCTTTTCAAGAGTTCCTTTAAGTGTGATAGATGGAAGAGAAGAAAAGAGGACCAACCTAGATCTTCTGTTTTGATCCTAGCTTGATTTCTCCTTTCCTTGATAGAATTTGCCACTCCTCTCCTACTTGTCCCGCTTCAAAGAGCACCTGTAAAGTTAAAGTAACAACAAACTATTAAAGCATCTCTATCTAAAACATCATAAACAATGCGGAATCAGAAACACATTGACCATACAATTGCATTCATAAACAATAAGATTCACAAATACACTATTATATGGAGGAAAACTCAAAGAAATTTATTAATAGTGATGTAAGAGATGATTACAACCCAGCTATCTGATCCAGCATCATCCTCCCAGTTGTAGAAGCCCTCTTCACCTCATGAACAAGCAAATCACCCAACAATGCAATGTCTCTTCTCACCAACAAACTAACAGCACTTCCTTACAAAATACAAAATTCCAGCCTCTAGATCTCTCAGATGAGGGATCCATTTATAGATGTCTTGCAAGGGTGTGAGTCAGCTCTGGGTTTTTTATTAGTGTCATTCCACTGATAGTTCTTGGTTCCACTTGGAGATTTCATTGATCTCTTACTCATCCCTGGGCGAATTCAGAGAGGCAAGTGTCACAGGAGAAGTTTTTGGAAGATTCCATGATCATCCACCTTGCAGCCTGTCTCTGCCATTTGTCTATTCTCGCTCATCACACCCCACAGAAGGCCATTTTAGTATGCATCACACCTAGCCAGTTTGGCAGTCAGTATGCATCGCACCTTGCCCATGGAGCAGTCTGTATGGTCCAGTTTTGGCCAGTTCTGAGTAGTTTTTCAGGTGGAACTTCTGGGAAATGACGTAATCAGTTGACCATGATCCTTTAGGGTATGAAACAACACTTTTAGGGACTTAAGGAGCCCCTAGTTTATGGACATACGAGTTTGGGGTTGTAGTGCCCAAATATGTATATAACAGCTAGGTTCTCCCCCTTAACTAGCTGTGAATATTTTTCCCTGTTTTTCTTGATTTCTCTCCTTTCTCTCCTTTATCTTCCAAAATACTCCTCTTCTTTCAATATATTCTTTTCACATCTTAATTATCTCCCCTTTTACATTAATGACAAAGGGACATGGTTTCCTACCAATGCTTCATAACTATTCCTGAACTTTCCTGTGGACCTAATTATTTTGTAAATAAAATCTCCCGTAAGACCATGCTTCCTACAATGTGAATCTCCCACTGACAAAGACTTTCTTTTATACATCTTCATGCTATAAATAATTTATTTCATTGCAAATACTTCTAACTATGTTCATCTCTCTCTTATACATAAGTTGTAAGTGTCCCAGTATTGCTTCTCAATGGTTGCTAGATCAAGTTCTTTCCAACCACTCCTTTTGATTGTGTGAACCTATTTTTCTTGTGCATAAGTTCTCTATATACCTATTATTATGCACCTACCCTCATACAAATAATTTCTTCCCTACAGAATATCATCCTGTCTACATAACCTTGCTTCTTCAAATTTCACTTCAAACAATTTTATTCTTGAAGAATCCTTCACCAATCGATTAGATTTGAGGGGTTAAATCTAAACTTGGTTCCTCCTTTTTCATTCTCCATTCCTTGGTGTTTATTCTTGATTTAAAAAAGGGTTCTGATTCCTTGCGTCATCTCAAATTGATCCTACAGTCACATGCTATGTGTCCTTTATTACGAAACATGTAACATTCTACATTAGGCTTGAATATTGGAGAAAATTACCCTTATATCTTTTAATTTGATTTGCATATCTTAGTCTAGGGATTTGATCATATACTCTATACCTGATATAATAATAGGTTTGACTTATTTTGATACTTGGTGGCATAAGGTTGTCTTGATGTGACATATCTTCTAAAGTTGTTCCTTTGAAGAGATTCACCGCTTTGCTAATTGTTGACTCTTTTTCCATTGTTGGTTATGGATCATTTCACGATATTTCTTGTCACACTTTAATCTTGATTCATTTTATTATGTGAAACAGATGGGTCATGATGATTCCTCACATCATTCTAAGAATCATCATAAATGTTTAAATTAACATGCTTGGAATGATTCATCATTTTCTTAGAATATTCGAATGAGTTGTTTTTAGATCCAATGAATGTTTGATCATGGTTCTTGGAATGATGTTTGTTTGATTTTGTTGAAAGAGATTTACCTTTGGGTTTCTTGCAACCTTCTTGGTAACACAAGCATGTTTTCATGAGAGAAGATCTTTGAAAGCTAAGGATATGATCCAGAGACTCGGATCCTTTGAGAAGATTTAAGTTGTGTTTGAACTATTCTAATTCTTATTTCAAAAGAACAAATTCTTCTAATTTCCACAAAGTTATTCCTTGTTGTTTAGCTATTATGGATAGATATATATATATATATATATATTAAAAAAAATTAAAAATTAAAAATTAAAAATAAATTCTTCTATCCTTTTGGATTCTTCTAGTTCGACCTTAAGAGTGATAATGGAATCTTCATTTTCATCTTTCTTTCAAGTTTCTACTCTAGATGTCCCACCCTCTTTCTAAGGTATTTATTTCTTTCAATGCATTTCTAAGTTCTCCTTCATAACCGATTTCGGCTTCAATTTATTCTATTTCAATGAAAAACAATATTTCACCTCTTTCATCATGAGTCACACTTTCATTGTTCTTGTAACCGATTTCATATTTTGAGAAGAAGTTCTTCTTTTTGGTATTTCGATTCTTCTTTTGATCCTTAGACTTGAATCTTATTATATCATTCCTATTGTTCATTTTTGCATAAGAACTTTTAGAAGCATAATCTCCTATTCTTCCACATCTAGAGAATTTGAAAGGAAGCTTACCTTTGAACTTTCTGGTTCACCTGTTTAGCTTTCTAATGAACTTGGCTTCTAGTTCATCAGATTCATGACTATAGTTTGCTTGATTCTTGTGTTTTCTTCCTTCTTTGGCTGCTTAGAATGCTACTTATTTAGTTCTTAAATTTTCCTTCTTTGTCCTTAGTTCATATGTTTTGAGTGTTCCATGAGGCATGTATGTGTTCAACTTATCCATGTATGACAATTATTTAAGGGTTGATACCTTGGGATTGAATCTTGGAAGCAAAGATCTCAATATTTTTCAACTGACAACATCATCATTGAATTCTTCACTGCGACCTACAATAGAGTTGATAATTTTTTCTACTCAAAAGAAATATGAAGTAATATTCTCTTCTTCTTCCATTTTAGACTTTCAAATTGAGGTATATAAGATTTTAGCTTGGCTTCTTTCACTGTCATTTCCCCTTCATAACAATTTTTAATCTTATTCCTGTTGTAGCGGCTGCAACACCCTCCAAAATTTTGGCCTGCATCCAAATTTTGGAGCCTTCCTTGGTTTTCCCCCCTGATGGCTGCAAACATTTGGGCTCATTACATGATCCCTTGTCATGTCTTTACACCCTTTTTGCTTGATCGATCAATGGTGTTCTTTTGACATGTTGATTTTTATGTCTTGCTTGTGAGTTTGTTCTAGCAATTTTGAAGGTTTGTATTTGTGTGCATGAGTTTTTTTCACCCTATGAACATTGGTTATAATCACACACAGAGTTGCAAGCACTGTCACGCAAGTGTCGATGCAATCATTCAAAGATCTATCTCAAGTGTCACACTTGTAGCTCATAACCTTGAAGTCAATCTCACTGAGCACATGTTGTCTTGTTGGTTTGAGGTGTCTTGTCATCGAGTCGTGCTAAGTGTGTGATCACAACGTCATGTATAAACAAGTTCACTTGCTTTCACACTTAACCATTTTTCATGAAAATTTGTCGACCAAACAACCCTCCTTCAACTAGGCCCCAACTGAGCTGCACTGCGCAGTCTTAGCTCTCAGTGACCCTGCTCTACTGTACAAAGCTTGAGCTTATCCTCCGAGGCAGCCTGCACTACGCAATCCTAGAAGTGAGCAAGTTAATTTTCTCCCATAACTGCGCAAAAGTTGTCCCCAAGTCTGATCCAATATGTTCTTCTCGCAAGATCACTCAACAAGCCTCCCTTTGGTCTACAGGAAAACCTGAACTACACTGTGACCCGGGGCTGCACTGCTCCCCAAAACTACACAAAAAAGTTACCCAGTTGCATGCCCCACATTGACTGCAGACACTACGCAGTCATGTGAGTCAGGCCCCTGTTACCTGTCATTGTACTCTTCTAAGGAATTGCGCAAATTTTACTAGCAGGCCCCTTGCTAGCTTGCCATGCTCTCCCTCTGAGAATTGTGTAGTTTTGATTGTCAATCTCCCTGCTTCCCTGCTTTGCACTTATCCAGAAAACTGCACAGCAACTGCCTGTCCGACACTGTCTCTCAGAAATGAGCAGTTATGACCAGTAGCCCGATCCAGCCTTACTCTAAGAAACTGCGCAGAAATGTCTACCAGTGCCTCTTGCTACCCACTCTGTCTTCCTTGGATAAACTACGCAGATTCCCAACTGGACCCCCAGATGACCTGCCCATTCCTCATCCTCAAAACTGCGCAAGATTTCCCAGCAGTTCCTCCTGACAGTCTTCCTTGCTTTCCTCCCTGGAACTGCGCATTTCTGCCCAACTAGGTTCTACCTTACAGTTGTCACTGTTTTCCCGAATTGCGCGAATATGCCTCCTAGTAACATCTACGCAATTTTTTCCAACAGGGCTCTGGAGCCTCGCATCCTGGACTGAGATGTGCTCTATGTAGTTTCAGTGCCTTGTCCCCTCTCCCGTTTACCTACATCTGAAACAAAAAACAATGCATCATGTTAGACTAGGAGATTTTTTGATTTGATGTCGTCTCGTCATGAGTGATTGCAGGAACAGGTACATTGATGAAACATGGCACGACGATGAACAGGAGGAAAAATGAGTGCATGTTATAAGAATTCTCACAGTTGAACAAACATATGAAGTACATCCAGCAGCAAGTGAAAGGGACACATACACATGCACCATCGAACAAAGACCAAGACCATCGAAGACCCTGCGCACTTCGCCATGCAAAGGTGAAGACATAATACCCAAGAGCACACCCATCACTCAGCAACATAGAAGCTCAACACGGACACCACAGTCAGCTAGTACATGTCAGCAGTGTCATGTCGAGTTGTATCATGAGTTGCCTCGGCCACATCACTACTATGGGCCATACTTGTTGTAATCAAATGTAATGTAATGTGAAAGTCCAAAAGATGCACATATGAAGTTGAAGATTCACGTCAGTTGAAAAGTCATAGGAAGTCAAACAGTCACGAGGGAAGTTGAAGAGTCACAAGGGTCAGTTATTCCCCTTGGCTATATATACCTCCTCATTGTATGAGCAAAGGAATTTTCACCTTGGCTCCTCCCACAAAGCCTTGAGAGTCTGTAGTATGTTCTTTGAGGAGCGAGGAGTGGCTCCAGTGTCCCACTACTGGGGCTAGTGATGTATGGTATACATACGTGTCTTGGAACTTTTTCTTAATTCAAAAGCCTATCTCAGGCCAACACATTTCCATGCATGTTTTGTATTCATTTGTAAAACTATTCTTTAAACGTTTGTAATGCATGTTTGCTTAACAGGTACTAAGATAGTTGAACTACTTCGGTTATTTTAGTACTTACATTGTTGAAGATGTGTTGTATTGTGTATCAATGTTGTCTCGTCCATATGGACTACTCTGCCAGACATTAGATAGACCATTCTTGTGTTTTCTTGGTTTTAACGACCATCACCCCCGTGTGGACTACTCCGTTGGATGGTATACGTGTTTTCCCTTGCACTTTGGTTTTAACGACTACCGCATCCATTGTAGACTATTTTGTTGGATGTTGGATAGACCCTTGTTGTTTCACATGTGTCTCTCCCTCGGTGGTACTACTACGTCTCATCTAGAGGCTCACTTTTACCCTCTCCCTTACAATAATAGAACCTAGACACAAAGTTACATTGCGCACTCACCAGGCATTCTCACCTCATTTTTTTTAAGTTACAAGCATAACATTGTCATATGATGAACAAAAAGAGCTAAGGAAAATCTCTAAGATAATGGTAACTGGGCCATCGTACCAGATGGGACTCCTACACCAAAAGGTGTGAGGTGTAGTTGGGACTTCATATTGGGGAGATCACCTTTGTTGGCGAGTCCTGCACTGTCAACAAAATGATGTTAGAAGAAGGGCCTTAAGATAGGTTGTGCCTGTAGAGTCTGGTTTGAATCTCTTATCTAAAAATGGCTCTTCTTGACATCATAATCCCAGGATGTCTTTCTACAAAGTTCGAATGTACCATCCTCGTGGAAGTTATCCATGACCTGTCCAAGTTGAACTTCAGTGGTGAGGGTGAACCATCTTTTCGTGTGCATGTGCATCATATGCCACAAGATAGAGTACGAAGATGTCTGGACTATATTACTCACCCTCACATTCTAAGGTCGTGTTAAGAAATGGTGTCACACATTACCCTTTGCCTCTATCGATTCATTTGGTCAGCTTGTCGAAATGATGACTAAAACATTTGATGAGTATAGCCACCGAGATTTCTATGAAAAAAAATCTCATTTAATAATGGAGCCTAACGAATCAGTTGAGGACTTTGTTGATCACTTCCTTCACCTCTATTACGAAATTCCTAAACATATTTTGAACTTTGATTTCTTGATAGAAGAGTTTAAACACTTGATTCATGTTTCTCAATATGGTGAACCCCCTTTATTTCCCTTCCTCCCCAACTCTTGTGGATCGTGAGGCACCTCAGATTGTAGAGGAGGAGTGCAACACCTTGTTTGCTCCTTGTCCTCCTCCTTTTCCCGTACCAATGTGGGTATCGCCTTGCGGTGATTTCAAAGTTGAGGAATTTTCGCAGCATGTCCCCATCCCATATTCTCATCCATCTCCCAATTCAATGGAGGAAATTCCATAATGGCTTAGGAGGCCTATGGCGTAGACTCATTCCTCCATTCCGCAAGAGGATTTCACCATTCTCAACTCAAGTCTCGAATATTATCTACATCTCTATCATCCTCCATCATCTACAAGCCATGATTCCTTGTACCATGACTCGCTTGATCTATCTACTTCACCAACCATTTGTTCATATTCTCTTGATTCTCGGGCTTCTGGCTCAAATTATAATCAGGTGCAAGGCAGTCACATCACACAGGCGTAGGAGCATAAAGGTGAGGACACTATCAATATTCCCTCTCTGATTCAAAATTGTGTGCATCATAACAATGAGCTTTCATTCTTGAACGATTCTCAATTTGCCAATCTCGGTGGAACATGTCGAAAATAGCAACAAGAAATGCTAAAAATAGAAATGCTATACATAGCATTGCTATAGATAGCATTTCAGGTACCAGTGTGGAAAATAAAAACAAGGAATGATAAAATAGAAATGCTAAAAATAGCATTGCTATAAATAACATTTCGGGATAGATTCCAATGTTAATTAGTCCCTGAATTAGAATTGAGAATTAAAATTCGAATTTAGTCTCACTAGATATTTGAAAAATAATTAATTAATTCATCTTGAGCTAATTAGTTGGAGAAAATCAAACATGAAGTCTATGTGAAGACATGCAACACTTATCCCTTTGATTGAGGAAGTTATCCCTTAATTAAGGAGATAAGGATGAGTTGTAATTGAGTTGTAATTAGTTAGCTCAGTTAACTGAGTTAATTCGAGTTAAATTAGTTCCAAACAGTTGGAGGAACTAATTGTGAGTTCAGTCAGTTAATGCATGCATGCATGCAACTAGTGTTCTCTAGATAACTGAATATTCTCTCATAAATAACTCATGCATGTCAGTTCAGACAGAGACCCAATTGAGATTAAAGGAAGGGACAGTGTGCTATCAGTTGGAGGAATTTTCCTATAAAGGAAACTCATCAATGCAGAAGGAATTATCTCCTTCAGGATTGCGCAGTTACTTCTGAGTTTAGTGAGCAGTGTGAGAGGCCAATTCACATAGGTGGCAGCATTGGACCCCAGGAGAAACTCTGCAAGGAAATGGGAAGCTTGGAGGGTAGAGGATAAGGTTTCTGAGAAGCCTTTGACTGTCTATGAGCAGCAATGAGGGATTGTACTAAGAGCTGGATAGCTTGTGAGATAAATCTTTGTGTAATCCTGAGATATTTCCACTTGTATGATAATACAAAGATCGGGGTTTTTAGCTGAGGCTTTCCCCAGAGTATTCTTTTGTGTTCATGTGTGTATGATTTATTCTTCTCTGTTAGATGTGTTCCAATTGATCTTGCTCAAATTGATTAAACTTCCGCAAGTTTGTTGTAGAAGTAGATCTTGTATTTTTCTTTAGTATATTGCATAATCTGTTGATCTACAGTGGGAAATTCTACATGGTATCAGAGCCAAGTTATCTATAGAGAAATTTCTAAATGGTATCAGAGTGAAGGTGATCAAAGCAAAGAAAAGTATACAAAGAAGGGAGAAGTTCGAAGTTTCAAGTTCATGATTATAGAATTCAAATTCTTATCACATCTAAAATTTCACCAATGGCGTTCAACGGTTTAAGACTCGAGTATTCCCTTGATGGCAGCTCAAATTATATAGCCTAGAAGGATCACATGGAAGCAGTATTAGAGGAAAATGGTCCAAAGGACTTCATTGATCAAGAAGTCCCCAAGCCGGCAGCAGCTAATGCTAGAGAATTGGCAAAATCGAAGAAATGTGTGGCTAGAGCGAGGAGAATCCTCCTAGAGGGAGTTTGAGACCACATTGTCTCGAGCATCCATGGGAAGGAGACATTGTTTTCTATGTGGAAAACATTGAAAGATCTATATCAGAACAGCAGTGATCAGAGGAAGTTGGCGCTAAAAGACAAGCTTTGGAAAATCAAGTGTGAAAAGGGCGACACGATCTCTACATATCTGAACAAGCTCACCACCTGCAGGGATGAGCTTGGAAGTGTAGGGATCACGACAGTCGATGATGACATGGTGAGTCTTGCACTCTTAGGTCTTCCTAAGAGCTAGCATAGCTACCAAGACTTGGTAAATGGAAGAGAGAAACTGCCAGATTGGGAACGACTTTGGTCAGATCTGATGCAAGAGGAGATAAGAAGAAGTACCAGAGATGGTTCTTCATCCAAGGAGGATGAAGAAAATTGCATCTTAGTGAGCAAGGAAAAGAAAGGGAAGGAGAAGGATTCTCATCCCAAATTGAGTTCTTCCTATGGTGGGAAGAAGTTTGACAAATCAAAAGTGCGATGCTTTCATTGTCATGAGGTGGGCCATTTTGCTACAAATTGTCCACTGAAGAAATCCAAGGAAGGATAAGAAGATGAGGCATTGGCCTCACAGTTCGAGTTGGATTTCACCCTCATCGCATGCATGGTTTCATCCATGGTGGGATGTGGTTGGTTTCTTGACAGTGGAGCTTCATTCCACATGACCAGCGATAAGTGTTTGTTCAGTACCTTGGAGGAGAAAGATCTCCAGATACTCATAGAGATGGGTAATGATGAAAAGTATAGTGTCTCAGGAGTAGGCATAGTTATTTTTTAGAGAGAGCATGGAGCTCGCATTACCGTGATAGATGTTATGTGCGAGGACTGAGGAAAAACTTGGTATCGATCACAATGCTAGAAGACAAAGGCTATGATGTAGTCTTCAGTAAGGGAAAGGCTTTCCTTAGATACGTCACCACGAGATAGGTGAAGCAAATCGGTTCACGAATCAAGAACCTGTATGCTCTTGAGGTTTAAGATGCATGCAAAGCCTTGAGGAGCAAGGCAACTGATGGAGACTTGGTGGTTGAGAGGGAGAGTACATTATCTCTCAACATGCAGTCCCAAAAGAAGTCTCAGACAATTGTGGAGGAGCCACAATTGGAGATGTCGAGAGGAGATTGAGTGGAGGCATCCACTCATGCAGAGACCTCCAGTAGGGGGAAATTTCGAGCCAAGTGGGTAGAGGGATCACATGCATCCATACGTCCAGGTCTGAGGTGGGGCTGTGTGAAGTGATAGTCCCAAGAAGGCTGAAATAGGGGTAGGATCCTTGAGGTACCCAGCCTCTTTGATTAGACCTTGCTACGGGAGCCCCGACGAGGACTAGCAGGATTGGCTGAGTGGGTAGAGATAGATGTGGATGGAGCAGGAGAGGGAGCTTCAGCATCAGAGGTTGTTTCTAGCCCAACAGGGAGGTCAGTTAGGAGATCAGTTACTTACTTCTCAGTAACTGAGTTACAGTGCAGCGGTGGGCAGAACGATGCAACATGATGAGAGGAGGTGCAGTGCGGATGCAGTGCTGGGAAATAGAACTAGCAGCAGCACAGATGCAGCAGGAGGAATTAGTGTGATTGATGGAATCAGAGATCAAAGTGATAGAGGATAGAGCAGTCAGATATTAAAGAGCACAGAGGTGCATAGTTTTCAGTCAACAGAGGCAATAGCAGTGAAAGACTTTAATGACAGAGGCATCATTCTGATTCAGGTTGGATTTTTTTTGTGTTTCTAGAGTTGCTGGAGCAACAACACTTGAGAGAAGTGTTGTATACAAAAAATTCCAAAAGTTCAGATCAGGTTCGAGTTGAATGCCTTTCTTGTTGAAAGGGAGTGTTGAAGATAGCAACAAGAAATGTTAAAAATAGAAATGTTATAAATAACATTGATATAGATAGCATTTCAGGTAACAGTGTGGAAAATAGCAACAAGGAATGATAAAATAGAAATGCTAAAAATAGCATTGCTATAAATAGCATTTCGGGATAGATTCCAATTTTAATTAGTCCCTGAATTAAAATTGAGAATTAAAATTCGAATTTAGTCTCACTAGCTGTTTGAAAAATAATAAATTAATTCATCTTGAGTTAATTAGTTAGAGAAAAACAAACATGAAGTATATGTGAAGCCATGCAACAGTTATCCCTTTGATTGAGGAAGTTATCCCTTAATTAAGGAGATAAGGATGAGTTGTAATTGAGTTGTAATTAGTTAGCTTAGTTAACTGAGTTAAGTCGAGTTAAATTGGTTCCAAATAGTTGGAGGAACTAATTGTGAGTTCAATCAGTTAATGCATGCATGCATGCAACTAGTGTTCTCCAGATAACTGAATACTCTCTCATAAATAACTCATGCATGTCAGTTCAGATAGAGACCCTGTTGAGATTAAAGGAAGGGATAGTGTACTATCAGTTGGAGGAATTTTCCTATAAAGGAAACTCATCCATGCAGAAGGAATTATCTCCTTCAGGATTGCGCAGTTACTTCTGAGTTTAGTGAGCAGTGTGAGAGGACAATTCACACAGGTGGCAGCATTAGACCCCAGGAGAAACTGCGCAAGGAAATAGGAGGCTTGGAGGGTAGAGGAGAAGGTTTGTGAGAAGCCTTTGAATGTCTATGAGCAGCAGTGATGGATTGTACTGAGAGTTTGATAGCTTGTGAGCTAAAGCTTTGTGTAATCCTGAGATATTTCCACTTGTATGATAATACAGAGATCGGGATTTTTAGCTGAGGCTTTCCCCAGAGTATTCTTCTGTGTTCATGTGTGTATGATTTCTTCTTCTCTATTATATATGTTCCAATTGATCTTGCTCAAATTGATTAAGATTCCACAAGTTTGTTGTAGAAGTAGATCTTGTATTTTGCTTTAGTACATTGCATAATCTGTTGATCTGCAGTGGGAAATTCTACAGAACATCCTCTACATTTAATTCTTTCAGTCAACCCCTAGTCTTGGGTAGTCATCACTCCCATACTTCCATATGTTGTGACAAATGCCCAAGTACACCATGTGATCTTCCATTTTCTCACAAAGAGTCTAACTCAGATTTGGAATGTGCTCCGGTCAAAGAAGACATTTATATTGAAACTTCCTCTTCACCTCACTTGCCTATGTGTCCTGCCATTCATAATGCATCTACATGTGTTAGAGATAGTCCATGTTCTCTTGTTTCTTCATCCAATGAGTTATCTCCTCAATTGACACAAGGTTGTGGGGCTTTCCATGATGAATTTGAAAAAATTCTAATCATAAAGCGTACTTCCCATTCCACGTCATCTCTTCTATTGCATGAAGACAACTCTTCAAGTCAACTTTTTAAAGATGGTTTCCATCCTGAGAGAAGTTTTGAAATCAGCAACAACAACAATCCTCAAGCCATGTATGATCTGGTTCATGTTTCAAAATATGATTCTACAATTTTGGAAAGTTCTAGGACATGCCAGGGATTCGAGGCACTTCAACATCCATTGATGGTTATGTCAGGACCTCATGACTCTGGTAAGCTCCCCGAACTCAATCAAATCTGGTTTCTCATGCACAATCTGTTTATTTGCATTATTGTGCTCGATGTGAAGTCACATGTAAAAAATGTTTGGTATTATGGATGTGATCTCTCAAATTTGCAAAATTTCACTTATGACCGAATTCACAAATCTGTCACAGCGCATCCATCTTCATTCACATCCCTTGCATCAAACTTGGGATGGGAATGTTTGTCCCTCATGAAATCATGGAATTATGAAGTTGATCATCTCAAATATTGTCTTTGACCGCAATCATACTTATCAAATTTTCCCTTTTGTGATCAACTCCTTGATCTTCTTGCAATCCTTGTACTGCATCTCAACACAGACACCACAGTCATCCAGTACATGTCAGCAGTGTCATGTTGATTCGTGTCATGAGTTTCCTCGGCCACATCACTAATATGGGCCATACTTGTTGTAATCAAATGTAATGTAATGTGAAAGTCCAAGAGTTGCACATATGAAGTTGAAGAGTCATGTCAGTTGAAAAGTCATAAGAAGTCAAACAGTCATGAGGGAAGTCAAAGAGTAACAAGGGTCAGTTATTCCCCTTGGCTATATATACCCCCTCATTGTATGAGCAAATTACTTTTCAACTTGGCACCTCCCATATAGCCTTGAGAGTCTGTTGTTTGTTCTTTGAGGAGCGAAGAGTGGTTCCAATGTCCCACTACTAGGGCTAGTGATGTATGTTGTACATATGTGTCTTGGAACTTTTGCTTAATTCATAAGCTTGTCTCAGGCCAGCACATTTTCACACATGTTTTGTATTCATTTGTAAGACTATTCTTTAAATGTTTGTAATGTATGTTTTCTTAACATGTACTAAGATCGTTGAACTACTTCAGTTATTTTAGTACTTACATTGTTGAAGATGTGTTATATTGTGTATCATTATTGTCTCGTCCATGTGGACTACTCCATCGGACATTAGACAAACCATTCTTGTGTTTTATTGGTTTTAATGACCATCATCCCCGTGTGGACTACTCTGCTGGACAATGTATGTGTTTTCCCTTGCACTTTGGTTTTAACGACTGCCACATCCGCTGTGGACTATTCTGCTAGATGCTAGATAGACCCTTATTGTTTCGCATGTGTCTCTCCCTAGGTGGTGCTACTACCTCTCATCTAGAGGCTCACTTTTATCATCTCCCTTACAGTAAGAGAAACGGGGTCCACAAAGTTACATTACGCACTCACCAGGAATACTCGCCTCGCTTTTTTGAAGTTACAAGCATAACACTCACATGTGTTGAATAGAAAGAGCTAAGAAAAATCCCTAAGATAATGGAAATCAGGCCATCGTATCGGATGGGACTCCTACACCACACGGTGTGAAGTCTAGTTGGGACTTCATGCTGGGGAGATCCCCTTTTTTGTCGGGTCTAGCACCGTCAACAATTCCATAGATCATGAGCTAACTTACAATGCATTATTCTGACAAATTCCATGTCTAACAAACCACTCAAAATGGCATTCTTATCTATTGCATTCGATCCATAGAGGGTCTTACCAACTATACCAATAGGAGGAGAATGACAAACTTGATAACTATTCTCTACAATTTCCTGAGCATAAGTTCACAAGGATATGAGGTAGGTTACCTTTCTTATCTACTAGAAAGCATAATTTTATCCATAAAATTGAAAATGCTTTCTTATTGATGTGATAGAGGTCATTCTCCTTTTGGTCAACCTTCAAGACATTAATTGTTCCTTAAGGAACCCAATTTTATACCACTTGTTAGACCAAAGATCACACTGAGAGGGGGGTTGAATCAATGTAGTGGGAAATTCACATTTCAAAACATTTTAACAATAATTGACTATGTAGTAGTACATTCGAAAATATTTTCCATCATATCAATAAATGAAACTATGTATCAAGAAACCATCATTGCATCAACACATGAGAACACAAGGTTTTATGTGGAAACCTTATTGGAGAAAATGACAATTTCATTTGTCTTCTTATTCAATTGTTTTACATAGATTTGTAGGCATTGACCTGATGGAGGCACTAACCCCCAAAATGTGCAAGCACCCATTTGCAATAGGCTACAACCTGATTGAGGCCCCAACCTTGAAAATGTGTAAGAACCGACTTGCAATAGGCTATAACTTAATTTTGGCACCAACTTTGAAAATGTGTAAGCTTTGACTTGTTGTAGAATTCAAACTCATTGAGGCACTAACCTTAGTGGAGGCATCCACATCCTTCTTTAACCTATTGTGGCCCAAATTTAAAAATACTTCAGAATGGATCCACATGCTCGTAGACATTATAGGTCTTCAAAATTGAGCATGTTTTTTTTGTCACAATGTTTTCATAACTTGTACATTACCTACTCTACTCGTCTCAACAACCTATTCATCAATCTGGTACCATGACACCTTTCCTTGATCCTGATTTGGTCATATGTACAACACCTACTAAAAAATCCTAAAACATATTCATAACCCCCAATGCAAGAAATATATATTTAAGATATAAAAAATGCACCTTCATGACTCATAATAATTCATAAAAAATCACCACTGAATTTTGATCATTTCTCCTCTTCCAAAATTCAATTTGGCTACAAAATCATTTAAACAACCCATATAAAATTATATAAAAACTAATTGTAAAACAAAACTGTAAATACTTAGCACATTCTACAAAATGACCCTTTATGGTTCTACATAATTTCATTTTAATGGTTTGACAAAATGACCAAATTGGCGCACTAATAAGCTTACAAAAAAAAACTTTGGAGTATATACATCAAATCTCGAACCACCTACCACTAAAATACAAACCACATGATACACCAACTTTGTTGTGTTAATTTACAGCTCAATTACAAATTTCAATCATGGGAATAGATTCCTCTTGTGGAGGCGACTAATTTTGACTATTGAATTTCTCAATTTGGATAAGAGAAAGTGTATTTTTAAATTAAATCTTGCATGTGCACAAAAGGACAGGTCGGCCCAAAGGAGAAATTAGACATCCATGGATGGCTATAAATACAAGTTAAGTGACCCTCACTTGGACATCATCATGATCATTCTTCTTTCTTTTGGTTCGGCTTGCACACCTCTGTTGGGTCATGAATATTTATTGGTACAGGTCTGAGATTGTAGGGTCTGAAGCTCACACGTGTGTTTAGGGTTTTGGTTTCCAGCCGCATGCATGCTTCAGGAAAAGTTGCAATTGCAAGCATGCAAGCTTGTGTATGAGATTGGAGGGCTTAAGTGGCACACACATAAGTCTTTGTGTGCAGTTGGGAACTAGGGTTTGAGTTTTATAGTTGATCGTAAATTTCTTCAATTGACCACAAAGTTCAGCAGTTGATCACAGACAGTGAAAGTTGATTGTAGGCTTTTAAATCAGGGTTTTTTATTATTAAAATTGTTGGGTTCATCCATTTGATGTTGTTTAGTTGGTTTTGCTATATAGGATTATGGTTGAATATATGGATCATTCTGTTATCTTTTGCTGAATCATTAAATGAAAATCTAATAAGAAGAAGAATTTGAAAGGGTTTTACCCATAGTGGGTTTTGCCCTGGTCTCTAACCATTCTTGGTGTCTCTATGTGTGAACGTTTTCTTCTATTATTTCTTTATTTTCCAATGCATTGATTAGGATGTTGTTCTTTCCATATAATTGCATATGATGTTGAATAATGTTGTAAAACCAAATAATGTTATGATGTTATGAGGTGAATTTAACATTCAAATGAAGAAATGCAATTATCTAAAGCAAATAACAATATAGCCCTGGAAAATTTAACATGATATCAGAGTTGGGTTGAAGAAAATTCATTAAGATCACCCCTATGAAGACACATTTGATGGAAACTCGAGAAGATGGTGGAGACCTAAATGAATAATAGGGTTTGAAGGAAACCCTAGGCAATTTGGTTATTAGGGTTTAATGGATATTATGAGGCTATGGTCTGGAAAAAACTGTGGATTAAAACAAATATTTGAGATATGCAATCTAGAAACCCTAGCAATATTGATGAGGAGTTGTTCTAGCACTTGTGATAGATTCAATATAGCCCTAGTTGGGCTAGTCTCAATTAGGCCTTGGTTGTTGATGAAGACGATTGAATATATTGAAGGAAAAATTGTTATATGGATAATGGATGGTAATGACTCTTGAAAGCTAGTTCAAGAGGGAGATGATCACCTCTCATTGAAGATAAGTACTTTTTAATTTGTTCTACTTCTTTATGTCTTTACTTATTGATATGATCATTGATTATACTGCTTGCATGTATATTTGTGTATCTAAATACTTCTAACCTCCTGATGAGATGTGAAAACTGAATACTTATTAAGGATCATCTTAGATGAAGGAAAATATGGCCAGTGCAGGAAGAGAAGAACTATAATTTCCCATGACAAGTAAGTGATACAAGTTGCAAAGGTATTTGAATAGTACGAGGTATGTAAAGTATGGTGTCAATGTTATGATTTAGCTGCGAGATTGGAAGGCAAGTTAAACCTGAAGGTATGATGAGAATATAACCTTCTCATATTGCTCATGCATGTATATGAAAGTAAGTTTGATTATGATACATGTGATATATTTTGGTATACTTGATATTTGGCAAGGATCTTACATTCTAGACACTATGAATTTCCTAGATGCATTGACTTTGATTGTGACTGTATACTTGTGATAACCATGGTAACATTAATAATGAAAGTGTAGCAATAAGATTGATATTCAGGATCTTCTTGTTGACCTTGTTTAAGTTTTAATAAGCTTAGTAAATTGGACAATGTGGTAAATCTATATGCTTTGACTTGATGGTTGAGTGATATGATAAGTAAGTGATGTAATGATTATAATATTTGAAGTATGATGATACACCTGTGAGATGCCCTAATCATATGACTCTAAACCTTGATGAAGGTTTGATGTCATTTTCATATGTGATGATGGAGTAGTTGATGCTAACATGTTATGACCATGATGAATATATGTTTTAGAACCTAATATAGTTTGATCTAACAATTTTGTTGATGCATGATAGTATTATGATAGACAAGTTGATGTTTTGAATGATGATGACTGAAGTGGATTTCCATTCAAAGGGAGAAACTCTTCATAAGATCCCTACACCTATTGTCATGTAATGCCCCATAATAATACTAATAATAAATAAAAATAATAATAATAAATCAATAAATATATAATAATAATAATAAAATAATATTAATATAAATAGAATAACAATTTACGAAGAAAAATATATGAATAAATAAATAAAATAACAAACAACAAAAAATATAATAATAAATAAATGAAATAAAAGTTGGCATTGACACATGGTTGGTGTCCATGCAGATCCCTTTCCAATCCCCTTATGATTTTTAGATCCATTTGTCCTATTTAATGGCAGAGAAGGGGGAAGAAGATGCATGCATTCATTCACTCATTCTTGAGGAAGGAAATGCTAGAAGGAATAGATAATTGGAAGTATTAAGTTTGTTGAGGGCTCTGGGATGCATAGTTGTTGAAATATACTAAGTAGCTAAGCCTACAGTTGGGCGGAGAGTCATCCCCAAAACCTTGTTGCAGGTAGTTGTTCCATATCAGCGCAAGCACCTCACAACATCGTAAACCTCAGTAAGGAATCTTCACTCCTCAAGTACGCATCATTGTTTAAATTTTTATTTCATGTGTTTATAGCTTGGTTGTTGTATTTTGTCATATGCTTAATTTTTAGGATGTTAATCAATCATCAAATAATTGAGCCCTCTCGGATCGTTTATTTATTATAATACATAATCATTAAATTTATAGAAGATTCTTTATGGGCTCCTACGAGATCATCAAATAACTGAGCTCTCTCAACCCATTTGTGGAATTCATGTCAATCACCACATCTCAACATCTAATCCAAGCATTAGTTATCGTATCATAATATCATAGAACATAATCCACATGACAACTATTGCATGCCATCATGAGAACGTAACATCATTGATATCGCAACATTTTGAATAGTAAAATTGCATGCTCATGCATGTCACAAAATCCACATACTTCACCTCATTATCAATTATAACATCAACATTTTTGTATCAAATACATATCAATATAACTTTGTGCCATAAGATGTAAATCATCTCAATAAACATTCTTATCAATTTCATTTGTTTTCATCAAAATACCAGTAAACATTGCATGTTCTTTCAAATAGGAATTTGTTTATTCACATAGTAGGTATAGCCATTTAAGTATATCATGAACCTTATCATCTTGAGCCCTAATCTATAGTTTATTTTCTTTTCCAATAGTTAAACTATCATTGTCCTTCAAACATTTCCTAGTTTATCACTTGTCATTTCTCACCAATTACATGTATTTCCAACTTCCAATCTTAACACTTCTAAATTTTGTAGGTCATTATTATGTCCCTTACCAATCATGTTTTTTAGCGCACTCATCAATATTCTTAAGAGAACTCACCACTTGGGATAAACCCCATAATTGATCCCTATACATTATTACATTTTCACAATTCCCTTCACACTTTAATGTTACACATTTTAAATACATCTCAGGCAACTAAATCATTTGATAGCAAAAAATGTTGAAATGATCCTTATAGTGATTGTTACCATGCTCTTATATGTATACTTTTTGGTTCCATATTTAATTCCATACAATTGTATCATTCATGACTACCTCTATAGAGCAAATGGTTTGTAAGAAACAATGGATTCTTTTTACAAGGTCTTTGTTAAGTTGAATAAATCTTACCATTAGAGTTTTAAGCGCAATTATCCTGAGAGGAGGCTTTTTTTTTGTTTTTAATAACTACATTTCACAATATTGTATGTCACCATACCAATATCCTTATAACTATTCATCAATTTACGTAAGAGTGTTAGCTTGAAGTTTGATTGCCTCATCTCAAGATGTTAATAAAGGCCAAAATTTATTCATTCCATCACATGCCAAATTTTTCAAAATGAAAGAGCTAATGCTAATAAAAATCCATACATACTCCTTTGAAAAGCATGTTCTCTATCTGCCCACCATTAGTTATTGATTTAATATACTATATGAAACACTTGGTAATCTAAAGAAAAAAATGAATAGAATTTATCACCCATTGAGAATAAAAAGCATGAATTGGAAATAGAAAACTATCCAAGTCTTTTAAAGAGTTCAAAACTTTATAACAGAGAGATTAATGACTAGCAAAGATAACATATAATTAGTGATTAACTCATTTTTTTTTGTAATCTTGGCAGGACTACATCTTCATCGTGTCCAATATATCATCCTGATCGGGGCAGGGAATTGAACCAGTGACTTCACATCAAGGAGTGCCTTAACAAAGCTCTCGATCATCGTCTATCCAAAACCCTGTAATTAGTGATTACCTCAATTTAAGGTAACATGTGATTATTTATTAACTCAAATTGGTTTCAAAGTACAAAAATATGTACTCAATACTTATATTTATGTACCACTGAGAGTAAGGTAAAAGATATCATGGATAACCATGTTCATATTTAACTTTAAAATCAAAAAGCCATCAAATAAAACAAACAAAGGTGGTCATGTTAGAGATTTCAACATGAATATTGACATACTTACCAATTCCAATTTGCATGATTTTGAATTTGAAGTAATCCTTTGGTGCCACAATAAAGCCAATAAGTGAGATTTCTATTTTTAATATTTTTTAAAATGAATTTATTTGGTTAACAATTCTAATGCTCCTTCTTTTTACAGATAAGAACAGAATTCATACATGAATTTCTAGAAGATTTCAAAAAGCTTATTTTGATTCTATTTTGAAATTTAGTTCATGAACAAAGATTGACAGTTCTTATGACCACAAACCTAATTAAAACTATCTAAACAACTATCAAAACAACAAACTACATTTACACTCAAATTATGAACTATATGCTCAAAAATTGGTGTCTTAACTAAATTGTATATAATGTATATACTATTTTTATATAAAACAATGACCTAGAAAGTACGAAAAATAATTTCCAAGGCTAAATTTATCTATTATTTCCAATAAAAAACAAACTACTCAAAACTCTTTTCCTTTAAACCACTTAAATTTGTCTTTACTAAATTCGCCCTTCTCTCTTTCATGGACTAAGGGAGATTAGGGTGATGTATGTAATGGTTCTGGTTTATCTCCACATGAAAAGTCTTAAGTGGGATTCATACATCATATCTTTTATCCTTGTGTGCATGCCTCTAGAAAATTCACTTTTATTGCACTTAAGTGGCTGGATCTGAACTCATAAATAACTGAATGGCTGATCTAGTGAGTTATAAGGGAAAACCCCAGATAGTATTCAAAATATGGGTTGTCGTAGTACCAAATAATCTTCGAAAATAAATTTGGTGGATTGGTATAATGAGATTTAGGTATGATATCCACTCTTTCTTGTGGGTAGTTTTTGATGTATATGGACAAATGTACTGGACTTTGTATCTAATATAAAACCTGCGTCTTTTTCCTCTGAAAAATTAATGAAATTGATTTTCCTAATTAAAAATTCCAAAATAAATCTTGTCTATTTCCAAAATAAATATTTTAGAATGTGTTATTATCAACATTATGTTTTAGATCATATTAATAGTGGTTTTTTTAGCACAACTTTATCGAATTCTTCCCCAAAAATCTAACTTTTATATGCATTTCTTCCTCTTCTTCATGAGTCATGGTAGAGATTTCAAGTTGCTTACTACGTATCTCCATTTCCTTTCTTAGGGACATCAATTAATGATAATTATGCTTCATTATGCCCTTTGAATTACTTCAAACTAATTTTTCTAACCAAACTTATGCAAATTTTTAAAAAGACTACAAACTTTTTTTTTCTTTGTAGGAGCTTGATATTGAATCTATTGTATCTCTGTAATTTCAGATCTCCAAGGTATAAAATTTAGTCCTATGGTATCCCTATGCGTCCTCTTTCCAACCCCGTAAGTCTGATCAATATTGGATTCTCCAAGAAAGAGTTATTCCAAATCTCCCACGATAACCTGATTATAGACTAGTTCAGTAGAGCGAACTTGTACAACGTACCATGTGTCACTGTTTCAACCTTCGGACCTAGAAATACTACACAAAGCACTACAGTCTATCCTCTTTCAGTACATTTTTAAGAAATTTCAATTTTATGCTCAGAGAGAAAGTTATGACAATTTAACCCAGGTCACCTGTTTGAGATATAATTTGGGAGCATGTAAAAACCCTAACTTCCTTGGATCATATCTCCGCAAATGTAGCGAGACAAGATCTGAAATTCAGATCCGAGGTTCATAAAGATGTCAGATAAAATTGGTTTTAATTTCATCTTCTGAAACTTTGTATAGAAAATGTTATATCGAACATTCCACGATGACCTGTTTGAAGCAGGGAAACCCTAGAATCCAAAGCTCTGATACCAAATGTTATGCAATCAGCTCACAAACTAGAAGAAAAGATAGATCAGCGACTTCAAAATTAGCCTCTTCGAGGGGGAAAAATCCTTTACATTACACAAATTAAAAATTATTTGATGATACAAATTACAAGACATCCTTTCTACATATAGGAGTCTAAGGGGTCCCAATATAATCAGAGTCTACATAATAATAATATTGTAGGGGCACAACAATAACAATAGTGGGCTTCTATGGGGCACAATAATAACAACATGGGGACTACATGGGCACAATAATACAATAAGGGGGTTGCACTAATAACAATAAGGAGTTACACTCGTAGTATAGGGACCTAACATAATGTAGAGATATGCCCCTACAAAAATCAGTTTTGGATATTTGATTTCATCATAGAAGATAATTAAAAAATGGATCGGATCTCACTATAAAGTGTTCATCACAAAATAAATATAGAGGTGAATGATAATTGATTCATGGTATGTGAATAATGTATTATATATAGAGATTTGGGTTTTTTAATCTATTTTACATTTTAAAGAATAGTCACGATTAAAATAAAAGTAAAATTTATCTATAGCTTTCAGAATAAATCTAGAAAGACAATATTAAATCTAAAAGAATAACAATTTTTTTTAAGCAAATATAGAGAAATAAAAATATGTCTCATTAGATATCGTAGTAAATTTTAATTCCCAAAGATACCAATAGTTTGAACCTTTCCCTGATACCATGTATAACATGCCATAAATTAAGCATAAGACAAAATACAACAACCAAGTTATTACGTGTGTAATAAAAATTTAAACAATGATGTGTATCTGAGGATTGAAGATTTCTTAGTGAGGTTTATGGTGTTGTGGCATTGTTGCATTGATCCATAATTGCTACCCACAACAAGGCTTTGGGGATGACTCTCCACCCAACCGTAGGCTTAGTTTCTTTGTATATTTCAACAACTAGCCACCCCCGAGCCCTCAACCAACTTACTATTGTTAATGATCTATTCCCTCCAACATTTCCTTCTTCAAGAATGAGTGAATGAATGCATGCCTCTTCTTCCTTCTTTTCCGCCATTAAATAGAACAATTTGTTCTAAAAATCGTAAGGGGGTTGGAAAGGGATCTACATGTACATTATCCGTATGTCCATGCCAGCTTTTATTTTATTTATTTACTATTACATTTTCTTCGTTATTTGTTATTTTATCTTTTCTTCATTATTTTCTATTTTATTTATTTATTCATATATTTTCCCTTTGTTAATTGTTATTCTATTCATATATATATTTCCTTTATTATTATTATTATTTGTTTTTATTATCATTGTTATTATTTCTTTCTTTCTTATTATTAGTATGGGGCATTACAATGTGGAAGACATGTGATAGTCCTCTTGTCCCCATGCCCCTCGATACAACACCATGCCATATCAACTTGACATGCCAGCATGCCATGTTAACTTGCCATTTTGGCATGCACATTGACATGCCACATAATAACATTATCGAGTTCCATCAATATCAGGAGGAAAATCTGATAGCTAGTGTCTCGACCTCCCAATGCCTAATCATCTAATATATGATAACTTAAAATCTTGAGACTCGGTGTCCTAACACTTAATATTCGATAATACAAAAGTTGATGTTGATAGAAAGTTGATGTTTTGATCTCTCGATACCTGATTACCTGAAAGCTCAATTATCTTATATTTTGGAAACTTGATAGCATGAGGCCCCAATAATTGGCTAATGAGCCATTAACTGATAAAGGCTCACCCTTCCATCTATTAATCTTTATGTTGATCAAGTCACTAGGCCACAAGAAAAAAATAAAAAACTTTTCTCACAACACTCACCCGATTTGCTAATGGATGTCAACCGATGAGAATAATATCCATAAGCCAATAGACGTTTCAAAATCTATCAGTATTGAGGGTTTTCATTGGAGGTTGTTCGTTGTGTTACCTAACACCTGATAGCCCAATACCTTGACATCTTGACATCCCATCCTCCTAGACTTAAGCTCCTTTTAACCAAGCTCTAGGTCATGGGCAACCAACCGGACCACGTGACCAGGGGCTAGGGCCACAACCTCCAATCCCCAAAATTCCAAAACTTTCACTAACAACCCTAAAAATCTAAATGGTCATCCCCAAAATTCTAAAACTTCCGCTAAGATCCCAAGTTGGTTTAAGAGGACTAAAAACAACATTGACATGGTAGAAACATTTTCCAAATACTTCTAAATACTAAGAAATATTCTCCAACTTATGAAGACATCCCAGAACACTGCCTTCAACCTAGCATCTCCATAAAAAAAGGCACAAAATGGCTAATGTTTAGACCTTCTCAACTTCACCGACTTGAGATGAAATATTCTCACTCCTTTGGACTGCAAACTACAACATCACAATGTCAAATTCAAACTCTTAGAAATGAGGGGGGCTAGCCTTCTAGCCTTCGAGCTTACCTCTAGAGGAAACAAGGTCTCCCATCACTAAATAAATGTCAAGTCTTCTCATTCAAAACAAGAATATAGTAACAATTATTTCCTCCTATAGTTGGCTTGGTAAAATCCATTCACATTATAGAGTACATGAAGATCCTTTACCCTTACCAAACCACACATCACCTATCATTATAGGTAACTTTGTTCAAAATATTGATTTGGCATACAACCTTCTATAATAAAGGAATATACAACTATTAATAAAAAACCATTTACCACAACTTCTATTTGACCATTACAATCATACCCAATAACCAGCATGGCAATAATCATGAAATGCTAAACATCAATTTCATTTCATTAACAAAGAAGTAGATATACTTAAACTTGCTAGAAACCAATGAAGGGAAAGCCACTCTCCACCAAACAATATGCACAACTACACTGTAAATTTCTCGTAGTTGGCCACCCCTGATCCAAATTTGATGCCTTAAGAGGAATCTTCTCTTAAGATTTTATATATTTCAAATCAATGTAGAGGACATGAAGGTCGCTCTCCTTCAAATATAGGAATCAATATTCTACTATTCAACCACTAAGCTAGGGACTATTAACACTCACAGTACGACCACCATGGGCCTACACAACACAAAAGTAACCCCTTCATTGATCTAGTAGTCCCTCAATGCTTCTCCTTTTCTTGATGCCTCACGTGCTTGATTATGACAAACCATTCAAAATTTCCTCTTGGGCCTCTTACTCTGGTTGAACGCTTCCTTACTAATTTCCTTAACCAAAATAATAACTTCACACAAGTATGTTGTGATTCAATGGGTTATTTTCCACCCTATTTTTAGAGTCACACTCACATTCTCACATGTCATTTAGTTTTTGGTCACAAATTCCATTGGTTCACTAGCACACATTCTCTCGCTTTTTTAAACCACTCTCGTATTCCTCAGATTATATCTCCTCACTTCTCTCTCGACCCTTCCTCTCTACCTCTTTGTGTCTATTATAGTTTATCTCCCTGTCTATCTCACTTATATGCATGTTATTTAGAGAGAGAATTTAGGGTCCCTCCTTGGGATGTGTGGTCAACTAGAAGTCTCTAAAAAGGGTTTACATGCCATACTCTTGGAGCAATTCGATACCACTCCCCCTCATTCTGATCATAATAGACGGGAGTTGAGTAATTCAACTACCAAATTAGAGATGTAAACAATTAATTCATGTAAGATAGGAAACTTCCCAAATCCCCCTTATAGTTTTCCCCTTAGGCATTGAGAGTTGTGTTTGTTGCTCTCTTCTATAACATTGGAATTATATTAAAAAAATATGAATATTTACATTAGTTGAAGTATGGAAAAATATCTAAGTGGGTCATTTGAGAATTATCAATCTTAATTACATATTACAAAATTTAGGGATAAAAAAGGGGTGTCATAGAACCTCCCCTAGCCATCACGGACTAAATGTTTGTTGCATTTCATTCTCAACAAGGGTTTACTAATTTTATTAAAACTAGAAAACATTGAAATCCAATTTGTATTACATAATAATGGATATGCTTACCTTGTGCTAGAACCAATAAATATGCATCTATAGGTTAACCACTAACCATGATGATTGATTTGGATTTATTCCCAAGACAACTTATATTTTGGTGAATGGTGTCAAGGCTTGATTGGGATGGAACTATGCTTAGGACCAATTTTTATCTTATTCTTTAGATTGTAAATTTGTAAAGCTTTATCACTTATCAAAAGGATCATTGTTGGTGACATCCTTAACATTATGCATTGATATTTGTCTTTGCTGCTTTAAATGATCATGGCACCTCACAACTAGAAATTGGACCTCAACATGTCTCACTTTGACAAACTACCTACATTTTCTAAAGCCAATAAATCTACACATCTAGGCATGATATATACCACATTATTTTTGTTAGTTTTTATGCCTATGAAAACTTCTATTTTGTTGAATAATGTCATGGTTTCTTGGGGAAACTGAAAGGTATAACAAAAGTATTTTCCATTTGATACGCCTTATGTTGGAAATACTGAGAGGGGGGGTTAGTATTTCTTTTCAATTAGAATTTTTATCAGTTAAAACATTTATAATTGGAACACAGAAATAGATAACAAGAATAGATGCCTTTATTAATCAATCTATGCAATAATAATATATATATATATATATATATATATATATATATATATATATATGGTTTCAATCAGTTGCCAAGCACCAATTTGGACTCTTTGTGAGGCTCCAATCTCCGGAGCACCAAATCTGTCTTGTCAAGGCACCAACCTTAAATTTAGGAGCACCAACTCCCAGGACACCAATCCTTTCAGTTCTAAGGCACCAACCTCAAGGGCTCCAACCCTCTACTGTAAATTGTCTGGATCTGTTTGGTTGTAATTCTCTGCTCCCAACCCTACTGGACCTATGACTTACTTCTGTCCTCCTGTTCCTTCCACTTCTGCCAGAGCTTCGGCTTCCATTATTTTCTTACTGTTTGCCAGTAACTCTAAACTTTCCTTGTTCTCTGTTTTATATTCCTGATACCCCTGACCTTCAGCTTCCTTTCTCCGCTGGCTCTTCATCTTCCTCAACGCTTGCTTGATCTTTCAACTTCCTCTACGCTCACTCTTCGGCTTCCTCTGTCTCTTCAAATCCATCAATACACACAGAACATGTTAATGTGGAAGAGAGGCTGAATTACAATAGTGTTGCATATTTAAAAATATCAGAGAGGCCCTTTTTAATATTCATACAATATACATTAATTTTTCACGGAAACCATATAAGAGATACTATAGCCATATAGAGGTCCCACATACCACGTCATCCTTTTATCGCAATCGTCGCTTTAATATGACAAGGCCTTAAGCCTTTAAACCCGGTACCATACAATATATCGGAATACAAGGATGCATAGAAAATACATGGAAAATACACCCTCCAAAGACATAAGGCCAGACTTCAAATGCAATATGCTCGCATCTATAACTTCATCGGGTCCACTCCTTCACAACTTTATCACAATCAGCAGATTTGCACATAACATAGCCAATTCCCCGATACCCGGACGCAATATTATTTTAAATTGTTTTAATAACTCTGTCCGGTCCATATATATATATCGCAATTGATGCTTTCAATGTGGCAAGGCTTTACAAGAGGCTTGCGATATGCGACAGATGCGATAATATATTAAATCATATTGCGATGGTCCAATCGGGTCCGTATATTATCGCAATTGGCACTTTCAGTGTGGCAAGGTTTTATAAGAGTCTTGCAATATGGCGGATGCGATGTAAATTTAAAGAATATTACAATGGAATCCTCGGGCCCGAGTATTGTATCGCATCTATATTATATATATATATATATATATATATATATATATATATATATATCGCAATCGCATATTTAATGTGCCATCCCTTTATAACTTATGATATGATATTAAGCGGTATTCCTTAGCAATCCTCCACCGTTGATCTACTCACGATCCGATGGTCAATACTTAACCCAATCAACCCAAAACCGTCCGTTGATCCTTCACCATCGATCAACCCACGCTAGATCCACGATCTGCATGAATTTCAGGTGAGCAATTTGTAAGGGAAATAACCACCTGAAAAAGTGTTTTCTCTCTCCACTCAAGTGCTATGTGTCGCCCATTGAATGGAATTGGGCGCTCTCCTCTAAATACCACATACCGCCTAGCGTCCGCCCGAAAACCACTGCCACTATTACAAACCTGCCTTTTGGAATATAACCACGTGCATTCACTCTTCATCCGTCTTCTTGATTTCTGCCGATATTATATACTCCTCCAATCTTTTGGCTCCTCCTTCGCTCCTTTGGCTCCTCTGTTAACTTCTTTGGCATATATTACATGCGATACTCCCAATATGGCTCGTCCTCATTCTCCCTCCCTTACACTTACTTAGTTTTCCTGTGGCTTCCGATACCTCTTCTCTGCTTTGATAGCTCTACTCTAGTAGCTCCTATGACTTCTGATATGCTCTTCAATGGCTTGACTGTCTTGGCTTTCCTCTGGTTTCTCCTCATGGCTTCTTGATCTTGTTTCTTCATGGATCTACTCTACTTCTCCTTGGCCTCACATCATTTTTTACTCATCCAAAATATTTCCATATTGATATCAATGACAATCTAGGTCAACAATCTCCCCCTTTATTATTAATGGAAATATTATTCTTCTCTTCCTCTTTGACATCAATGGCAAAGGAGCGCTCAGGGACTCCCCCTATTGAACTGCTCCCCCTGTCCTACAACATCTTTATGAATCAACTTAAATGATGCTAAAGAGATAACTCCCATCTTTCGACGAAGATGTTCAAATGCTTCTCGAGGAAGAGGTTTTGTGAAAATATCAGCTATCTGCTCCTTAGTATTGATATATTCCAAGATGATGTTTTGTTCAGATACTTGTTCACGAAGGAAATGATACTTGATTGGTATATGTTTGTTCTTTGAGTGCATCACTGGACTTTTGTTGAGGCTGATCGCACTTGTGTTATCACAATAGATGGTAGTTGGTTGATTTGTACCAATGTTGACATCTTTTAAAGATTCCTTCATCCATAGTATTTGAGTACAACAATCTGCGGCAGCTATATACTCGGCTTCAGTTGTAGATAGTGATATGGATGTATGTTTTTTGCTGAGCCAAGATACTAAACAGTCTCCCAGGAAGAATGCATTTCCACTAGTACTTTTCCGATCATCGACACTTCCGGCCCAATCAGCATCGGTGTATGCAGTCAAAGTAAGAGTTGAGCTCTTAGGGTACTAGAGACCGAAATCAAGAGTTCCTTTCAAGTATCTAAGAATTCTTTTCACAGCCAACAAATGGGATTGTTTAGGAGCTTATTGAAATCTTCCCACCATTCTTACTGCTTGCATAATGTCAGGTCTCGTAGCAATTAAGTACAAAAGGGCTCCAATTATTGACCTATAATGAGTTGCATCTACCGAAGGGGAGTCATCATTTTTGCTCAATTTGCAACTTGTGGTCATAGGTGTGCTCATGGGTGCATAGTCTTCCATTCCATATCTTTTAAGGATGTCTTTAAGATATTTGGCTTGAGATATAAACACGCCTGCCATGGTTTGAGATACTTGTAGTCCAAGGAAGTGAGATAACTCTCCTATCATTGACATCTCGAACTCTTTTGACACATTTTGAGAAAACTCATGGCTCATCTCATCATTATTACTAGCAAAAATTAGATCATCAACATAAAGAAGTGTGACTAGTAAATTATCCTCATCTATCTTTATGTAGAGATTACTTCCTACCACCCCCTTCTTGAAGCCTTGTTGTTGTAGATAGTGATCCAATCTTGCGTACCAAGCTCTAGGAGCTTGTTTCAATCCATATAATGCCTTTTTCAACTTACAAACAAAGTCTTTTCCTTCTGTTAGATTAAACCCTTCTGGTTGCTCCATGTAGACTTCTTCCTTGAGTTCCCAATTCAGAAATGATGATTTTACGTCCATTTGATAGATTTTGAATGCTTTTGAGAAAGCAAATGCCAAGAACATCCTGATAGCTTCCACATGAGCTACTGGTGCAAATTTTTCTTCAAAGTCAATTCCTTCAATTTGTGAATAGCCTTTACAAACAAGCCTTGCCTTGTTTCTAATGATTTGTCCATCTTCATTCATTTTGTTCTTAAACACCCACTTGGTTCCTATTATGTTTTTGTCCTTTGGACAAGGTAGTAGCTCCCATGTCTCATTCTTCTCAATTTGAGACATTTCTTCTTCCATGGCTTTTACCCAATGAGGATCCTTGCTTGAGTAAATGTTTCTAGTTCTATCATGGATATAAGAGCAATATCATTTTTCTTTGGTGTATTTGTCATCCTTCTTCAGGTTTGCATCCCTTCATCTATATTTCAAATAATCTGCTCTTCCGAGTAATATTTTTGGAGAAGTTTCATCTTTGAAGGAGTTTGAGATGGTTCTTTTTCCTTGGGTATTTCTTGATTTTTTTTCTTCTTCTTTAGGTTCTTCTTCTTCAATGAGAGGATCAACTTCATGTTATTCAATTTCTTTCTCGAGAAGGTCTTCATCAAACTTCACATCAATGCTTTCCACTATTTTTCGTAGTCAGTTATTGTAGCACTTATAGGATTTGCTCCGTGTAGAATATCCAAGGAAGATCCCTTCGTGAACCCGAGAATCAAACTTTCCTGGTGAGCCATCATTGATTTTTATGAAGCACTTGCTTCCAAAAATCTTGAAATATTTTACTAAAGCAGGTTTTCCTTTCCATAATTCATAAGGATTCTTTTCATTATTTGGTCTTAATTGAATTTGATTCAGCCTATAGACAGCTATCTCGACTGCTTCTCTCCATAATTTTGGTTGTAATTCAGCTGCTATTAACATTGTTCTAGCCATTTCTTGAACTGTTCGATTTCTTCTTTCAACTACCCCATTTTGCTTGGGTGTTCTAGCAGTAGAGAGTTCTCTTTTAGTTCCATCTATTTTACAGAATTAATTAAATTCTTTTTATGTGAATTCTCCCCCTCTATCTGTTCTGAGGCACTTAATCTTTGAATCCTTTTCATTTTCTACAAGAGCTTTAAGATTCTTAAAACACTCAAATGCTTCGGATTTATATTTTATAAAATATATCCACGTCATTCTATTATAGTCATCAACAAATAAAGCAAAGTACCTTTCTCCTTGGAGTGTCGGAGTTCTAGTTGGTCCACATAAATCAACATGGATGATCTCCAAAGGCTTTGATGGAGAAAAATCCTTGGTCTTATGGCTAGTTCTGGTTTGCTTTCCATGTTGACATGGACCACATATTCCTTGATTCGATTTGAATAACTTTGGAATGTCTCATACTACTTTAATCTTGCTGATATTGGTCAAGTTAGTGAAGCTTGTATGTCCAAGTCGCTTGTGCCACAACCAACTTTCATCTGTTTAACTTAAGTAGCATTTGTCTTCTTGAATCTTGTTTAGAATGTAGATGTTGTCTGGTGTTCTAACCCCTTTCACCACAAGTTCCCCTGAGGAAGAGATCCTTATTTCACATTCTTTGGTGTTAAAGACAAAATTATGTCCTTGATCATAGATTTGGCTAACACTCAGGAGGTTGTGTTTGAGCCTGTTTACTAGCAAAGCATTTTGAGCTTTTCCTTTTCCATTAAGAAGAGTAACAGTGCCTTTTCCAGCAATTTTGGCAGATCCACTTCCAAAGGATACATTTCCTTCCTTTTTTTCCAATGAGACAAACTTCTTTTTGTCCCTTGTCATATGTCTGGAGCACCCACTATCCACAAACCAATGATTTTCATCATTTTGAGCACATAGAGCTAGGCCACATTTATCCGCGTTGGGATTGTCACTTTTTGCTTTTCCTCTTTTTAGTGGGAAATTTTGTTCATTATGTCCATTATCGTTACATAATGAGAAAATTAGATCAAATTTGGCCAAGGGATCAAAAGAATTGTAGGTTTTGATTTGTCCTTGCCCTTTTGGGCCATATAGTTTGTTTATTTGATCCTTCAGTTTTGATGTGTCATTCTTACAAGCCATGCAATGTCTAGCTTGATGGCCAAAATTTTTACAATGAAAACAATGCCCAAAAAAGATAGTTTTGTACTTGTAATAGCCATGATTTGAATCAACCTTCTTCCTTGGAGTTACTCTCGTTTCATTCTTTGGATTTGAGATGGGCCTTTGATGAAATATTGTTTTGTATCTGTTGTAACATCCATGATTCGAATCAACATTCTTCCTTGGAGTTACTCTCTCTTCATTATTTGGGTTTGGGATGAGCCTTTGATGAAATAATCTTTCTTCTAATGGGTT